>CM024754.1:171359145-171610230 GCA_014218235.1 Colocasia esculenta
CACATAAAGCTTTGGCCTTGCTGTTCAGAGATATTTTCTTTTTCTCTTCAGCTATCCATTCTTCCTTTGGCATTGATATTGGAGATCACCATCTTCTATGATGCTCCAGATTTGATAGTTATAGCCTTGTAGGAAGAACTTCATCCTAGTCTTCCAATATTGATAATCTTCGCTATCAAATAGTGGAGGCCGGAAGATGGATTGACCTTCTACAAATCCTTGAGCTGCCATGGATCTTTGCTTAAAGATCATTGGATCTTTTAGATATTTCGAGACCAGAGCTTTGATACCACTTGTTGGCCCTCTTGATATGGTAGCAAGTCTACCTAGAGGGGGGGGGGGTGGGGGGGGGGGGTGAATAGGAAATCTGAAAATTGAAACAAAAATTACCACTTGAAATGTTTGGTAGTATAATTAAACGCGTGCAATGAAAGTTAAAAGTGCGGAAGCAAGCACACAAGAGACACAAAGAATTATCCTAGTTTAGCCCTTCCAAATGGAAGTCCTACATCCAGTCTCCAAGCAAACTCTTGGGATTTCACTAACCACCAAGTAACCTTGGTCTTCCCTTAAACAAGGAGCATACAACACCCAGCACCCCAACTAGTCTTCTTCTCTTTTCCGGGCAAGAAGACAGCTCACTGTTTCACCTCAGTCAGGTGCTTCCTTCATGAGCTCAGAAGTAACTCATTGGTACACACCCC
Source organism: Colocasia esculenta (assembly GCA_014218235.1). Lineage (NCBI taxonomy): Eukaryota > Viridiplantae > Streptophyta > Magnoliopsida > Alismatales > Araceae > Colocasia > Colocasia esculenta. The sequence goes on from CM024754.1 coordinate 171,359,850, forward strand.
AGTAGATCTTCCCTTCAAACAAGGGGAACACTGATATAGACCCCAGATGGTACCACTAGACGCAAGCTGGTCTTCCCTTCAAACTAAGGGGAATGCTTGCACAGTAAGCCTTCTTTCAACCAAAGAGGAACACTTCTGAACATAGAAGCAAGGACCTGAAGCCCCTAGATCAAGCTCAAGATACACAATGCAATGCTTAATCTGAGACTGAGCCTAAGAAAGAAAGAGTTTACAGGACAAGACTCTTCTTAGGCTAAACCCCTAGCTCTCTCTCTCTCTCTCTCTCTCAAATACACAAAGACACACAGAGAGAGAATGAGGAAGAAGGAAGACGGCTTGAGCTCTCTTCCTGTCTGCTTGAGTGTGTTGGGAGTTGGATGCTCACTGGATGTACACTCCTTGAATGATCTTCAAGTTTTTCTGTCTTCTTTCTTCAGTCATTACTTCATCTTTATATGGAGCAGATGAAAAGGATCTGTTGAAGAATAGCAGTTGGAGCTTTTTAGATCCGTGAGTTTCTGGCTCTTTTCTCTTCTTCTCTCTTCTATTGAGTCCAATAGATGTCTTCTTGAGTCTACTAGATCCTTCGAACAAAGCATTCTTCTGGCTGGTGCGTATTTTCAGGGGCACAAATAGCACGTCCCAATTTGTTGACTATGATCAGAAAAGGGCATTCAGACATTAAATGCAAGGCAGATGATCAGACTGTGAAGTCTTTTGTCAAATGGCTCATACATATTTTTGCCTTCTGTTTGTATTTCCTACAAATAGCTAGAACTAGTAGGTTATGTGCTTTTCTTTTGTTGTAGGAAGGAGGAATTCTCTTTTGCCTTTGTCCATGTTTTCCTGCTGACAGCCTGTTGTAAGAGCTTTTTATCTGTCAGAGAAATGATAAGATAAGAGTTAGAAAGTCATTTGAATTTTCAATGGGCGCCAAAGGTATTTTGAAACCCAATTGGTGTAAATCATAATAGCAATCAATATGAGATTAATTTTATAACACCAATCAGTAGAAATAGAGAGGCAATCGATATTTGCTTAAAGGCAATTGATATGAAACAACTATAATCGATGCATGAAGGCAATCGATGTCTCAAGCAATTAATGTCCAAAGACAATCAATGGCTAAAGGTAATCGATGTCCAAAAATAGTCGATGTCTAAAGGCAATTGATGTTTGAGTGCAATCTATGTTTATGCAATCGATGTGAAAGTATAATCGATGTTCATGCAATCGATGTTTATGCAATCGATGTTTAAGATATAATCGATGTGAACGTATAATCGATGTTCAAGAACAATCCATGAAGATAATCGATGTTTGAGTATAACTATAATCGATGTTTGAGTAGGACAGTCGATGTTCAAAGAGTAATCAATGTTAAGAAACAGTCGATGTTCAAAGAGTCAATGTTTTAAGAGAAAGGTAATCGATGTTTAAAGGAAATTGATGTCTAAGGAAATCGATGTTTAAGACAATAGATGTTTGAACGTAATCGATGTTTAAGTGTAATTGATGTTCATGTAATCGATGTTTAAGTATAATCGATGTTCAAGTGTAATCGATGTTCATGTAATCAATGTGATAAGGTAATCGATGTGAAGGACAATTGATGTGAACACAATCGATGTTTAAGACAATCGATGTTAAAAGGTAATTGATGTGAACGCAATTGATGTTTAAGTATAATCGATGTTTTGATGCAATCGATGTTTAAGTATAAAAAATAATCGATGTTTAAGTAAACTGTAATCGATGTGCCACTTCGACTATCTAAGAGTCGGAATTGGACTGGTTCCTTCGACTTCTTGAGAGTCGGAGTAAAGACTACTTCGACTTTTCAAGAGTCGGGGTAGGACATTCATACAAAGACTTTGGATATGAAACAACTGTAATTATGTTAAAGTTGATATTGAATATATAAAGATATTTATGATAATCATGAATTTTGTTATTACCAAAATAAAATGATAAAATATAAGAGTGGTTCAACACGTTTTGACTTTCGAAGTGTGTTTTGCTATGTTGGGCTGTGAAGGTCTTGTATAGACATAGCCATGGTTATTTGGTGATGTATTGAGCTATTTAAGATGGTTTACTGTTAGTAAGGTAGTTTTGTTAATCATATTAACTATGTTATATATTAGGACTATTATAAGTGTAGCAGTTGTATTGCAATGGAGGTCATGCGATGACCAATGACAAGTGGTTTTAGAGTATGTAATATCATGGTTTATTAATATAAATTTAAAAGTATGTTGAGTATTCAGCGTGATTTGTGTGTTTGTTGAGTTTGGTGGTCTGGTGCCTATTCTGAAATTCCTCTCTAGTCAGGTACCCCAAATTCTTTGTGAGCTAGGCATGTTGTGCTCGGGGTTTATCCCGGTACTATGTGTACGGTAGAGGTCTGCGTCATCTTCCTAGACACCCTCACTCATTGTTTGTTGAGTAGCCCATCTGGCTGATAGAAAGAGGACAGTGGGGCAGCGACTTGTGTGGTGTGCGAGTGTTCTTTGTTCGGTCACTTGTAGCATGCTCGTGGTTGGGGGACAGACTCCAGTAAATGTACTGGTCCCCAACTAGCTAGTCCCATGTTTCCACTTTCCTCACTCTGCGAGCTCCGGAACTCGAAGAGGTGTATCGGACATGGGTCTGCAGCATGTGTTGCTACAGAGTGGTATTGGTTGGTCTCTACAGTTCTTTGGTCTACACAGTGTGGTTGTGGAGCTACAGTTGGATCTTTTTGTCCTTGACTGTGAGACTGACAGGTGGTTCTTGTGTTGTGTTGTTCGAGTTGGATACTGGCATCATGAACCAGTAGTCTGTATTCGTGTGGTGGCGTCGTTCCTTCCGACTTGGGTTTTTAGTAGTTGTGGTTGTGAGTTGTGATTTACTGGCTATAGTTTCTATTCATTCGCCATGTAACTGTGCTAGTGGCGCAGTGGTGCGATTGTGGTTCTGTTGTGGTACTGGTTAGTTTTAGGTGGTTGTGGTGGCACATCATGTGCCGGTTTCAAGTTTGTGGTGGAGTTGTGCTTCGTAGAGGTTGTGTTGTGTGGCCTACCACTTGTCGTGTTTAACCCTTTTGTGGGTAGTCTTTTGGTATGTTTTATTATTCAGGTGTGGGGGGGACTAACTCCTTGCTGTCAGTCTTGTTACCCGTTCGTTGATGGTTGGTCTGTGTGGCTCGTGGTTACTCATTTCAGTTATTGTGGTGAACCGGTGTCTCTGCACTAGTCCTGTTGTTTCCTTTATTTTCTATGAGTTGTGTTAGCTAGTGGGTTTACGTTTAAATGTAGTTTAATTATTTTAATTGCTAGCACATTTTTATGTTAGTAGTTCTCCTGTAAGTGCTGCCAATGAGACCCTTAATGGTTGAGGTCTCGGTTCCTGCATTGTGTTACTAGATTGTTGTTATTTTTGTGAGGTCTCTGCTGAGTCTGTGATTTGTTAAGACTCACTCTCTTACTGTTCCTTTTAGGTGTTAGCAGCATGTTTGACTTGTATTAGTGTTGTGGCAGACTTGTATCACTAACAGTTGAGTTGTATTTGTGGTTAGTGTGAGCTTTGCTCTCTCATGATATGCCCCAGATAGTTGTACTTTTCTCTTGGATATGTAATAATATATTGGGACATTGTAATTTGTTGTAAATGGGTATGAATACATGTACTTTCTTGTATAATATACTATTGTGGTTGTCTTTTATATTATTATTAGACACATGTGTGAGCTATCCCTTGCAAGGCTTCGGTCTATTCGCGGGAGGCAGGTTTGAATATGGAGCCTTATTGGGCATAAGTATCTAGGGTCATCACATGTACAAGTATGTTGTTCGACTCCTTAGGCTAGGTCATTCTTCTCAGCTAGCGACTGAATTGAGCATCAGAGTGTCTCCATACCAAGATGCCTCGGTGGGCTTTGGAAGTCCTGTCATCAAGGTTGGGAGCTCGGAGCATGCTTCCCACATCGACTAAGCAGACCTCGGCCCAGTAACCTCAGCTTGATCATCTCGGCTTGGACACCTCACCTGAGTCACCTCGGCGGTCACCTCAGCTTCAACTAACCCTCCTCCCTCCCCCCCATTACTCTAGTAGTAACATTTGGCGTCGTCTGTGGGAAAGGCTACTAAAAGTTAGTATGGCTTCCCTTACTTTCCCTTTTGGTCGATCTCGGACCTCCTAAATACTGATGTGGGAGGCCGAGTCCTGGAGGCCATTTGTGGCCAACTTGGATGTCATAGTATTTCTCTAGATGAGGTCGCTTCGACACTTGACAAGGACGTAGATACCAACGTCTGGCGTATAGAGAGCATGAAGGATGAGGTCGCTTTAGCACTCGTGAAGAAAATGAGGTCACTTCGGCACTCGTGAAGAAATGAAGGTTGATGACTGATGTTGGGCCTGATGGCTGATGTGATGGTTTGACTAATGTTGGGCCTGATGGGCAACGTGGTTATCTGTGACCAACGTGGGGCCTGATGGCCAATGTCTAAAGATGACGAGTCGCTTTATAGCATCGTCTCCCATCGAATGGTAAGTTGCTTAGGTATCACCCCTGACACGGTTAATTAACATCATAGAGGTGTTGGCGAAGTCAGCAATGAGGCTCGGTTGATTCAGACAATATGAGTTAACACTCAAGTGGTTGGATTATATCTCGTCCAATGTCTGAGGTGTCAGTGGAGTCAGTTTAACGAGGTCACTTTGGCACTCTCGGCTAGTCCCAACATCATCGGTCGACGAAGAATAACCAAGTTTACCTTCTCGGGAAACTTCGGTCACCGAGGTCGGAAGAGGTCGTTGCAGGATTCTTGAGCTAGGGAGTTCATTTGTTACGCATTGGCTAATAGTCGTGGATGTTGGGTCAGCCAGTGTATGGGTAGGACCACGTTAGAATGAGTTAGAGACAACATAAGTTATGTTATGGTCTCAGAGTGAATTGGAACTAAACTTCCTAAGGTTAAGCTCTTGGAAGACGCCGATGACCCGAACATGAATCGTTGCAATTGGCAACAATATTTGCGATTGAGGAGAAATAGATTTTGTATTGATAATATCAGAAATAGGAATGAAAAAATGCTACATTTGTGGGGATCGCTCGCTCAGGCTCCTAAGCCTCGACAATCTCATGCGTACAGACTTGGGTCTCCATGGTATCGAGTGTGGCATCTTCATCGGTGACAACAGCTTCGGCGGTGGCTTCGAAGCCCACATCGAGGGTAGAAGCCAGTGCGTCGTCGACTGCCTCCTTGAAGTCCTCATCCTCGGATTCGCTCACCAAACTCGATGGGTTGAGGTTGGGGAGGAGGTCTCGGAGGCGCCTGATGCAGAAGTTGTACCCCGCCTGGAAGAGTTTGTTTATCTCTTCCTTGAGTGCCTTAGATTCGCGGCACTTGGCGATTGCCTTGGCACACACATCTTCGGTTAGCTTGGCAATCTGGGCCTTTGTCCCTTCGTGCGCTTCCTTCTCGGCTTGTAAAAACTTGTTGAGTTTATCGACTCCCAGCATGAGCCGGGTGGTGCTATCCTCAACCTTCGATGCTCGTTGTTACTCGTCGGTGAGGAGCTTTTTGGCCTCCTCGACCCTCTTCTCAGCCTCGACTACTCGTATAATGGTGCTAGTTCGGGTCATCTCGACCTTCTAGAGTAGAGTCCTGACCAGCGCAAATTGGTCTTGCATCGTCCTGTAGAGGTCTTCGATGACCTCATGCGTCCTCAGGCTCGAGGTGCGGGCCTTGGTGCCGGCAGGGTTGAGCGTTGACCCCACTCAGTGGCAAAGAGCTATTCTCTTGGCCACAGTGATAGAAGAGACTGGGAGGAGCTCGAGACGAGGATTACTCTTGGGGTTGCTTAGGCGTCCTCCTCGGTGGCTGAGTCTTCAGCTGTTGCTTAGGCATGATGGCTGGTGGGGCAATGACTTCGAGTCGGCCTCGTCCATTCATGGACGCTTCTGAGGATGTTTCACATTTTTCTTTCCCCCTCAGGACACGAACCTCTTCATGACCACCTCAGAAAGGAGGCGCTCTTTATCCCTTGTCGACCATTCCTGCAAATAGAGGAAAGAGGTCAGTCCTTGGAACACGCTGGCAGTTGCTTAAGGGAGTTGTCAACAAAGAATTTAGACCTTGGCGAGCATTATCAAAGAGCTTGAAAATCTCCTCGGATAGATTGTATAGGTTGGGGGCCTCCACAGCTTGTATTGAATCAAAGTCTGAGTGCTCGATCTCGATGAAATGAAGAGGAGGTCGGAAGGCTTTGTCTTTGATGTTCTACCGACCAGGTGGTCGGGAAGGGCCACCCAGAAGGGTAGTGAATGAAGAAGAAGTTCCTCTTGTAGTTGTGGACAGAGGAGGGAGCTCGGTTGAGGATTTTCCATCCGGTCTGAGCTGCAAAATATAGCCAGTCCCCAAAGGCTTTCACCGAGAAGCAGAAGAAGAAGAGGCAAGTGTTCGACGTGACTCTGGCAAAGGTGCAAACAACTAGGAAGCCAACAACAAACCTCCAAGAGTTGGAAGGAGAGTGATAACTAGGTGCAATGGGTATCGAAAGCCGGCTCGGACAACTTCGCTATATATGCAAAAGCTGAGCTCCATTGAGTGGTGGGATCGGATGTCTTCAGGGACCAACAAGGATATTCACTTGGGGAAGTTGAGACCTAGGTGTGTACCTACCCACTTAAAGGTCTCGACGTCGATTTTGGAAGGCACGTCGGCCACATAGTCAGCTTGGAGGCATGATCCCGAGGTGTTACGGAAGGTTTGCAGGGATTGTACGACCTAGGAGTGACCTTCGGATCGCTAGGAGATTGATCAAGGACTTCTATGATGACCTCCGACACTTGAGTGTCGGATGGACCTGCAAGAGTGGATCTCGTCCTGGTGGGGCAAGGAGAGGGCATCACATGCGCGATGTGGGAGAACTCTCGAATGAAGAACTGAAGGAAGAGGAAGACAAGCTCATCGCTCACCTCTAAAGGAAGCAAGCGAGGGAAGAAGAAGCTCAGATGCTAAGAAGACAAAGAAAGCTCAAATGATCGGCATTGAAGTTGTTGCATATGTTGGATCAATGAATGTTGGCACGTCGGTTGGTCGTCTTGCTTGAAGCTCTTGCGCACAGAAGCAAGGGTGGCGTTTCAGACGCAGACTGCCCTATTTATAGTGCCGAGGGGCCGAGTAGATCCAACGGCTGAGGTTCATTGTCTTGGATGAACATCTAGATCGAACCACATGTCAGTCCTGGATTGGCTACCGAGCTTTGCCTCAAATTCTGGTCAGCGCGGCTTGCGAGGAGTGCGATGATGGAGTGCAGGAGTCGAGGCGGCGACGTGATGGTTGACGTCACATGCAGCTACTGAGAAGCTCTGCCATCATGACACTGACACAAGCAATATGGTGATGGGATACGCAGCAGATCACATGGGCTAGCAGAGCCACGTGGCAAGCCACGTGTTGTCAACCAAAGGGCTCCATACAGCAGCTTCACCTCGGCTCACTGATGCAGTTTGATGTGAACTTGGGGGGCCAATGATATGGGGAGTTCCCACAAGTCGGCTAGAGCCTCGGCTGGACCGACCTCCCAGAGCACCATAGTCGACATCCTGACGTGGTTTGGACCAGAGATCCTGGTGTCGTCTAAGTCGATGACTCAAGTCGGCTATACCGACCTCCTTACACCAATTGGGCTGACAATAGGAGCTCGGCCAAGGAAGAAGATTACCCAGATCGATCGTAACCGACTGGAGCACGATGAGTCCACGGGATTCCTGGGAACGTGTCTTGTGTAACGACAAGAGCATTAACCGACAAGGTAATGGCCGAGGATCGTGGGCCCGATAACAAAGGCCATTAAGACCATGATCCGTACGATGGCCATGATCTAGAGACAATCACGGAAATCGGTCGTGGGATTTACGGGGTCGTCCGACGGTTGCCATGGGTAACCTACCCCTATATAAGAGGCAGACACTCCACATACACATGTACGCTGTTCGGCTCTTTGAGCTAGACCATTCTTCTCGACTAACGACTGACTTGAGCGTTGAAGTGTCTCCCCGCCGAGACCCCTTGGTGGGCTTTGCAGGAGCTCGGAGCATGCGTTCCACGTTGGTTAAGCAAACCTCGGCTTGGTCGTCGCGGCTTAGACATCTCAGTCGAGTCACCTCAATGTGGTAAACAAAGTAGCAAAAAGCATAAAACATAAGAACATTCCTATTATTTTAAATAAGTAAAATTTATGTGACAAATAATAAAATAGCAGATATATTTTTAGATGATTGATCTAAAGAAATATTATAACGTATGAGATAAATTTTGATTTTTATAAAAATATAAATATATTCTACCGCTATATATTCTCTGATCTTTATATTTTCACATGCACCAGTCACACGAATAAATACCCATCACACTATCAATTATGTTTTACCTAAATATACATCAAATATTCTAGATAAACGTAAAGTTTATTATATCAAAGTAAGGGAGCCAGTGTACCGACCGACTCGAATTTTTTTTGACATGATCTGGATCTATTCGTACCGTATTGATCGGTCGATCGAAAATATCAAGTCGATTAATCATTTTTTATCTCTCTTTAAAGATTAAATAGATCATAAAATTTAGATGTCAAATTATCATCCTAATAAAAATCGATTGAATAATTAAAAAAATTGATCGACTAATTTTAAATTTTGACCTGTTACATATTTAGAGACGGTCATTAGATGAATCGGTAAACTGATAAAATAAAATTAGTCGATCGATTTTAAATTCAACGGATCAACGGTGCCAGAACTCACGTAGATCAAAGAAGAAACTAAGATGGGGGGGGGGGGGGGGGGGGGGGGGGGGATGATGCGGGTGGGTTGGTGTTTGTCCAACTAATAAAATCTGTGAGAGTGATCACCCACCCGCACCGCGCCCCGTTCAGGTGTGTACGTACACGCCAGAAACTGGTGGCCCTTTCAAGTCACAGAACTGCCAAGAAGAACTCAGACGAGCTGACGACTCAACAGACGGGTCGTCGCAACTCCCACACGTGATTGGCCCACGTTTTGCCTCAAACCCTTAAACCGGGCGTCTGCGTGACCCATCACTTATTGCATCACATTTAAATCATCCACCCGCTCCGTGATCGCCATGGAGATTATCCCCCTATCCCTATCCGCTATCCCCAATTTTTATTAACCAATCATTAAATTAAGAAGATGCATAGCTCCTTCCCGTACCCGCCTCCGGGATTCTCTCCGGATACCTACCCGCGACCAAACACGCGAGATTTTAAATGTGGGATAACTTGTTCGCCGAGGGAATCGCGATGGACGGCCCCGATGCGGGTTATTACAACGGGAACCCCGGCTGGAAACGAGGAGAGAGAAAATATCCTCTCCATCTAATTCGGGAATTCCTTTTTCCCTGTAAAGCGGGAAGGAAAGAATAAAGGATAAAACTATCCTGAGGCGCCTAATCCACACCAAACCGCAGCGCGCCCCGCCCTGCTGAGCTTTTTGACTACAATGTCCTCACAAGGGGCAAAGTTTGACGGTCCACGCCTCAGTAACGGAGGGGTAGTTTCGTCAAGTCATGACGCCGTCAGGACTCCCTAACGACGCGGGTGACGGCGGCGTCAGAGGGTGGTCGATGCCGTTTCCGACGCCTTCCTCCCTCGCACCTCCCACCACCACCACCATCACCACCACCACCACCACCTTCCTTTCCCTTCGGCGTCGGAAGCCCCGGCCAAAGCAGCCTCCATTCCCGCCCTACTCCCTCTTTGTGATTCCACGGAAGGAAGGAGTTTGCTGCGTTTCGCCCTCCCACCACCATCCCCCACTTCCCTCTCCTCCTGCGCCGCCTCCGGGGTAGCCCGGCTTGCTCCTCTACTTCGCCTCTCGCCGGGGTGGCCGGTGGCCGGGGGGATCGGGCCCGCTTTGCCTCTCTGGGGAAGGTTAGTCACCGCGCTTGCTCTCTGCACGTCGCGCTCGGAGCTACCTTAGGCGGGAGAAGGCGGATCAGAACTGCTTGTTATATTCTATTCCTCGTGTGGGAGGCTTCGGGGGCGAGGCATGGTGGTGGCGGTAACTTGCAATGCGGGGGAAACTGGAGGGGCTCGCTTTGGAGAGTCTCGCACGGCATGGATGCTGGGAGTGTAAACAGGGGAGAGGAAGGCAGGAGGTGATCCCGATCGCTTCTACTTCTTCTGCCACGCCCCCGCCACCTTGTCTTATGCCGTAATCAATTCCCCCGCCGCGGATCTTTTTAAATTGCTCTCCTTGGTCTCAGAATTTCGGGGTGGAGTTGCAGAGGAAAGGTGGAGAAGCCATCTGGTGAGTGCTCTTTCTATCTTGTCCCTGGTTTTTTGAATTCTCTCTCTGGTCTTGTGCTTGTTGTGTCTCGTGGATGAGCTCGAATTCTGGCTCTTTCGGGCTCTGTAATCTTTGATGTTTCTGATCGGATGTCGTTCTGGTGTTGGCTTGGAAGGGAATTGGTTCCTGAGGTGGTGGTTGTGAATTGGCCTTCCTTCACCTGAATTGGGCTGTTTAGCTCATTTCTATCGTGTCTTCATTGATCATTTCTCTGAATTTCAGATTTCTAATAGCTTTTTCTCCTTGAGCGAAATTGATTTTTCTTCGAAATTTTTCTTTACATCATAAGTCGTGGTACTTTCTCCGGCTACAATTCTTCTTACTGGAAGATTTTGTTTTGCTTTCATGTGTTCTCTAAGATACAAAAATCGTCTCAAACTCGACTTCTTTCTTTTGCATTTCATCTCCCCTCCATCTTCAATGTTCTCCTGTTCCAATTTCCTAAAGTTTGCACTTTGCTTCCTTTTTCCCCGCAGATTGATTTCAGAAACCAATTATTGTCTATTACATTAGATTTTTATTCGAAATTTAGGTGAATTACTTGATGTGATTACTCTTTGAAGGACATACCGAAATGCATGCTGCTCCTTGATCCCTTCTCGTATATCACCCTGAAGTTTTCTGGTCCGATTAGTCATGTGGATTGTTCAGGTGCGGAAGGGAGAGAGCCGAGAGTGCCCTGCCGAGGCCGAGGGCTGGATGTCCTCAGGGCCTAGTTATATGATGCCATCCGAAAGCATGGGTCAAAGCCGATTGTGGTCCCTCTGTATGGCATCTGCAATCTCATCCTTTTTTCCAGGCATATCTGCATTCCATTTGTGGTACCGTGACTGAATTTTGAAAATAGGGTACAATTCCCCCTCATAAAAAAGCTTTGGCCTTGCCCTGTTCATTTTGCTTTGTCGGAAACATTTCTTGATGCCATTGTGAGCCTCTACCTCTCTGGTTCATTACTGCTGTTTATTTTTTGCTTATTTTTTCCTGTTCTCTTTGAGATTTGTCTGTGCTTTACTTAGAAAGAGCGCCAGATTTACGAAGTCAGAATTACACGTTGCTATAGTACTTGTAGTACTTATTTTCTTTCTCTAAAAAAATTGTTTAAAATTAAAGTTTTAACGAGTTTTTTCAGGCCTTTATGAACACCTGAAGTTTGTGTTTTGCGTCTCAAAGTGTCTGTGACTAATAGTAGGATGAGATCATTGATTGTCCTGATGGTTGTGTCAACTTTCCTCATAGCCTCATCTAGATTTTGGATACAAAAGGATTTTCGCTGGCATTTATGTGTCATAAAAATTTGAATTGTTTGACTCTTTTCTCCAAGTAATTCCTATTTGCTGTTTGGTCCCTGCACAGTGTGATGGACTTACGATGTAACACCATTTTCTCATGCCACATCAAGGTTAAAATGATTTCAACTTGATCTATGTTTTTTACAAGTTACAACCACTAGTCTTTACCCCATCTCGGGTAATAGAGAATACCTTGTCCAATAAGGTGCCAACTTGTTTTATGCTAGATTCTCATAGTGGGTTTCCTGTGTTTGGTCATTCCAATAAACAATGGTAATATTTCTTCTCGAAGTTTCTGTATGGTAAAAATAAGAATGGATGGAGTCATGACGTGTATGACAGAATTGTACTTGAAACTTAACATTTGTAACTGAATGGAAACTCAAGTTTTTGTGGTCTTGCCACATTGCCCCCAGTAGAGTTGTCTTTTTATTATAAAGGTGCATTATAACTATTGTATGACTAATGGATTCTGTGAAAAAGGTCTAAGAACAGCCTTTTGACCATAAGGTATGGGTGTTATGTACAGAAGTCTTCCCTTTTTTGTCACCTAGAAAATCATATTTACTGCTTGCATGAAGCATACTTGAATAAAATGCATTCCATATGCAGCCATTTTAACTGCACTTTTTTCTTTTGTTGACAACTAATGGCAGTCAAAGGCCCATTTCCATTCTGTCGGTGGGTAAATAGGTCAGACTTGTGCCTTCACATCATGTAATTTGATTTAAACAGAAAGAGACACTTTGAAGTTTGATTGCATATATGCATTTATTTCCCAAAATTATTCAGATGCTATCCAAAATACTCCAATAAGTAAAATCTGTAATGTTACCCTAACTTGATTTTTGTTGTGGAATACTGACACATAGATGACAACATTCAATAGACTGACATCAAACTTATATTTTTATGGTTTTTTTTGGAGTATGTATTATTGAAAGGTCAAATAATCACTCAGCCTAATTTGTTAACAGAACTTTCTGCTCAAGAAGCTGTGATGTTGGTCATGTTTTGAAGTATCTGTTGGCTTTCTTTAGAATATGTCCACTTTCTTCTGTGGTATCATTGACTGCTAGGTCTTGGAATATTGTCTTTGGCACCTTATATTTCTTCATGTTTCAGCGTTGTGATCCAGCAGTAACTCTTCTTCTGATGTCTTTTATCTAAGCATAGGTTGAATCAGAGGTGTTCATTTATGTATATATTTTTATATCAGATATGAATTTGAGCTGTTGTTATGTTGCATTGTTAATACAAAAGGTTTTGTAAAGATGATGTGAATTCTCAGCTTATAACTCTGCAGGAACTGATTGCAAGCCATTAGACTTTGGAAGCAAGTCTCTTATGTCACCACCCTATAAGTGTGAACTATAGTCCTACACTCACTAGAATCACTTGGATCATCAGAAGGCACACTTGGCACAGACCATTCTATGGGAGCAGAAAAGATGGTCAACCTTTCCATGGCTCCCTGGAGCACTACAGAACAAGATTCAGGGCCTCAGCAGAATCTGCGTGTTCGTCCTGCATCTCTGTACATGGAAGGGAACAAAAATGGCTTCCAATATGAGAGCAGTCTCTTCTCTCGCTCATTATCAGAAATATTCAACAAAAAGTGTAAGCTCTTCCCACCCTCTAACATCAAATGTATGGTTAAATCAAAACACATGTACTAGTTTTGTGAGGAATCATTTTGATCTAAATGAACCATGTCCTTGTGTGTAAAAATAATGAAAAGAAGAGAGGCTGCTTGAAGGCTACATATGCCTGTAAACTTCCCTGAATACCATGTATGCCTGGGATGATTAGGCAGTCAATGCTAGTATCTATCAAACTCTTAGCATAGTTTCTTGGTTCAGTGGTCTTACCTTTTCTTTCCTAAACAATCATTAGGTATTTTTTATCTCACTTTGAAGCATCATTTCCATTTTGATTTTTGCAGTGAATCTATCGTCTGTTGATGCGTTGTACAACATACCCACCAACACTGTTTCCTCAAAATTTGGAGAAGATGAACATTTTGAATCATTGGAGGAAATTGAAGCCCAGACTATTGGGGACCTCCTTCCTGACGATGATGACTTACTTTCTGGAGTTATTGATGACCTTGGATTTATTTGTCAACCTAACAGTGTTGATGACATGGAAGATGATTTATTTTGTAGTGGGGGAGGAATGGAACTTGAAGCTGAGGATTTTTTAAATGGTAGCAAAAGCTCAGATCCTTCTAATGGAGCCTTAACTTGTCAAAATGGGATTCTAAATACTCCATTTTCTGGAGAACACCCATATGGAGAACACCCTTCTAGAACTCTTTTTGTTCGGAACATAAATAGCAATGTTGAAGATTCCGAGCTAAGAGCCCTTTTTGAGGTAAGCATGTCACATTTTACAGTTTTTTCGGTGGCTTCCTTTCCTTTCCTTTTTGTGATTTCCTGAATCCTTAGCACTGATGCTTATATTCTGCATTTGTTTAGCAATATGGAGATGTACGCACCCTTTATACAGCCTGCAAGCATCGTGGTTTTGTTATGATCTCTTATTATGACATAAGGTCTGCACGAAATGCTATGAGAGCTCTTCAGAATAAGCCACTGAGACGTAGGAAGCTTGACATACACTTTTCAATTCCAAAGGTATTAAGCCATGACCATCCACTCCAATTTTGACTGCCTATTCTTTTCTTCCTTAAATGCTGTCTGTTGCAGGAGAGCTGGGAGGTAAATGCCTCTCTTCTTTCGCATGGTATCGTTCCATAAATTTCATGGATGTTTCTTTCCATTAATTCAAATAATGTTCAAAAACTGGGAATAACTGTCAGGTAATCTATATGGATAGATGGGTATTCCTTTCAATGTGTTTACTGTTCAAGCAGTGAATATCTAACTTCACTTTACCATATTATCTATGTTCTGATGTGTTGACGATGTCAAGATTTTTCCCATGCATCTTCATTTTAGCATCATATCTCTAATAGAATGGCATTGCTGCTTTATGAAGGAAGGAATAGGAGAGCTAAGAAACAGTAGAAGGTGGAAAGATTATAATCATGTCTGGTAAAGTATGTAGATCGGCCATATAATGGTGATTAATCACATAAATATGATATTTGGGATTCAACTTCATACCTTTGGAGAAATAGAAAGTTGGATATTTGGTGAAGAAGGCAGCATGCGACGAGCTGCTGGATTTGGTCCATTTTGTCAATTGATCATTGTTATAATTTTGATTGGATTTTAACATTATTTCGTACTCAGTAATGTACAAGAAATTCTTGGAATCTTATATCTATGCAGTAATTTTTTGTTTGTCTTCAGATGCCTCTGAGAAGAGTAGATAAATGTGGTCACTTAAAGTGCCCTTCTTTTGGATATCATTAACAGGACAACCCCTCAGAGAAAGACATTAACCAGGGTACACTAGTGGTGTTCAACCTTGATTCATCTGTATCAAATGATGATCTCCGTCAGATATTTGGTGCTTATGGAGAGATTAAAGAGGCATGTTGTTTTCAGATTATAAATTCTTGCATATTTTGTGTTGATCTAATGCAAAGGTTATTAGAACTTCCTTCCATTTTAATACTTTATTCTTATAATACTTTTGGTGTACAGATTCGTGAAACTCCACACAAGCATCATCACAAGTTCATAGAATTTTATGATGTCAGAGCCGCTGAGGCTGCCCTTCTTGCTTTGAATCGGAGTGATATTGCAGGACAGCGAATCAAACTTGAGCCCAGTAGACCTGGGGGTGCAAGACGGTGGTATTATCTTTGCAGTCACTCTGTTCTCTATTCTTTGTTGATCATGTTAAACTACATCATTGACTTTTCACTAAAAATAGGTTAGCAATGCCAAGCTCAAAAAACTTTTCCTGACAATGAAACAAAGAAAAAACAAATAACTCTGAACACTATATGGAAACAAATGGAAAAATCAGAGGACAATTGCCTAGAAAATGGACACTCCACTGGACAGACATAATTTTCCTTCTTTTCCAGTTCCCTCCATTTTCTTCTTTCTCTGGCATACTACTCCATGATTGTTACCTTTGTTTGCTTCGAAACTGCATTTTGATCTCATAGTTGAATTATAGTTTCTGGTGTTAGCACATGGCTAATCAGATCTGGCTGAGTTATCTGTCTCCTATACTGGTAATCTTAGTCTTCTGGTTGCTGAGGGCCCAACAGTTTCTTCTTAACCTGTCCATTATGAGTTCCTACATCTCAAAATGGGCGTACTTAGCTCTCCTCTATTCATTCGTTGTTGAACTATTACTCAAGTGCTGTTGATGCATTCCTCAATTGAAAATATTGGGTATCTGTAGATTGGTTTGCTTGTTCACAAATGTCACATCCTATAATTGAGCTCTACTAGAAGTTATGGGTACTTTTGGACCTATAGACAGTGGAATTTAAGAGAATCTACAAGGTAAAATGGGGGCTAGGTCTATCACTTCATGATAACCAGCTCCTATTGAAAAACATTTATGACTTGATTAATGTCCTTAAAAGCAATTTCTTGGAAGTACTGGAAGACAGGTTCTGACATTTTCTCTTTTTGCAGCCTGATGCAACAGTTCTCTCCTGAGTTGGAGCAGGAAGAAGCTAATGGATGCCATCAGAAAATAAGTCCTCCCAATGATTCATCTTCAGGAGGTTATGGTACGTTTTGTTTTGTTGGTGACCTGTTATGCTGCTGCTGCTGCTCTCTGTGTGTGTGGTGCTTGTGTGTCTGTCTTCTCATGCATGCACATGTGTGTGGGGTGGGTTTCTAAGCAAATGTGGATGTATCATGATATAGTTGCTATGTACCTCAGGATCAATCACAGTTGGAGCAGTAAATGGCCTTCACGATGGATCTTTACAAGTTGTGCCGTCTACTTCTCGAGCTCCAGTCAGTCCCTTTGTGGATAATACATTTCCTGGGATATCATCTGGTGTTCCCCATGGCTTGTCCTCGCCAATTAGGGTTACATCAGCAGGCAGCCATTGTAGTCAGTCAGCGCTTGTTGAGCCCAGCCATTCACTCGGGCAAATAAAGTTTGGTTTGCAATCTTTGCCAACTCTACATTCCAACTCACTTCCAGAGTATCATGATGGTCTAGCTAATGGTATTTCCTACAACTCCCCAAGAACCATGTCCTCTAGGGCCATAAATATCAGTTGCAGACCTCCTGAAGCTGTTGATAACAAGCACATCCATAGGGCAGGCTTGGGCGGACCTAATAGCCAGTCCTATGAACATAATGAAGGTGGTAAGTTGTAAACAAATATTGGGGCTTACATAATTTGTGATACCACAAAAATCGCTGTTTCTTGCTTTTGCTTATTTATTGGGTATTTGTTATTCAGTTTCCTTCCACAGTTGAACTTACTAGAGGACTTCTTTGGTATGCGCAGTTTTTGGAACTCCAGGAAATGGGAGTTGCCCTCTTCATGGAAATCAGCATGCTTGGAGCAACTCCAATTCATTTCATCATTCACCAGGGCATACAATGTGGTCAAATTCACCATCTTTTGTCAGTCACATCCCTGTTCCATCCCAATTGCATGGGCTTCCAAGGGGGCCATCACATATGCCAAATGCAGCTTTACCCTTGCATGACCATCATGTGGGTTCAGCACCTGCAGTGAATCCCTCTGTGTGGGACCAACGACATGCTTACGCCGGTGAAGCTACCAATTCATCTGGTTTTCATCCAGGTTCTCTTGGAAATATGGGATTTTCTGGCAACTCAGTGTTGCATCATCTTGAGTTTGGCCCTCATAACATCTTCCCTCTGATGGGTGGAAACTGTATTGAACCTTCAACATCTCCTCATGTTGGACTGCCTTCTCCTCAGCAAAGGTTTCACATGTTCCATGGTAGGAATCCTATGATCCCAATACCTGCTTCGCTTGATGCCCCCAATGATCGGGCCAAAAGCAGAAGGAGTGATGTGAATTCAAGCCAGGCTGACAATAAGAAACAATATGAACTTGATATTGATCGCATTATTCGTGGAGAAGATTCAAGAACAACATTAATGATAAAAAACATACCCAACAAGTATGCATCAACAAAACAGAAATCCTTTTTTCTGCTTTCCTCTAATCTTGTTTGCTTGCATATGCATAAGGGAATTCATGCTTTTTCCTTATATTTCAATAGATATACATCAAAAATGCTACTGGCTGCTATTGACGAGCATCACAGAGGAACTTATGATTTCATCTATCTGCCTATTGATTTTAAGGTAAAGTTAGATAATCCATGGCGCTTAATCAGGAATAATATTTGTGTCTTCTCATGTAGTGGCTCCTTTTTCATTTCCCATTTTTTTTTTCCAGAACAAGTGTAATGTGGGGTATGCATTTATCAACATGATTGATCCTCAGAAGATCATTCCGTTCTTTCAGGTACCTTTTCCTTGCTTCAGTTTTAGTGCAAAATTAGTCTTCCATGTTAGTTCATCTTTGAGTAGCCATCCTGCAGAGGCAGAAAATCTTACAAGGATTTTAAAATTTATAGGCATTTAATGGGAAGAAATGGGAGAAGTTCAACAGTGAAAAGGTGGCATCACTTGCATATGCTCGTATCCAAGGAAAAGCTTCTCTGATTGCACATTTTCAGAATTCAAGCTTGATGAATGAGGATAAACGGTGTCGCCCTATTCTTTTCCATACAGATGGTCCAAATGCAGGTGATCCGGTATGAAACCTGACCTCCATGCAATCACTTTCAGACTCTTGCATTGTTCATATGTTTTCCTGTTTCTGGTTGTTTGGATATTAACTTCATTGAGTGGGCATCATCTATTAATTTGCACTTGGATGTTCTACTTGATCTTCTACCGTTCACTCAATTCATGCCCTTGAATTTTAACCCATCTGGGTGGTTAACTTTATTTTGTGCCCAAGTCTCACATTCAGTTCTTTCCCTGTTTTCTCCCCTGCTTTTGATATCTACATTCTTTGGCACATTCAAATGGTTATCCCTTTCAAAACCATGTGGGCTCCTCAACACTATACAAACCAGGAGGATTTGAAAAATACATCATGTATGTATGCACCAGTCATGCATCTATCTGAGAGGGCAGATGAAGACTTTGTGTTCTTCAGAGGTGCATTAATGTAATCTTAAGGTTCCTTTGTTGTGATCAAGAAGTCAACCTCCAATCCTGAAAGACTCCCTTCGCAAAAGCAAAAAACAGGGTTCATGAACAAGTCTGCACACAATCACACTGGATAGACACACCTGCTCTGAACTGCCCTTTATCCAATGAAAAACTGGAGTCTATGTCTATTCCAAATTGAATCGCATGAATCAGCAGTTCGTGAGGCAGGTCACACATGTGTACTTCATTCTTGGACACAATCTCTTTGCATTAAGGACAATTATTAATGGGTTGTAACTTTCCCCATTCTTAATGCACTGGATAGTCTCAATTTAGGCATATGGAGGGGCTGAGTGTTATCAAATCAAATGAATCATGCTCTTTCTTTTCTTCTGCAGGAGCCCTTCCCCATGGGGGTCAACATCCGTTCCAGGCCTGGCGGGCCGAGGACAAGTACTAATGAGGATAACAACCAGGGGGGACCACCAAATCCCACGAACGGGGAGGAATCGTCCAATGGGGCACACCCTTCATCAGGTTCAACCAAGGACCCTGAGTGAACTTGACTATGGCCGGGGTACTAACTCTGGATGCAGACCGTTAACTGCAACTCATTTATCCTGGTTTCCCCCCCCCCCCCAACCGTTTTTGATATTTATGTATGGTGAGGTTATGTCCATGGGTGTCTTAGGTTGTTTGTGGGTACATGTCAGGGGGAGTGGAAGGTGCTCCCAATTTTCATTAAATTATATATAAACTGTTATTGAGGCTAACGACAGATGCCGCGGAGGGCTTCGAGATTTTGGACCCTGCGAGGGATAAGAAATGTACAGAAGTTCTTGAGAGCAGGGTTGATCACATCATTTTTTATGCGGTTTGAGATGGCCTTCTCTGTATCTTCTTCCTTTCAAGCACTTCCCTTCTGTCTCCAATTTTGTAACCCCAAATGGGGGTATTTGATTAATTTGTTTGAGTGAGTTGGTGTTGTGGGTGACCTGGCAGGACATGATCTGGCCGATGCCAGTGTGCGGTGCATGACGGGTCTTGTGTCCATCTCTTGTCATATATTATGAATTATTTTTTCAAGTATTGATGCCTGATGTTTGTACTTAGTTGTGCATACTTCGAAATTATTTGTTCCTGTGACCAGTCTACTTTCCCCGATTGACGACGTTGGACCATTTTTCGGCTTTATGTCATGATCCCAACATTATGTTTCCCATTTTTGAAAGATGATGTGCATGATAGGAATTAGAACCATGTTTCGAGCAGGATGATGTGCACTCACCATCACAAGATTCGCAACTAGACGGAATCATTACAAGGCATGCTGTGGGTGGCCCACGACTCTTGAACATTAGAACGATGATCCTATCCAACTCCTATCCATCCAAGTACTAAGATGCAGCAAGTCCTCAGGTATCTCGCAACGTGTTGTTTGGCCGGAGAGGTGATAGGAGAGAAAGAGAGATAACTGACACGGAACGGGGGGGCTCGCCCACCCTGACAAAGGTTATAAGCCACCTCACCGGTGAACCCTCAAGAGGCAAGGTTGAAGAAACCAGATTAATGAACTACGTTTACTTCTTCAGAAGGATGAGACCAAGCCCACAAGAGCATGTGAGGCCGTGGCGATGATAAGGTAGCAGAGCTTAGGGTTGTGCATAGTTTAGTTCAATCCAAAAAATTGAACCGACTAGTTCGGGCCGAGTCGGTTTGGTTTGGGGGACCTTCCGGTTTAGTTTGATTTCTTAATGTGAAATTGAATGAACATATTATATAATAAAATTAATTAATGATGCATTATTTTACAATGAATTCATGGCACAGTTAGTTTACGACCTTCACTTTCAATAAAAGATCTTGGGTTTGAAGTTGGTTTACGCCCTTCACTTTCAATAAAGGATCTTGGGTTTGAAATTTGACTCCATCATTAAAATGCCGCTTTTTTCTACTTAGGTTCAAACTGAACCAGTTCAGTCTGGTTCGGTTTGACCATCATGTCAGGTCAGCTTCAGTTTGCACACCCCTAGTAGAGCTTGCCCTTGGGGTTCAAGGACGACAATGGCAATGAATCGGGAGGGTATGTATATTTAGAATGGAGGAGGGAGGGATTTTTAGGCAGTAGCATCCAATGGAAATGGGTGGTGCAAGAATGCTGAAAAATGTTGATGAAGTGCGTGTTCTGTAGATTCCAAAACCTCCTATGGTGAACTGTAGGGAAAAAGGACAACATTGAGGTGGTGTGCCAGGGTCCTCGGCAAAGAGGCCCAATTCTTGGCGTGTTTCTATTGTCGTTATAAAATATATATTTGCATACACTTAAATCTTGTTGAATTACCTTTCTACCCCTATGAAAACTGTTGTAATACGTTTGAAATCCTTGAGTGTCACATACCCCTCTCCTGATTTGATTATTACCCTGGTAAAATAAAGGTGGGTTAGAGAGAGGAAATCTCTAACCTACCCCTGGGGTGAGTCTTGATTGACTTGCACTTTGTTGTGTTGAGCATCTATAGGTTGGTGAGGGCAAGACATCCGACAACGGGCCTGCTTGGCTGTTGGAGGAGAGGGCAAGCACATAGAGGCCCACTAGTCACCGAGGGACTCCAACAGGGGGCTGCTAAGAAAGTTACTGTGGGTGCAGAGCACAGCGAGGTGAAGACATCTGAGGATGGTGAAGAAGGAGTTGAGTGAGAAGGCCTTGGGGAGAGGCGGGGTGCCTAGGGCGCCAGAGATGTGGAGTTGGATGATGTTGTCGTTGTAGCAGACGTCGGTGGGAGAGGGAGCATTACCATAGCAGGGGTTGGTGTCGTTGTTTTAGCCAACAATAGTGAGGGGGTCATGGAAGAGACACAACAATTGCACCAAAGATCAGGACTACGAGGAGCTCACCTATTGGGAGGCACATCAGAGGACGTCAGAGAAGCAGACTAGCAATAGGATGAGTAGAACGAAAGCAACTGAGCATCTAAAAATCGCCATCAAACAAAAAAAACTTATTGTGTTGCAGGGTATACACGAACATAGGAAGTAGAGGATGCCCGAAAGACTTGGGGGAGGGGGGCGATCTGGGAGCACAATCTGAGAGAGATTGCTGACTCTGATGGTGCTGTAGATACTTGGGCAAGCTTGGCATCTACTAGTTTCTGAGCTTGTTCCTAAGTAGGAAACTAGTGAAGTTTGGGATAGATCATAGATTCATGGACTTGCCACCAAGATCTCACATGGGTTACCCTTCAAAGATTCTTGCAAACTAGGTGCATTCCTCCAATTCTTGCAAAAATCTCATTTTTTATCTATACTGGAGCTCATAAAAAATTCTAATAGGGCGCAAGGGAGGAGACAAGGAAGTGAGGGAGGGGATGAGGGAGCTAGAGAGGAGAGGGACCGAAGGAGCATGGGAGAGGGACGTTGACGAAGGGTAAAATGGCCAACAGATGTATACCATTACTTCTGTTTCCCCTACCTTTAACTATAAGGGCATGAGGGCTCTAATTAATACATTTTAGGTATATTACGATAATTTTCATAAAGGTAGGTGTATAAAAGTAATTTGATAAATTTTAGAGTTATGCAAATAATTTTTCCAAAAAAAAATGTTACATCGACTTTGTAAATAGCTTAGAGATGTCCAAACATCGTGGAAACGAGTTTGTACATGTGGGATCAAAATTACAATTAACATGCTTTTGTTTATGCATCACATGTTTACAATTTAATGGTTTGGATTATTTAAAGGATGATAACTGGAGAGAGGTAATTTTGAACCTTAGCCCATTACAGTTAAAAACTCAATAATGGCCCACTTCGACTAGTTATGCAAATAATTTTTCCCAAAAAAAATTTACATCGACTTTGTAAATAGCTTAGAGATGTCCAAACATCGTGGAAACGAGTTTGCACATGTGGGATCAAAATTACAATTTAACATGCTTTTGTTTATGCATCACATGTGTACAATTTAATGGTTTGGATTATTTAAAGGACGATAACTAGAGAGAGGTAATTTTGAACCTTAGCCCATTACAGTTAAAAACCCAATAATGGCCCACTTCGACTAGGCTTGATAGGTGACAACCCATCTGAGCCCACTAGAAAAGCGCCATGAGTGGTCTTCTAGCTCATATGAAAGCCCTCCTTAAATCGGACCGAAGTCCTAGGAGATAATCAGGGTATGGAATAATGATGTCTGGAGAAGTTTCTCAAAATATGCTAGGGAAGGGTTATTGTAGCATATTGACCGTTCGGATCGATGTTTAGTGGTTGTGGTGGCCAGTGTGTGACCTATGGTGCGCGTTTCAAGTGTTTATGCAGGTTGTGGGGCTTTGTGGGGCCGAGAGATTGGGCCCAGAGTACCTACAGGTTCTCTGTCTATGAACGCGACAGAGCTGGGCGTCGCGTTCTTAATGCGACGGTCCAGGGCGTCACGTTCTTGAAACTGTTGTTGAGGGTCTTCGTCTACATGTCTGTCGTGTGGTGTGCGCTGGGCGGCCTGCTGGCGTCAGCAATGAGAAGGCGACGGCCTCACCCGTCGCGTTCAGGTCGCGACAATAGGATGCGTCGCATTCTCAATGCTGAGGGGCTATTAACCTAGGTCGTCCAAACAGAGCTTAGAAGCTCTGCTCGACTAGGAAGAAGAGGTTTTGTCATGGTTCTTGGGCAATTCGGGGTGTTGGAGCTGTTTTTGGCGTGTTCTCGCCATGAGGACGTAGTACGGAGCGGGGGAAACATCAGGTTATCGTCGTTCTTCGCGTTCTTCACGAAGGTAGGGAGATTCCGCCCTGTTTCTTATTATGAATCGTGTGTTGAGCATGTGTAGCTTGTTAAACGTGATGTAAATGATAGATAGCATGCTAGAGAAATGGTTAGAGCATGAATAACTGCTTTTCATAGTGTTTTACATGGGTTGTCTGGGGATTCCAGAGATAGAATATCAGATTTAGGATTCTTCCTGTGAAGGTGACAGACCGGGGCGTCGCGTTCAGAACGCGACAACTCGACCCTTCACATTCTTCTTCAGAACGCACCGTATCGAGGCGTCGTGTTCTGAAGGCGACAGAAGC
This sequence comes from Colocasia esculenta, assembly GCA_014218235.1. Taxonomy (NCBI): domain Eukaryota; kingdom Viridiplantae; phylum Streptophyta; class Magnoliopsida; order Alismatales; family Araceae; genus Colocasia; species Colocasia esculenta. The sequence continues at coordinate 171,383,672 of CM024754.1, forward strand.
CCCCGTCGCATTCAAGCTTCCGAGGACAAAGGGTTCATGCATGCTTACGTGAATATCAAATTATTTCTAGTTATCATTTATGGAAATGGTAAGCGGTGCATCGGCACTTGTTAAGATTGAGAACCGTGGTGTTCACGTGGTTTGTGTGTGCATGGCGAGTAGTGCGACGCCTACCGTGGTTACCTCTCTAGTCGGTTACCCCAGGTTTTGTGTGAGCCAAGCACATTAGTGCTCGGGGTTTGTCCCACTACTTGTGTACCGTCGAGGTATTTGTCATCTTTCTGCAAACCCTCACTCTTGTGCAGAGTTGTACGTCCGGCTGAGAGAAAGACAACAGTGGGACAACAACTTGTGTCAGTTTGTGCTTGTTACTTGTAGCGCGCTCGTGGTTGGGGGTTATGGACATCAGTAGACGTACTAGGCCCCAGCTAGTCCTATTTTCCAATGCCTCACTTTAGGGAGCTCGGGCCGGAGTCCCTAAAGGTGCTAGTCATGGACCTATGGTTGTGTAGTCCGCAGGAGTGGTGTTAGTTGGTCTCCACAGTTTCTTGGCTTCATGTGGTGGAGCAGCAGCTGAACGTTTCTTCCATGGCTACAAGGCTGAGAGGTAGACCTGTGTGGTTTGTCCGGGTTTGTTGCCGGTGTCATGAACTAGTCTTCATGACCCGAGTGTGACATTTTCTATTCTAGCTCGTACACTTGGGTGAGGTTTGCCGTTTATTTATTAAAGGCCATTTCCAGTTAGTAGCTTGAGATAATTGTTATTTACAGCTTTAATACCATGCGTAGATAGTTCTATAAATTGCCTAGTGTAGCTTCTTGTTACTACACTTTGTGAGTTTAGTTTTGTGCAGCTTTTAAGGGAGTTTCCCTACTGAGCCAGTGACTTGCGAGACTCACCCCTACCCCTTTCAGGTGAGGGAGAGTAGGAGGCTTCCCGCCCTTCATCTAGTTCAGAGCCACACCGCAGCGGAATTAGGTCTGCACCACCAACAATGTAATCTTTTCTTTCTGTTCACCTCGGGGTATGCCCCAGGTTGCTGTACTCTGTACTTGACTCTAGTTGAGAACTGGCTATGTATATTTCATGTAAATATTTTGTGAGATGTGTCATCTTGTATATATTTGAGTTGTTTCCTTTATATTTCTATGGACATGTGAATGATATCCTTTGCGAGGCTACAGCTCGTTCGCGGGAGGCGGAGTCTGGTCAAGCTCGGTATTAGGTCAACAGGGTCGAACGACAAGGACCATCATAGTTGGTATCAGAGCAAGGTTCGTGTGAATATAAAGGAATCAGAATATTACATAGCCTGGTCTCTACTTTAGTCCACTGCTGGTAGTTGACCCTAATTTTTGTATTGATTTGTTTGCATGTTGTGTGGTTGGAATGATGTATGTGCATGATTAGAAATGGCAGACAGGAGGGTTTGGGAGGTGGTGGAGATGAGCCCGAGGAGACTACACGATAGTTGATTGAAAGGTTGTGGGAAAGTATTACAGAGATCCGGACTAGACTGGATCAACAGGCACTGGTACAGCCAACGGCAGTGGCACTGTAGTTTGTGGAGGAGGCAGTACCAGTAGCACCACCCCCACCACCACCAGTTGTACCTGTAGTTCTAGTAGTACCAGCACGACCAACTAGTACAGAGGAGTCTACGACGTTAGTGGACAGGTTTTTGCGGTTGCAGCCACCCACTTATTCTGGAGGTCCAAACCCTGATACTACAGAGCATTGGGTACATGAGATAGAGAGAGTTTTTGTCACTATGAGATGTTCACAGGCTGATAGGGTGATTCTAGCTATCTATTAGTTGCGTGGATTTGCACAGGAGTGGTGGAGACTCAAGATGCAAACGGTATTTGCTAGAAGAACAGACAACATCATCACCTGGCTAGAGTTTTTGAAGGTATTTAATGATACCTTCTTCCCAGTTCAGATACAACAGGCAAAGAGGGAGCAGTTCCGGACATTGCAGCAGGGAAATTTGTCGATATTAGAATACCAGATGAGGTTTATGGCTTTGAGTAGATATGCCCCTTACGTAGTCACAGATAAATGATATGATGGTAGAATATTTTATTCGAGGACTGCGATCGGAGTTGTAGGATGCGGTGATTCCCCTTATGTGTAGAATAGTGGAAGAAGCAGCGCAGAGGGCATCTATACTTGAGAGGACTGTGTAGGCTAGACAGTCAGGAGGATCAGTTAGTTTTCGGCTTCCGCAGCAATCTACAGGTATTAGTAAGGGTAAGGCACGCTCAGGAGCATCATCATCATCCGGATTTGCCAAGTGGGGTAATAAATTGAAGAAAATATTTAGAGGAGGCCGAGGTGGTGGCAGGCAGCAGGGTTTCCAGCAGGGTGTTCAGCAGGACCGAGGTTTTAGGCCAGCTCCAGAAGAGTCACAGCAGAGTACGGCAGGGCAGCCCACAGCTTTCTCAGGCTTTAAATGCTATAATTGTGGACAGCCAGGACATTTAGCTAGAAATTGTCTGCTTCCACGAGATTATAGCTATGGCAGAGGAGTACAGTAGCAGCCATTTCAGCAGCCAGCAGCAGAGTGAGGTAGAGGTCCACCTTTCCAGAGGGGACGAGGTCGAGTTATGGCTGTTACCAGAGCTCAGGCAGAGGCATCCAACCTGATTGAAGGTATAATACCTCTCTTTGAATTTTTTGCTAGAGTGTTGATTGATCTAGGTGCTTCGCATTCATTTATTTCTAAAGAATTCATGGATAGTATGGTTCATCCCTTAGAAGAGAGGCAGTGTGAGTTGGTTGTAGAGGTTCCCGCTGGTGGTTTCATGCTCACTTCTTGTTATCTAGATGAAGTTCCGATCATGGTACAAGGGAATCAGTTGCCAGCAAGGTTGTATGCATTGCAGTTGAAAAAATATGATATAATTTTGGGAATGGATTGGCTAGAGACCTATGGGGCAGTGGTGGATTGTAGGAAGAAGAAAGTTAGATTTTGTCGACCCAATGGAGCTATGTTTGAGTTTCAAGGTATTCCATTTTACACTCCTAAATTTATTATTTCTGCACTTAGGGCTAGGAGGTTGATAAATGCTGGATGTGTGGCATATCTTGCTTCAGTTAGTTTGGTTGAATTGGGAAAAACTGTAGAAATGGTACCTATGGTTAGAGAATTTACAGATGTATTTCCAGAAGAGTTTTCAGGGTTAGCTCCGCACAGGGAGGTGGATTTCACAGTAGAATTACAGCCGGGTAGTATGCCTATTTTAAAAGCACCTTACAGAATGGCACCAGCAGAGTTGAGGGAATTAAAGAAGCAGTTGCAAGAATTATTAGAGAAAGGTTTTATCAGACCTAGTCACTCACCATGGGGAGCACCAGTGTTATTTGTCAGAAAGAAAGATGGCAGCTTGAGAATGTGTATAGATTATCGGCAATTGAACAAGGTCACTATCAAGAACAAGTATCCACTTCCCAGAATTGATGATTTATTTGATCAGTTGCAGTCAGCCAATGTATTCTCTAAGATTGATCTGAGGTCAGGATATCACCAGCTGAGGATAAAAGAAGAAGATATTGATAAGACAGCTTTTAGGATCAGATATGGGCATTATGAGTTTGTAGTTATGCCATTTGGATTGACTAATGCACCAGAAACATTTATGAATCTCATGAATAGAATATTTCACCCTTATTTGGATCAGTTTATTGTGGTATTCATCGATGATATATTAGTGTATTCAGCAACAGAGGAAGAGCATACAACACATTTGAGAATTACATTGCAGACTTTGCGTGATCACCAGTTATACGCTAAATTCAGTAAATGTGAGTTCTGGTTAAAGGAGATCCAGTTCTGGGCCATGTAATTTCAGGTTAGGGTGTAGCAGTTGATCCAGCTAAGGTAGAAGTAGTAATGAAATGGAAGATCCGAAGACAGTGTCATAAATTAGAAGTTTCCTGGGTCTGGCAGGCTATTACAGGCGATTCATTCAAGATTTCTCAAAGATTGCAGCACCTATGACAAGATTGACTAGGAAGAGAGTACCTTTTGTGTGGTCTTCAGATTGTCGGCGAAGTTTTGCAGAATTAAAGAAGAGGCTTACTACAGCACCTATATTAGAAATACCATCAGGCAGCGGAGGATTTGTATTGTACACAGATGCATCCAGAAGAGGATTGGGAACAGTATTAATGCAACATGGAAAAGGTAGTGGCATATACTTCAAGGCAGCTGAAGCGGCATGAAGAAAATTACCCTACACATGATTTGGAATTGGCAGCAGTGGTTTTTGCATTAAAGTTGTGGATGCATTACCTATATGGAGAAAGGTTTGAAATCTTTACAGATCATAAGAGCTTGAAGTGCATTTTCTCACAGAAAGATTTAAATTTAAGGCAGTGCAGGTGGATGGAATATTTGAAAGATTATGATTTCAGTCTTACATATCATCTAGGTAAAGCTAATGTTGTTGCAGATGCACTGAGTAGAAAGGCAGTTATGAACCAGATAATGATCAAAGAATTGAAATTATATAAAGATGTAGTAGCAAATTCACTATTTGTGCCACATAATCAGCAGCGAGCAGTATTAGCAAACAGTGTAGTAGAACCCTCATTATATTGGCAGATAGTAGAAGCACAAAGAACAGATGAGAATTTGGTGGATATTGTAATAATGGAAGAGGTTACGCTTGATGATGACAGTGTGGTCAGACTTAAAGGTCAGTTATATGTTCCAGCAGAAGCCAAGGTGAGGTAGAAAGTATTAGAAGAGGCTTATAGATCCAGATACACTATTCATCCATGCAGCACCAAGATGTATCAAGATTTGAAGAAACATTTCTGGTGGCCGAATATGAAGAAAGAAATTGTAGAATTTATATCAAAATGTCTGGTATGTCAACAAGTGAAAGAAGAGCATCAGAGGCCAGGGGGATTATTGCAGCCATTGCCTATTTCACAGTGGAAATGGGATGATATAGCTATGGATTTTGTAGTTGGCTTGCCCAGAATAGCAACAGGTCACAATGGAATTTGGGTCTTTGTGGATAGATTGACTAAAGTATGTAGGTTATTAGCAGTGAGCATGTCATGGACTGTGGATAGATTAGCCAGATTTCATGTGGACAGAATAGTACCATTGTATGGGATTCCAGTTACTATTGTCTCATATAGGGATCCCAGGTTTACTTCAGGCTTTTGGAGGAGTTTACAGAGAGTAATTGGTACTGAATTAAGGTACAACTCAGCTTATCATCCGCAAACAGATGGTCAAACAGAAAGAACAATTCAAACCATAGAAGACATGTTGAGGGCTTGTTGTTTAGTTTGGGGAGGCACTTGGGAGCATCACTTGGGCATGGTAGAGTTTGCCTATATTAACAGTTATTATGCAAGCATTGGAATGGCACCTTATGAAGCTTTACATGGAAGACCGTGCAGGACACCATTAAATTTGCATGAGGTAGGTGAAAGGCAAGTCATGGGACCAAAATTGATTAAGCAGTGTTCATAAATGGTCAAATTCATTAAGGAAAAGCTTCAAACAGCTCAGAGCCGTCAGAAGAGTTACGCAGATACCAGACGTAGGCCATTATAGTTTGAAGTTGGAGATTTTGTGTTTCTAAAGGTTTCTCCTACCAAAGGTGTGTTAAGGTTCAGCAAGAAAGGTAAATTGAGTCCAAGATATGTTGGTCCATTCCAGATTTTAGAAAGAATTATTGAAACAACTTACAGATTAGATCATCCAGCAGATTTCACAGATGCACATGATGTGTTCCATATTTCAATGCTCAGAAGATATATTCGAGATCCTTCTCAAATAGTCAGTTATCAAAGAGATGATCTGAAAGCAGATATGAAAATGCTAGAGTATCCAGTGTAGATTATAGGGCGCAGAACCCAAAAGCTGATAAATAAAGAAATTGAATTAGTGAAAATCAGATGGGAAAACAGGCAGGGCGGAGAAGATACATGGGAATTGGCAGAGGAAATGATGAAAGAGTATCCATACTTGTTTAAGTAAGCTTTTAGTTCTTTTAGGTGATAGTACCATGCATGTTTAATTAAGATTTTTTGTGCTTAGCTTCCTTCTTAAATTTTGAGGACGAAATTTCTTTTAAGTGATGGTAATGTAGCGTATTGACTATTCGGATCGATGTTTAGTAGTTGTGGTGGCCAGTGTGTGGCCTATGGTGCATGTTTCAGGTGTTTACGTAGGTTGTGGGGCTTTGTGGACCGAGAGATTGGGCCCAGAGTACCCACAGGTTCTCTGTCTGTGAACGTGACAGAGCTGGGCATCGCGTTCTTGAAAACGTTGTTGAGGGTCTTCGTCTGCATGCCCGCCGCGTGGCAAGCGTTGGGCGGCCTGCTGATGTCAGCAATGAGAAGGCGACGGCCTCACCCATCGCGTTCAGGTCGTGATGGCAAGATGTGTCGGGTTCTAAGCGCTGAGGGGCTATTAACCTAGGTCGGCCAAACAGAGCTCAGAAGCTCTACTCAGCCAGGAATAAGAGGTTTTGCCGTGGTTCTTGGGCGATTCGGGGTGTTGGAGCTATTTTTGGCATGTTCTCACCGTGAGGACGTGGTACGAAGCGGGGAAAATGTCAGGTTATCGTCATTCTTCACGTTCTTCGCGAATGTAGGGAGATTCCGCCCTATTTCTTGTTATGAATCATGTGTTGAGCATGTGTAGCTTGTTAAACGTGATGTAAATGATAGATAGCATGCTAGAGCATGAATAACTACTTTTCATAGTGTTTTACATGGGTTGTCTGGGGATTCTGGAAATGGAGACCCAGATTTAGGGTTCTGTCTGTGAAGACGACGGATCGGGGCGTCGCGTTCAGAACGCGACAGCCCGACCTGTCGCGTTCTTCTTCAGAATGCACCGTACCGAGGCATCACGTTCTGAAGGCAACAAAAGCCCACATCGCGTTCAAGTTTCCGAGGACAAAGGGTTCATGCATACTTATGTGAATATCAAATTATTTTTGGTTATCATTTATGGCAATGGTAAGCAGTGCATCGACACTTGTTGAGATTGAGAACCATGGTGTTCACGTGGTTTGTGTGTGCGTGGCGAGTAGTGTGACACCTACCGTGGTTACCTCTCTAGTCGGTTACCCCAGGTTTTGTATGAGCCAAGCACGTTGCTCGGGGTTTGTCCCGGTACTTGTATACCATTGAGGTTTGCGTCGTCTTCCTGGACACCCTCACTCTTGTGCAGAGTTGTACGTCCGGCTGAGGGAAAGATGGTAGTGGGACAGCGACTTGTGTTAGTTTGTGTTTGTCGCTTGTAGCGCACTCGTGGTTGGGGGTTACAGACACCAGTAGACGTATTGGGCTCTAGCTAGTCCTATTTTCCAGTGCCTCACTTTAGGGAGCTCAGGCCGGAGTCCCTAAAGGCACTAGGCATGGGCCTACGGTTGTGTAGTCCGCAGGAGTGGTGTTGGTTGGTTTCCACAGTTTCTTGGCTTATTGTGGTGGATCGACAGCTGGACCTTTCGTCCGTGGCAGCGAGGCTGAGAGGTAGACTTGCGTGGTTTATCCGGGTTAGTTGTTGGTGTCACAAACCAGTCTTCGTGACCCGAGTGTGGAGTTTTCTACTCTATCTCGTACACTTGGGCGAGGTTTGCCATTTATTTATTAAAGGCTATTTCCAGTTAGTAGCTTGAGATAATTGTTATTACAACTTTAATACCATGCATAGATAGTTCTATAAATTGCCTAGTGTAGCTTCTTATTACTGCACTTTGTGAGTTCAGTTTTGTGCGACTTTTGGGGGAGTTTTCCTACTGAGCCAGTGACTTGCGAGTCTCACCCCTACCCCTTTTAGGTGAGGGAGAGCAAGAGGCTTCCTGCCCTTCATCTAGTTCAGAGCCGCACCATAGCGGAGTTGGGTCTGTACCACCAGCAGTGTAATCTTTTCTTTCTGTTCACCTCGGGGTATGCCCCAGGTTGCTGTATTCTGTAGTTGACTCTAGTTGAGAATTGGCGATGTATATTTCATGTAAATATTTGTGAGATGTGGTATCTTATATATATTTGAGTTGTTTCCTTTATATTTCTACGGACATGTGAATGATATCCCTTGTGAGGCTACAGCTCGTTCACGGGAGGCGGAGTCGGGTTAAGCTCGTTATTAGGTTAACGGGTTTGAACGACGAGGACCGTCACAGTTATATCCTGGCCCGCTCCTTTACTTGTAAACAATGAAAAGCCTAACTTGGCCCTTGACCTCTTATCTCGGTTAGATTTATCCCAAGAATTCTAGGGGGTATAGCAGACAAGAAGATGACCACCTTTCCCACCTAATCCATAGCCATACCTCCCCATTAATGTGAAGGCATTTCACCAAGCGATGTGGGCTATCCAAAGAATCTCCAATGATTGAAAAGTAACTCTTAGTAATGGACCCACGTTAAGCACTCTAATGTAAACCTCCATAACTCCCCACGATCATGGCCTTACCTGTCCTCAATGATAGTGGGATTCGCATGGGAGACAAGGCCTATAAAAAGCCCAATTGTCCTCCGATCCAAGGTAAGCCCATCCGAGCACAGAACTCTAGTGAAGAGTGATCTTGCTTCTCTTGCTCTAGCCAACCTTGACTTAGGTATCGAAATTTTTTTCTTAGAAACATCTTCCTAGTACCCCTGATCCTTTTTCTATTTTGTAGATTGTCTGATTGAAGGGGTTTCCTAACCTCCTTCGTCACATCCAAGATCACCCTCTTCTTTTGACACCATCTGTGGGAAACCTCGAACCCACGAATCCACAATAGTGATGGTTCACTAGAGCAATATGGTGAGGAGGAGAGCTACAAAGGTAAGAGCCTGATGAGGGCTTCAGCCAAGGGACCATGCCTCTCATCTCATCGCTAATTAGTAAATCACCCTCTCCCATCACGGCTGTCCCCATCCTTCCAACAATGGACGTGGTAGTACAACAAGAAGGCAGCCATAATTTCATCCGCTCTTTTAATGCAAAAATAAATAGGCTGTTGGAACTGTTAACTGCCTGAGAGTAGTGAGACCAGCAACTGTACCGGTCACCTTCGTTGCCCCAAGTGAGGGGAAGGCTCCCTTCAAAGAGGCCAAACCATCCATACCACCAGAAGGCACTTCACAATTTGGAAGAAACACGTCTAATCTGGCACATGGTAGTTGGGTAACCGTAGAGGAATCAATTACCACATGAAGATGAAGCGTCCTGGATGACCAGAGAAAGAAGTAGACTCTTGCGCCGATCGATGTCACTTGTCGAACAACCGAGGCGGGAGGATGCACCTCCAACTCCACCTTAGACCTTCCAACAACATGGGTAGGAAGCGCCATGTGCCCCTCTCCGAAGGACACGAGATTCCCAGTGTGATGATCCAACTAACAAACTGACCCAACAACTGTGCTAGTTGGTAGACTTCCTAGAAAGGCCACCATTTTGAGACTTCCCCCAACCGAGCACAATTAATTTCAGAAGTTTTTTTCCTACTTGAGCTCTGGAAATGACTAGTCTGAGTTGTTAGTAGTCCACTAATTTAATCTATTTAACATATTTCTTATATGGGGTATTACACCTAGGCTCATTCCCGTCAAGCCCCTGAGTTGGCCAACCAACTCTGGACATTTGAACGTCGAGTGGCAAAACAAGAATGCCAAATCTAGGCCATCTGACAGAGTATCGGCCAACCCGCCGAGGAGCTTAAGCATAAATATCCCTAGATCCTCTGTCGAGAAAGCTCTAGTTCCCAACAATTACACCCTATGATGGCCTGGGAGACTTGGTCAATCACTTCAACAACTATGACGTTCTCATGACCTTGTAGGGTGTGTCTGATGCCATAAAATGTCAGGCCTTTGTCATGACTCTTGTGCAAGGAGCCCGAGCATGTAAGGACTCTAAGGAGAGCTTTGCTGGAAGTGGGATGCAGCATATACTATTGGACTACATGCATTAAGGTTGGCCCAAAGAGAAAAGCTTTGGGACTTTATTATCTGTTTTCATGCAGAGGCTGTTTGGATACTTCAGTTAGAGTCCACCTCCATAGTCATCTCTATGATTGAGGGCACCCGGGATTATGAGCTCCAAAAAGAGCTAGTCTTGCATCCCCCCAACCACCCTTGCCGAGCTGATGAACTTTGCTCTATGTCATGTAGAGTGCGAGGAAGTGTTGACTGCATGCTGCTATGCTTCAGGCGAGAGGGCGAGGGAGACAGGAAGCCTCCCTACAATCAACCCACCAAGTCAGAGAAGAATAAAGTCACAATGATGATAGGAGGGAGCCGCCATGTCAATTCAATTGGTATATTCCGCTTATCGCCCTAATCTATGAAATAGTGCAGGAGATCTTGGATTAGGAGTATCTTCGTCAACTAGAATCGATGAAGAGCGGTGCGAATCGGTGCCATAAAAAGAAACATTGCCAATACCACCTCGACCATGAGCACTTCACTGAGTATTGCCTACAGTTAAAGGATGAGAGTGAATCCCTCATCTGACGCAACTATCTTGGAAAGTATGTGGGCGACAAGGAAGTTCCTCGTGATCCCCCCGAGGAGATAGACAACCGATCCCAAGGCATGCAAATTAATGCTATCTCAATAGGAACCACCTCTAGCAAAGATACTCACCAAAGTAGCAAGAGCTACGTCTAGCGAGCCGTTCAAAGGGGAGAGAGGAAGAAGCCGGCCGCCACCAATTTAGGAAAGTAGCTCATTACTTTCTCTGATGAAGATTTAGAAGGGGTACAAACCCCTCATGATGATGCACTTATTTTTTAAAGATGGGTGGGAATCTGTTAGCCCTCCGTATGATTAAAACTCCCTTGTGTGGTTTTAATGACCACACCTTATACTTAGAGGGGGAAGTGAGCTTACATGTAATCCTTGGTACTCCTCCCCGAGATATAACCTTTGAAACTAGCTTTACAGTGATAAAAGGGTTAACCACCCATAATGCCATATTCGACTGAGGAATTCTCAGCCAGATAAAAGCGGTCCCTTTACCATACCATCAAAAGCTGAAATTCAGTATAAAGCAAGGGTAGGAGAAGTCCAAGGTGATCAGGCTGAACGCTCACGATGGTACCTTATACCTACAAAGTTGGAGGCACTGTAAAAAGAAGATCGAGGTAAGGGAATTGCGGAAGATAAAGCGACAATGAGTGAACTTTTTGGAGAAATCTTGTCTATCTTTTGTGTTGATGACCCAACCTTGTAGGTCAAAATCGGTGCCGATCTATCTCAAGAAGTGCAAGCACAATATAAAGATTTTTTTTCCCACTACATTGATGTGTTCTCCTGGTCTGACATCGATCTTCCTAGGATACCAGAGGACAAAGTGATGCACTGGCTTAACCTAGATCAAACGATTAAGCTAGTTCAGCAATGGAAGAGGAAGCATACCCCCAAGAGACAATTGGTTATCAGAGACTGGGTCAAGAAAGGTTAAGTATCAGACTCTTTATAATGACAATACCCTACCTGGCTTGCTAATCATGTTGGTGCCAAATGGGAAATGGCAAATGTGCATTGACTTTACCAACCTCAACAGGGCCACCGTGAAATATTGTTATCCCTTGCCCAACATTGATCGAATAGTGGATTCTCCAATTGGGATCGAGTTGCTTAGTTTCCTAGATGCTTACTCAAGAAGCCACCAGATCTGAATGCATCTAGATGACATGAAGAAGATGGCCTTTATCATGGACCTTGAGGTTTATTACTACATACGAATGTTGTTTGGGTTAAAAAATGTTGGGGCTGCACATTAGAGGTTCGTCAATCAAATGTTTGAAGAAACAATCTGTCACAATATGGAGGTGTACATCGACGACATGTTGGTCAAATCACCAAAGACCAATCAACACTTCAACGACCTCGTTGAGACTTTTGGCACATTGCGCAGGTATAACATGAAGCTAAACCCTATAAAGTGTGCTTTCAGCATACAGTCGGACAAGTTCCTGGGTTTTCTCATTACACATTGAGGAGTTGAAGCTTCCAGACAAAATTCGAGCTATCATGGAGATGCAACGACAAAGGAACATTAAGGACATTCAACGTTTAGCCAGGTGGGTAGTAGCCCTCAATCACTTCATGTCCTTTGTTGCTAAAAAGTGCTTACCATTCTTTAAGCTGCAGTGAACAATCCGAATGTCATTAGTTCTAAAATGGAATGAGAAACACGAGAAGGCTTTCATCGAGACAAAAGACTATCTTTGAGTCACCCCAACGTTGTCTAAGTCAGTTCTTGGTGAGGTATTATAATTATATCTCTCAATAACCTTTCGACAGTGAGATGAATACTCATACATGAAGATAGAGGCATGCAGAGCCCAGTTTATTATGTTAGCAAAGTGCTACTAGATACCGAGAGAAGGTACCCAACAATCGATAAGCTCATCTTAGCACTAGTCACTGCAGCTGTGTTTGGGGTCATACTTTCAAGGGCACAATATTGTAGTGCTGATGGACAAACCACTCCAGTAAATTTTGTCCAACCCTAAAGCTTATGACATGTTGGTGAATTAGGTGGTGATTCTAGGAGCCTACGGTATATCATATTGTCCCAGAACTACAATAATGGGATAGGCCCTTACTGACTTCATCATCAAATATACTGTCCCAGTCGAAGAACCCCAAGTCATCCCCAGCACCCACTTGGGATCTCTTCATTGATGGCTCATTGTGTGTGGCTTGAAGTGGAGCTGGGATCATTTTACAATCTCCAAGGGTCAAGCTCCAATACGCATTGAAGCTCAAATTTTTGGCTTCCAATAACACTGCTAAATATGAGGCCCTTATCTTGGGAGCCCATATGGCGAAGAAGCAGAGAGTCGAAAGAGTGAAGATTCACACAGACTCGTAGCTTGTGGCTAGCCAGTTCAATGGATAATATGAAGATCGAGAACCCCAAACGGTCAAATGTTTAAATTTGACCAAGGAGGTGGACAAGTAGTTCGAAAGTTTGAGGTATCCCAAATAGTTTGGGAATTCAATTCTCAAGTTGGCACTGTATCTTGGCTTGCCACATCATCTACTCCCTCAAGACCTTGATCAGTTCTCCTAGAAGAATTAGATCTCTCGAATATAGATTCAGAGGGGTTCGGGCTATTGAGGAGCTAACAGACAACTGGCAGGCTCCTTATATTGTTTGGTTGAAGGATGGGTAGGCCCCCTCTGACCCTTGCGAAGTTCTATGCTTGAAGTACAAAGCTCGAAGATTCATCATTTATGATAGTCAACTATATAGAAGATCGTTCACTGTCCCACTTCTTGAATATATTAGTCCTGGTGTTGTATGTACTGACAAAGTCTGACCTTCTCTCTTAGACCCCCTGCCGACTAGAGTCTACGTCTGATTAGTGGACAACGGAAAAAGATGACGTATGGGGGGTGATGATCAGTCCATCTCCATATAAAATTTATCATGAATTATATTTGTAATTTTTGGTGATTAACAAAACCTTGAAAAATGCCTTCTAACAATTGGTTCTAAAGATTATCCATACAAAAAAAATCTAGCAAATCTGTAAGTTATCTTCACACTGTTGTAAGTTCAAATGCATATGTTTTGTCTAAGTACACAACGATTTCCTTTATAGAAACAACGATCGATCACCATAACGATTCTGTAAGTCACTTAAAATAACAATTTCAGTCTCACAACAATTTCATAAGTGAAACAACGATTTCATAAGTAAAACAACGATTTCGGTCTCACAACGATTTCATAAGTAAAACAACGATTTCATAAGTAAAAGAATGATTTGATCGCAACAACGATTTGCTTTCACTTAAAGAACGATTTGATCGCAACAACGATTTGCTTTTACTTAGAGAACAATTTGATCGCAACAACAATTTGCTTTCACTTAAAGAATGATTTGATCACAACAACGATTTGCTTTCACTTAAACAACGATTTGCTCAAGACAACGATTTCTTCTTGAAAACAACGATTTCATGATCGATTTTACTTAAACAACGATTTCTTCATGAAAACAACGATTTCATGATCGATTTCACTTAAACAACAATTTCCTTATGAAAACAACGATTTCATGATCGATTTCACTTAAACAACGATTTCCTTATCGATTTCAGTAACACAACGATTTCATCATTGAAACAATGATTTCATTATATTAATACATGGATTATGTTCACATCGACTTGGTTTCAACATGGATTACATTCTCACATGATTGTATCATCAATTTGATATCAATATCATTCTATACAGAATGTTCTTCTCTTTCAAGTAAATTTATAAGCTCTTGAACAGTCTTGCTTTATCTTCTTATTTAAGAATCATTCCTTATAATATTTAAAAATGCATATGCTTAAGACTCTGTGGATTTCAAAAACCTTCCCACGCATCATACTGTATCCTAAAGATTTTGATCATTTATTATGGTAGTACAATATTTCCACACGATATATCGTTGCTTACTTCATGTGTCACATTAAGTCTTGCTTTGTGTGATGTCAGAATAACCTTTCCTTCTTGGTATATCTTAATACTGCACGACTACTAATGTTGACTAACAATTTAGACGAAGAGAAGTTGTCTGGGTGTCAACATTTATTGTATGCAGAACTTTTGTAGTAAAGCACGTCAAAGATGGATCTGTCAACCTGTCAAAAGGATAGAAGATTCAGACAATCTTTCTCTGAAGGTGTAAGGATCAATCCAAGCATTAATGGCTGCAGGCTTACCTACTCCATGCTTCGGACCAGTCTCTCTAACGTGCATAAAGCTGTGAGACAATGGACATTTAAACGGCTACTACAACGCTCAAAATATTTCGCAGAAGATAAATAGAAGACTGGTGACTCCATGGAAGATAGTTAGATCGTTTGAAATCTTGAATCTTGGGTAAGGAATATACAGATGCAGACTTGGTAAGAAAAATCTTACGTTCACTTTCTTCAATTTGGCATACAAAGGCCACTGTCATTGAAGATTCAAAAGATCTGTCCAAAATCTCTTTGGATGAATTGATTGGATCCTTAATGACATATGAAATCAACTTAAAAAGAAATGAAGAACACATAATTAAGACCAAGCCTATGGCACTTAAGGCCTCTTCAAGCAATAAAGATAAAAGTCAGGAAAAGACAAGTTCTGAGGAGTCTGAGTCAAATGAGGATGAAATTGCCCTCATGACCAGACAATTCAGAAAATTCTTGAAATACAGAAAAGGAAAAATGTCTAGGAAAAAGAAGTTCTTCTCAGGTAAGAAAAAACACTTTCTCTCTAATTTCAACAAGAATCACAAATCTGACGAAAATATTGTCTGTTACAGGTGCAACAAACCAGGATACATGAAGGGAGAGTGTCCTGAGAACAAGAAGGAAAAGCACAAGAAGTTCCAGAAATTTAAGAAGCCAAAGGCCATGGTAGCCACTTGGTCTGGACGAAGATTCAAGTGAGAAGAAGAAGACAAGAAATCCTCAAGCTCTGAGAGTGAGGAAGTCTGCTTCATGGCCAACAATTCTGAAGAAAAGGTAAATACTTCTTTCGAAGACTACAATAGATGATTGGCAGGATGTGTATGCAGAATTAGTTGAAAAATATTCTGAATTGAGAAAAGAAAACAAACACATCAAAAAGAAAATTGAAAATCTTTATAATAACCAATCTTCAAACCATAGAAGTTGTGAACTGGAAACTGAAGTAACAGAATTGCATGAAGAAAAAGAAAATCTCCTGAACCTTATTGATGAACTAAAACTTGCCTCTCAAAAGGCCTCCCAAGAATTCAAAAACTTAACTGAAAAGCTGGAAATTGAAAAACAAGAAAAACAACAGAAGATTGAAGAAATTGAAACTCTTAAAAACTAGCTAAAAGAAAGGGATGAAGTTATCCAAACCTTCACAAAAGGTAAAGATAACTTAGAGGCACTGCTAGGAACCCATGACAACCACCTCTCATGAATTGGGATTCAACAAAAAGAAACCCATGAAAGACAAATCTGGTGAGAAAAGGACAAAGCACCACTAATTAAATTTGTCAAGGGTCCTAATCTTGAGAACACAGAAATTCAACAAACAGCAAACAAAACCTTAAACAAAACACAAAACAAAGCAAAAACTCAAAAACAAAAGAAGACAATCAGGTCGACACAGTCCCTGACAGGTCGACACCAGTCCACAAGAACAGGCTTCTGTGGATGCTATGTCGACACCAGTACAGGAGAGGTCGACCTGCTCAACATCAAAAGCTGCAAACAACTCAACAAAAATTCAAATAAAAATGTGAAAAATAAGAAAAGTCAAAAGAAATATTCATGAAAAACTTGGACCTCCAAGACAACATTTCAAGATGATTGGACCAATCCTTGGAGCCAATGGTATGATAACCATGTTGGTATCATCCTCAATTCCTTTATCCAAATCTCTTGATGTACCAACAAAATCCATGGATTCCACCTCCTCATCTGAACTCCAATTTTCAAATGAAGAACTCCCCTCTACCAAAAACAAAATCTTGGTGCTTTCATTCCTAAAAGAAAGAACAAACAGAAAAAGGCTGAAAACACCAATGTAACAAAACAAAAATCAAAAACAGGTCAAATTTGGGTGAGAAAAGATTTACTGACAATGTTCAAACATTCTGATGGTCCCAACTCTGTTTTGGGTACCAAAATCTTCTCTCCACTGATCATTTTGCAGGAAGGTCGTGCACCCAACACCAATGTATGGTTTTGACAGTGGGTGTTCACGACACATGACGGGAGACAGAGCCAAATTCTCATTCCTGCTTGAAAAGGAGGGAGGGTCAGTTACATTTGGAGGTTAAAATAAAGGAAAGATCATTAGATTGAAAGGTTGGTCAAACTTCTTCAAACTCAGTAGATAATGTTTTATTAGTTGATGGTCTTGATTATAATTTGCTCAGTATCAGCCAACTATGTGACAAAGGTCACAAAGTTGTGTTTGAATCTGATTTTTGTAAGATAATTGATTCATCAACTGATAAAATCAAATTCTTTGGAAAAAGAGAAAACAATGTCTACATGATCAACCTTAATAAAAACTTTTCTGAAAATCTTTGCTTTGTTGCAAATAAAGATGAAATGCATGGACTTGGCACAAAAGACTTGGCCATGCAAGTTTCAGAACATTGAATAAGTTGTTAAGACTGAACTTGGTTAAGGGTCTTCCTGAATCTTTTTCTAATGTGAAGATCAAGTTTGTGGGATATGTGCTAAAGGAAAACAAACTAGGAAATCTTTTAAAACCTTCAATGAGGTACTTACATCTAGGCCACTAGAACTTCTTCACATGGACCTTTTTGGGCCAACAAGAGTTCTAAGCTTAAGTGGCAAGAGATATGGATTTGTAATCATTGATGACTTTACTAGATTTAGTTGGGTTATCTTTCTATCCACAAAAGTGATACTTGCCTTGAATTCAGGAATTTCTGTACCACTATCTTAACAACTTATCCATATAAAATCAAAAATATTTAACTGATCATGGGGGTGAATTTGATAACACATCTTTTCTGATCTATGTGCTGAATTTCAAATATTTCACAAGTTTTCTTCACCTAGAATTCCAGAACAAAATGGAGTTGTGGAAAGAAAGAATAGAACTCTTGTGGAAATGGCTAGATCCATGCTTAGGAAGTAATCTGCCCAAATCCTTCTGGGCTGAAGCTGTTAACATAGCCAATCATATCCTAAATAGAGCTTTGATCAGACCAAAGATCAGAAAAACCCCTATGAATTGTTGAAAAACAAAAAGCCAACTGTTTCTTATTTCAAAACTTTTGGGTGCAAATGCTTTGTACACAATAATAACAAAGAAAACCTTGACAAGTTTGATGCTAAGAGTCAGGAAGCTATCTTCCTTGGCTATTCTGAAGTGTCAAGGCTTTCAAAGTGTACATTCTAAAAACCAAAATGTTGAAGAATCTCACATGTTATTTTTGATGAAAATTTCTTTTCCACTAATGATTCTAAATCTTGCAGGGAAAGACAAGACAATGAAGAGGATGACCTCATTGTGGATTCTTCACCAAATGTTGAGGAGCTTGTCAATAATGAAGAGAACCTGAACAACAACTCACCATCTTCAAGTAGGTCAGGTAACATTGCTCAGAAGTGGGTACTTCTCAATAAGTAATTTCTGAACCTCGATATCTGAGAGATCACCCATTAGACAGTGTAGTTGGCAATTTAAATGATAGAGTAAGGACCAGATCACCTTCTTGCAAAAATTGAAGAAGACCCACTAGCTCTAATTTCCCAAATTGAACCAAGTCAATTGATGAAGCCTTATCTAGTTCTGATTGGATTAATGCCATGCATGATGAGCTTCATCAATTCGAAAGAAATCAAGTATGGGAATTAGTACCTAGACCTAGTGACCAAGCAGTGATTGGTACTAGATGGGTTTTCAGAAATAAGTTAAATGAAATGGTCAAGTAATAAGAAACAAAGCTAGGCTAGTTGCAAAGGGGTATAACCAAGAATTTGGAATTGACTTTGAAGAATCATGTGCCCCTGTAGCTAGACTAGAAGCTGTCAGAATTTTCCTTGCTTTTGCATCCTCCATGAAATTCAAAGTCTATCAAATGGATGTCAAAAGTGCATTCTTAAATGGATATATAAAGGAAAATGTTTTTGTTGAACAACCTCCTGGATATGAAAATGAAAAATATCCTAACCATGTTTTCAAGCTTAATAAGGCTCTCTATGGTCTTAAGCAAGCTCCAAGAGCTTGGTATGACCGGTTGAGTTTCTTTTTACTTGAAAATGGATATTCTAGAGGTAATGTTGATCAAACATTGTTCACAAAAACAGTTAAAAATCAAATAATTGTAGTCCAAATTTATGTTGATGACATAATATTGGATCAACCAATAAAGGCCTTTGCACTGAATTTTCAAATCAAATGAAGAATGAATTTGAAATGAGCTAATGGGAGATTTAACATTCTTTTTGGGATTGCAGGTTAACCAAACACATGAAGGAATCTTCATCAGTCAAACCAAATATGTCAAGGAGCTATTAAAGAGGTTTGACTTTCAGAACCTCAAGCACTCAAGCACACCAATTGCAATTAATACTAAACTAGAAGAAGATCCATCTGGTAAGTCAGTAGATCCAAAGACCTACAGAGGTATGATTGGCTCTCTGCTCTATCTTACAACTTCTAGACCTGATATTCAGTTTTATGTGTGTTTATGTGCTAGATTCCAATCTAATCCTAAAGAAAGTCACATGCTTGCTATTAAACGAATCTTCAAATATCTTGTTGGAACATGTGACTTAGGTATTTGGTATCCTGCTGGTTGCAAGTTAGATCTGTTTGCCTATTGTGATGCTGATTATGCTGGGTGCAAATTAGATAGAAAAAGCACAAGTGGCTTGTGTCTATTTCTAGGTGGGTGCCTTATCTCTTGGGCTTCTAAGAAGCAACATTCAGTTGCTCTGTCAACTACAGAAGCTGAATATGTTGCAGCAGGTAGATGTGGAACTCAGATTCTCTGGGTGAAACATCAACTTCTTGATTACAACCAAGATTTAGGGTGTGTACCCATCCTATGTGATAACACTAATACCATAAATTTGTCTAAAAACCCCATTCAGCACTCCAGAACAAAACACATTGAAATTAGGCATCATTTCTTGAGAGATGAGGTTGCCAAGAAATCCTTTGAACTCCACTTCATTGAAACTGAAAAACAATTGCAGACATATTCACTAAACCCCTTCCTGAAAACAGATTTTCATCCTTAAGGAAGAGACTTGGTCTTTCTGTAATGTCCACCTTCTTGATCTCTCTCAAGGTTTGGGTTGAGTGTTATGCATTGTCTAAGGGGGAGTTCTTTGCATTCATAATTCTTTGCTTCCTTGAATTACATTGTTCATATCTCTCTCACTTTCAATTCTTTCCCTTTTTACAATAAATTCTCCAACTCTTATTGTGTTGAATTTCTTGGTATATCAAATGGTGATTTGGAGAAGGACAGTTATGCTTGTCTGGACACTTTCACTATGCGAGAGTATATGTCTTCGCCAAGTACTAAGAATTGATATGCAATTGTTGAGGGGAGCTTTTATTGTTCAAGAGGATACTTTTTCTGATTTCAAAATCTTGCTTATTTTCACTTCCATTTCTTTTTGATAATGATTTCTTCAACTCTTATTGTATTGAAATTTCTTGGTATATCAAATAGTGTTTGGAGAAGGACAAGTTAGGCTTGTCTGGAAACCTTTCATATGCGTGAGTATATGACTCCGCCAAGTACCAAGAAATGGATATACAATTGTTGAGGGGGAGTCTTTGTTGTCCAAGAAGAAAACTTTTCTGATTTCCAAAATTTTCATATCTTTACTTTGATGAAAAGTGATTGAAATCATCATCTCATGGGGAGCTAGAAATTAAGTCTGACTGACTTGAAATTTCAAAATTTTTCTTGAATCTCAATTCCATGATCATCATTCATTATTAGTTTAGAGTCTCAAAATAACCCTTGAGTGTCTAGTATATTTTTTACTATATACTCAACTATATCATCTCTCAACCCACAGAAATTCAGATCTCTCTAGACTACACAAAATGTGCCTTGAATTTAAAACATTTGCTGTTTGCAACTGATGATTGAATGTATTTGATTTCTATCTCACAAACTCTCCAAATTTTTAAAATCCAACAGAGCAATGGCACTTGTGCTGAGAAACTGCACACCTTCACAATGAATGAAGTGCCATGTATGTCATGAGACACTATTGCTAACTCTGTTCAAATGGGGATCAAAATAAAAATAAATTCAAAACAAAAGCAAAATGTGCTAATTTTTTGATGATGACTGAGTAACTGGAAATATTGGCGTCTACAAAACGTATATTTTCATGTCAAAAGGCCATCATTTACCCCTTTGAGACTGACAATGACTAAATCTTAAGTATCCAGGGACTATGGTGTGTAAAAAGCACTAGTACTTGAGTGAAAGAGATTTATATCATTTGATAGTTTGTTAAAAAAAAAAACAAATGTGAATTATTGGAGATGTGTCTAGAAAGAATCATCTTCATTCCTCATCCAGTTGTTCTTTGAGATTGTGTTTTATTTTCAAAACAATTGTATTTAGTCTAGATGACATCTTTAATTCTTTAAAGTTGAGAAATATGGTAGTTTATAGTTGATTGTTAGATATATTATATCCCTCAATTTCTCATTTTGTTGATTCAAGTCTTGGAATGCTAATATCCTGTTGGAATTGTTTGAAAACTAGAATTGTGATGATTTTTTTGCAAAAAATAACAAATGAATTTTTAAGCCTCTTAAAAAATCCTTGAAATGATAATTCCCTCATTGTTTATCATTCTAAAGATGTCCCAAAATTTCTCAAATTTTTCCTCTCACAAAAATTCAAATTTTCTTCAAAGGTCAGGTCGACACCATTCTATCTCGTGTCGACACACTTCCTAGGTCAGGTCGACACTACCTTCTTCCTGTGTCGACACTGCCCTCTTGCCAGAACCTTTTAAACCGTTCGGGTTCATGATAAGCCCTTTTCTGTCCTGCTGCGGGGCAGTGCACCACTGCACCCCTTTTAGGCATTAGGTCGACCCGACGGCCACATTCTCATCATTTCCGGCAAGAAATCTTCACCATTTCTTTCTAAATCTCATCCTTCTTCCATCACCTCTCCACTCTTCCATCCTCTACTGAATTCTACTCCTTCCTTGCACCATGGTCAGGAAGTTGGGTCCTCGCCGTGGCGCAAGGTCCAGGGCCTCTTCAAGGCCGATTCCGGCAGACATTGACGTTGCCCAATCCGAAAGAAGATCTAAAAGAAGGAATGATCCTGCGAGCAACCAGGATCCTCTTCAGCACCTCAAAGGGCAGCCAAAAGAGGTAGACCATCTTCTTCAGGCAGAGGTAGGGTTTCTAGAACAGAGAATCCGGGCTCCCTTCTGGAGACTCTTCAGATTCATCATCATCATCTTCAGAGTCTTCCAAGTCTCAAGACACCACTAGTGAAGCCAAGCTTATTCTAAAACCCAGGATAGTGGACTTATCAGACATTCAGCTAGCAGACTCATTTCCAGAAATTCAGACCTATTTCTCTTTTCAGTCTTGGTTGATATTCATTTCTGAGTTTCAAATTAGTTATCCAAGACTTGTTAGGGAATTTTACAAGAACCTGAAATGCACTGAATTTGGATATACATCAAAGGTTAAGGGCATAGTAATTGACATGCCGACTGATATAGCTGCCTCTATTTTCAAAGTACCAGATGAAGGGGCAGATTATCATCAATTTGAATTTGATCTTCATGAAGCCTATTCTATCTTGACAGGCCTACCTTCTGATGCATCTGATCCCAAACAAACCCATGTTACCAGATTCAACACAAATTTCTTTCCCCCTGTGTTGAGAGTCCTCCACCACATTTTGACCACCATTATCACTCCTCAGGTGGTGGAAGGGACAGGTTGACAGATATTCAGAGGTTTATTCTGTATTGCATGGTCAAAGATATCAAAATCAATCTTCATGTCATTATGTATCAAATCATATCTGAAACAACAAGAAAGGACCTCAAAATCTCTACCATATGCTGCACATCTGACCTCAGTCTTCCAGCATTTTGGTGTGCCCTTGGAAAATGAGAAATCCCAATCTATTCCTAAGCCCAACATCTACACCTTCAAGAATATTCAAAAATTTATGGGATTTAGACTGGAGGGAAATCAAGTTAGGAGAGGGCCAGTTGTGATTGAGGCCCCCCAAGCTCAGGAGGAACAGCCTCATGATCAAGGGAACAGCCCAAGCTCAGGAGGAACAGCCTCAAGATCAAGGGGACCAGCCCCAAGCTCAAGAGGAACAGCCTCCACTGAAGGGGACCAGCCCCAAAGTCAAGAGGATCAGCCTCCTTTGAATGAGGACAACCTCAAATTTCAACTGGAGGTGACATTCCTTTCATGCCCCACTCTCACCTCAGTTTCCCCATTTCTCCTCAACCCAATTTTCAAGCATCCACATCTTCTGGTGGGCCTCCTGTTCCACCAGAATTGATCTCCTTCCTGAATGATAAGTTTGAAACCTTGAACTCCTCCATCCAAACCATGTCAGAAACATTTGAGTTGAGGATTCAACGGTTGGAGAACACTGTATCTGCCAAATTCATAGAACAAAAAGCTGCCTCATACTATGCAGCTCAAAGATTCAACAGACTGATTGGTACCATGGCAGATGCCTCATTACAGCTTAAGGAGCACCAGCAAAAGTTAGAGACAGTACTTCTGGGAATTTTGGCAAATTCCCAAGCTGATGTCTTTAACACCAACCAGACATTACATGAGATCACCAGCACAAGACTGTCCTTTGCTCATTTTGTGGATGATTTGGAAAGCATGAGGAACTTCAATGAGCACATTGATACACAGATATCTGATTTGACAAAGGAATTCAAGATAATGCATAGACCTGGTTGGTCAGCTGGATCATCATCATCTTCACAGCCCATTGCAGCTGATCTAGCAAGAATTCAAGCTACCTTAATAGAGAATTCAGATAGAATGGAACACTTCTTGCACCCAACTCACAACCATTCAAGATCAAATCAAGTCCAGCTTGACTTTTATGGAGAAAAAGAATGTCTGACATTGAGACCATCTTACTTCCTCTTCCTCCTCCTCCTCCATCTTCTACTTAATGTAATTTTTCTTTTGATGATGTCAAAGGGGGAGAAGAAAGAAAGAAAGAGAAATGTTAATGTTCTTTTGTAATCTTTTGGAATGATTGTAATGGTTCTCTTGATGAATGAAATGAAATGCTTTTCTGCTTAGCTTGAATGAAATCTTCAATTGTGACTTCAATGTGAATGAAAATCTTTATGTGAATGTGATTGTTTGAATACTTGTCAAGTTGCTTGACTTCTGTGTACAAAAATTCTCATTTCAAGTAACATTGTGTTCCACAAATACATCATCAACTGTTACTGAAAAATATCAAAGGTCTTTGACAAGTTTAAACAAAGAAAATAAAAATGTGAATAACAAAATTGCTTAAAATCACACTTCATCAAAACCACATTGTAATATGGATTTATTGTTGCCATCATCAAAAAGGGGAGATTGTTGGGTTGAGTGTATATTCATATCATTTCCCTCCTATTTTGATGATGACAAGAGGTGTTTTTTAAAGCAATTTAAATGAAACATGTCAAAAACATCATACCTGAAGTCAATGTTCAAAAAGCCTGTTTTAAATCACATTTATCATTTATGTTCATGATAAATCATTTAACTAATGATATATGTGTTTAATTTCAGGTACAAACACTTTTTGCAAAAGAAGTGTCGACACACACCCCTCAATGGTGTCGACACAACACCTCAGTCTCAAAGGCAAAAAGCTGAAGAATTGCCTAGACTGTGTCGACACTAGTCCAGAAGCAGGTCGACACGAGTTGCAGATTCCAGGATTTACACTACACAGGTCGACGCACTCTCAGGGCAGGTCGACACTGGATCCTGCTCCCAGAACAGCTGTTTTTAGAACCAGGATAGCAGGTCGACACAATACCAAAGTTGGTCGACACTGGATTAGTTCCCAGAATAGCCTGTTTCAAGATTTGGGCAGTGTGTCGACACCACCACCAGGGCAGGTCGACACACTACGGAAAGATTCCATCCTAAGTTGGATGTTTGCCACGTGTCAGCCTAGGGCGATGGGGTATCAACCTAGAATCGTGTGCCCTTGTACCCAAAGGGCATCTTTGGAATCTTTTGGGTATAAAAGGTCCCTAATCGGCCCCCCATCAAATCAGAAGAGACCCAACTAACTCTTAGAGCCTCCAAAAAGTTTCCTGGCGGCTACAAGAGGTCGTCTCCCTCCTATGCTCTCCGTGTGCTTCCAGAAGACCAATTCTCACCAATTCAAGTGTGAGAATTGGAGTGTGATCCCTGTAGAAACCTCTGAAGCATCCCAAGGAAGCAGATCCAGTAGAAGCCTTCGTTGGAGAAGAATTCAAGGAAGATCCAACAATTCCAAAGTGCAGAGCATCGGTTTTGGACTTCAAGATTGCAAGCCTCTTCCAATCCAAGCTTCTACAAGGGAGTACACTTGAAGAACGAAGTTATTAATACAATTCATTGTACTTCTGTTCTTCTGAGATATCTTTTGAGATTATGCAAGTGCTTCTGCATAGCTCTCATTAGTGCTCTCATTTTCGACTAGATCTGTTGCTAGAAGGTCTATGTCTTGAGTTGGTGTCTAGCAAGTCTTATGTGAGCATTGTGCTCAAGTTGTGTGAGCATTGTGCTCAGGTTGTTGTGAGCCGTTGTGCTCAGTCTGAGTTGTCTAACTCAAGGTTGTGTTGAGCAGTCTTGCTCAGTTGTTCTAGAGTAGTCTTGCTCTAGAAGTTGTGTGAGTTGTAAGCTCTCAAGTGTTGGAGTTGTCAGGCTCCAGTGGGTGTGTTACCCAGTTGTTTTAGTGAATCCTCACGGGTGTGAGGGGTGGATGTAGGAATCACTTGGGTGATTTCCGAACCACCTAAAAATCCTTGTGCATTTGTCTAATTGTGGTTTGATCATTTCATCCGTTAGATGCTTGCATAGGATCGGTTAATATTCACTTAATCAACTTGTTTCACATCTATTTTACCAACTCACTCAAATCTCATCAGATCTGTGGTTTTTCACTGATAAAATTGCCTCTGATTCAAAAGTGTTTTTAAATTGTATAAGCTTCCGCAAAAAGTGGCTTAGATCTATTCATCCCCCCCCCCCTTCTAGATCTTTTCCACACCTTCACTTCGATCCTTCAATGTGAACAGTGGGCAAATAAGCCTCTAGCTAGCACACACTAAGGGTCCATTTGGTTGCATGTAAAACAGTTGCAGAGGGAAATAGCTTTCCACGGAATAACTTTTACGTGAAAATGAAAACGTAATTGTCTATTTGGTTGTTAGGAAATATAAAGTTGTATGGAGGAGTATGAGATCTTATGATCTACTCACATGAGCGAGAGTCATATACTCCTTTGTATTAACACTATTCATCAAAATTTTATTTTTATTTTTTATATTTAAAAAATAACAAAAAATAGATAACTAATAAAAAATAAATAACTTTGACAAATATAATTTAAAGTAGGAGAAATAAAATAAAAACACAATTTGAATTAATAGTATTCTACAGATATTTTAATAAAAAAGTAAAAAAAATTTAACTAATAAAAATAATTAAATTTGATAAATACTATTTAAATGAGTGGAATAAAAATAAAAATTCATGTTGAATGAATAGTGCATATACATGGCTTCTCAGCAAATGGGGCAACCACAGCTACAAAGCATCTGGAAAATGACATCCGTGCTTTTTGCGCGGATGCCAAAATCCGACAATATTAAGATTTGATTTTCCAGATTTTGCTTTTAAAAGATAACAAATGACATAAAAATTAAGTTTTCCTGAAAACTATTTCCTCACCCAAGTTTTTCGTGCAAACAAACGGACCCTTAATGTATAACAACATACATCATCATAGGGCCCAAATATTGAACTCAACTAATCTTGTTTAAATCTCAACTCATTGTATTCCAAATAGAAACTATTACAGGACTAAGACTCAATAAAAAGAAAAGTACATTTTATTCCTCACTTCCCACTACACATTCTAACACTCAAAATAAACTAACTATAGATAGACTCATATTTGAAACGCTCATCACTCGGACGCATTCCCATCCTCGACTTGCTCCTCCTCTTCAACTTCATAGTCACCTAGATTGGGTAAAAGTAGTGGATGTGCAAACTAACCCAGTAGGATTTATATCTCAATGTGCGGACAATGATATAAGTGATTAGCAATTTAGAACTTGGTAAGCACGATGACTGTCATGATATGCATGTACGAATAAAGCTCGTTAAAACATGATGCATGGACAAGCTAGATAGAGTGATCACGATGGAACAAGATTTTTGAATAAGATAACAAGATAGAACTAGCAATATATCACTTTGTACAAGCACGCAATATTTCACTTGATGTCAATAGCTTTCAAGAATGCAAAATATCACTAATCGCAATACACGCAGGATGGCCATATCACGCAAGCAAGCAAGCACACACGAGCACGATCATGTAACACTAATCAGGCATGTAGACACTAATGTACACCAAGAAAAGATCCATCAAGAATGTACACTAGGACACGTGTATGTGGTTATTGTATCTATTATTCAACACGCACGCACGACTCCCAGCGCAGATGCAACGCTAGTAATCATTATACCCCATGGTTAACAGTATATTTATGACTCTCCGTCATTGGGGCTAGACTGGAGCCCTTGGACACTCGTCGTGCCCAGTCAGCATCTCACTTAAATTTTAAATGTAGATACCCACAGTCATTAATAATGACGAATGAGAGTTTCAAGAAGTAAGCATATGTAATGTCATGTTCATGATGACGACGAGAACAAGTAATAAGTAAATTGAACATGATTTCATGAGAACAATGGTCAAGAGATAAATTTGGCAGCATAACGGTACGATTTACACTTTAATTCAATCTTTACATTAATGGCTTTAGTCTAGATTGTAAATCACACTCACGGAAACAAGATGAGAGAGGAAGTGCACACTATCTCCAGGGAACTTCAATGGTACAACCAACTCGTCGGCCATGTGGGAATCCATGGTCAGAGGAGATTTACGGAGGCCTTGGAGAAAAGGTCGCTAGTTTACCGATTCGGAATGACCGGTAGAGAGCTTCCAATTTCCCAAGAAAGGCTGCCTAGATGTGCAAGTGTGTAGTGATGCACGCGTCTCAATCTAAAATCCATCGGTTTCAAACTCGCGGAAAGCACTTAGCATGATAACATGACATGACATGAAACTATGCGCTTTAACTAAACATGGATTGCAAGATTTTAAGATAACAGATTATCATTTTAATAAGCTAGAATAGTACAAAGAGTGAATCAAAAGTTACATGAATGGTCACGTCATTAAGAAAACAATTAGAATAATGTTCGTGTAATTAAAGCTTTTTAAATGGGTTAAACACTTTTAAGCCATTAAACAGATATCATGCAATGATCAGACCCAAGATATGCAAATTACACACTAAATATCATGTTAAACAGGCTTCGGGTAAGCTTGGAAATATGCGTCCAACACAGAGGATGCACTTTAAAACGCAGCGCTCAGTGAAAAACAGGCGAAACGGGGAAAAGTCAAAATCGCGTCCAAGAGGGTGGCCGCCTTCATGCTTGAAATGCGTCGGGGGTCCCGGACGCATCTACAGGAAATCATAAAAAAAACACTTGGGCGAGAAAAGCCTTTGAAACGCGTCGGGGTCGGACGCTGCGTTTCAGAGCAGCCTGAACTCCCAAGCGGCGCGTAGACCCACGTGGGGTGTGGACTGATCAACCCATATATTGCGTCCAGGTGTGCAGACATTTTTCATGGGATCGCGTCGCTCCTGGGCGACGCAATACCAGGCCCTTGAATCGTGTCCACCTGCTTGGACGCGGTTCACGGTCCCGACCGAAACGCAGAAAAAAAGCTGCACTCAGGGGGGTTCGATCATGTAACACTTATATCTCCTAAACTAGGGCTCTTCGGACAAAAGTCTCAACATGAAAGTTGTTGGGAGCATGGAATAGGTGTAAACTATGATTTTTAAATAATTTTAAACGGTCTTGAGATATGTGATAAATCAAGATGAACAGGAAAAGACCCTAACATGCGCGACTTTGGAAAAATGCCTATAACTCATGATGTACTCATTGGAATTCGATGAAACCAGTGGGAAATGAAAGTTAACATGATGCGCTATACATTGGTATAAGATTTGTTAAGGTTTGGCCCGAGAAAACCTACCTTCTGAGTTGATGAAGTCTCATTCTTCAGAAATCCCTTATTCAGACCACTATTTGAAGAACGCTTAATACTCCGTGTATACTGCATGAAAATTGGGCATTCCAGTTGGGTTAGGAAGTAGACTTGACCCTCTTTCCATAGGTATAAGCCTTGCAAGGTTTGGTTATGGTTTGACTCACCTTTAGTCGACCACGAGAAGGGTTGTCTGCACAGGTTGAAGCAGAACGCAGCAGGGAAGAAGCTCCGAGTTGGGGCGGTTTCCTCCTCCCTTGGGTGCTCAAGACCAGCCTTCCATGACCCAAAAAATGTATATTTCCATCCCCTAGGGTTTGGGTGAAGAGTATTTAAGCTATTATGGTGTTTAGGAGTCCTATTGTGACAAGGAAAGCCAAGTTGCGGTTTTGGCTTATTAGTTTCCTAATTTGAGGATTTCTTCCTCAATTTGAGTGTGTGAGGCTTTGGGAAACCTTCCACCATAGTTAAGCACGAATTGGGTTTCCAAGAATGCAAGATCTCTTCCTAATTCAACTATAATTACCTCTTTCTAATTTCAACTTATTTAAGCTACGAATTTTCATGCATTTTCTTGCTTCATTTGATTTTTCGGCCAAATGTTGTCCATTGGCCAAATTATAATATTGGGTCATTAATATATAATGTTAGAAGTCTCCCCAATATTTTTATTTAATTTATGGTTGCGTCGTATTTCCGTGTTAACGGTTTTCCGACTTGTTTCCTAATTTGGATAATCGGTCACAATAACTCTTAAAACTAGCATAAATAATTTTTATTGACCCAAATTTCTTGATGGGTCATTAGAGGGTATTATTTGAAGTCTGTCTATGATTTTTATTTAATTTTTTGACTCATCCAAGTACGTGTGATAATGTTTTCGACTTATTCATGAATTACGATAATAAGTCGCGAAACACTTTAAACTTGGCTAATCCGATTTTTCTTGGCACAAATTTCTTTGTAAAACATTTAGTAATAATGTTTGGGGTCGATTTATAATTTTTATGGAATTTTCTGATGTATTTTACCACATACGATAGAGGTACGTATGTTTTAGATATATGATATTATGAAAATTATTTATTTCTATTTATTCAATTTTTTTACTTATTAAATTTTCGGGGTGCTACACCCTCCCCCACTTAAGAGAATTTGGTTCCAAAATTCATAGATCATTAATTGGCTTTGATAGTTATGATCCTTGAGGTCATTTCAGATTTTATTCTCTAACTTGTTTCAACATCGTGGGTGCTAGTCCAACATCTACACCCCTGACCACCCGTATTATTCATTTGGTTCCTTTCACTCTTGTTTTCCTTCCACAGTTGACATAACTCCATCTTAATCCTCCAGATGAACTATGGTATAATTACTAGATTATTCCTTTCTAATCTCTCCTTAATGATCTCCCCCACTTAGAAATGTACTAATAAGAAAAACATCATAAGATCAGTCTAGGGGTTTAACAATCATACCTCCTTCCGGAAGCTCCGCTTGCGTCATTGCATTCACACGTCCTTGACACTTTACCACTCCTTGGTTCCTTCCAACTTGGTCTTTTAGCATGGGACAGTTTGGTATACGATGTTCATGACTCCCACATCATAGGCAAGCCCCGGCCTTCTTCCAGCACTTGTCCGCTTGGTGCCCAGGCTTGTCGCAAAATTTACAATGTTCCATCGTCGTTGTTTCTTCTACTTTGATCTTTTTCTCTATGCCACAGTCCTTCCCAGTGGTTGGCCTTTTGTTGTTGTTATTGTTGTTGTTGGGGAAGGTTCCAGTTGTATCGACTGATCCTCTTTTTATAAAGGTCGGCTTTGAGATGTCCTTCCCCCTCATGCCTTCCACCTTAACCATAGTGTCTTCTACCAGTTGAGCTCTTTCGACCATCTCAGGGTAGGTTTGAATGTTGTGTGGTCCGAGCTTTTCAATGAACATGGGCCTGAGCCCATCCATGAAATGGTTAGCCTTCAGTCTTTCAGTTCCCACCAGGTGTGGGGCATACCCAGCCAGACGTGCGAACTGAGCCTCATACTCAGCCACGGAGATTCTCTTCTGTTTTAGTGCGGCAAACTCCGCTTCCTTCTTCTCCTTGACTCTCTCAGAGAAATACTTTCCCCGGAATATCTCCAGGAATCCAGCCCACTCAAGTTCGCCAACATTAGGCAGGTGGGCCGATGTGGCCTTCCACCATGCTCGGGCATCCTTGGTGAATTGAAAAGTGGCCAGTACTACCTTCTCCCTGTTAGTGCATTGCATCACTTGAAAAATTCGTTCTATCTCCTCTTGCAAATTCTCTGCCTCGTCTGGGTCAGGGGATCCAGAATAACGAGGAGGGTTCAAACTCCTAAAGTTACGGTGTAGATCACCGGCTCCATTCCTAGCTGCAGCAACCTGATTTCCAGCCTGAACTACATTTTGCAGGGCCTGTGTGAGTCCTGCCACTGCTTCTTGCATAGCTTGCCACTGATTGCGAGCCATTGCAGTTGAGTGTAAGAGTTATGAGGGTTCCTGAGAAAAGGATGGAAACCAATTAATGTCTCTAGATACATTATAAGAGTCAATGGGTAGGAGTGTTTTGTTCATTCTAACATATACCCAGTCTCTACCCCTTCTCACCAGGTACAATATTTAATTTCTATGACCTAGGTTCCATAGGTATCTCTTATTCCTGAGACATATATCCTATTTGGTATTCCTAGGCTCTGATACCACTAAACTGTCACGTCCCTAGAACTATGCAGCAGATATTAATAATGTGAAATAATTCGAGTCGATATCCCAAGATGTGAACAGTCGGCAAATAAGCCTCTAGCTAGCACGCACTAAATGTATAACAACATACATCATCATAGGGCCCAAATATTGAACTCAACTAATCTTGTATTTAAATCTCAACTCATTGTATTCCAAATGGAAACTATTACAGGACTAAGACTCAATAAAAAAAAGTACATTTTATTCCTCACTTCCTACTACACGTTCTAACACTCAAAATAAACTAACTATAGATAGACTCATATTTGGAATGCTCATCACTCGGACGCATTCCCATCCTCAACTTGATCCTCCTCTTGAACTTCATAGTCACCTAGATTGGGTAAAAGTAGGGGATGAGCAAACTAGCCCAGTAGGATTTATATCTCAATGTGCAGGCAATGATATAAGTGATTAGCAATTTAGAACTAGGTAAGCACGATGAATGTCATGATATTCATGTATGAATAAAGCTCGTTAAAGCATGATGCATGGACAAGCTAGATAGAGTGATCATGATAGAACAAGATTTTTGAATAAGATAACAAGATAGAACTAGCAATATATCACTTTGTACAAGCACGCAAGATTTCACTTGATGTCAATAGCTTTCAAGAATGCAAGATATCACTAATTGCATTAAATGCAGGATGGCCATATCACGCAAGCAAGCAAGCACGCACGAGCACGATCATGTAACACTAATTAGGCACGTAGACACTAATGTACACCAAGAAAAGATCCATCAAGAATGTACACTAGGACACGCGTATGTGGTTATTGTATCTATCATTCAACACGCATGCATGACTCCCAGCACAGATGCAACACCAGTAATCATTATACCCCATGGTTAACAGTATATTTATGACTCTCCGTCATTGGGGCTAGACTGGAGCCCTTGGACACTCGCCGTGCCCGGTCAGCATCTCACTTAAATTTTAAATGTAGATACCCACATTCATTAATAATGGCCAATGAGGGTTTCAAAAAGTAAGCATATGTAATATCATGTTCATGATGATGACGAGAACAAGTAATAAGTAAATTGAACATGATTTCATGAGAACAATGGTCAAGAGATAAATTTGGCAGCATAACGGTACGATTTACACTTTAATTCAATCTTTACATTAATGGCTTTAGTCTAGATTGTAAATCACACTCACGAGAACAAGATGGGAGAGAAAGTGCACGCTATCTCCAGGGAACTTCAATGGTACAACCAACTCGTTGGCCATGTGGAAATCCATGGTCAGAGGAGATTTACGGAGGCCTTGGAGAAAAGGTCGCTAGTCTACCGATTCAGAATGACCAATAGAGAGCTTCCAATTTCCCAAGAAAGGCTGCCTAGATGTGCAAGTGTGTAGTGATGTACGCGTCTCAATCCAAAATCCATCGGTTTCAAACTCGCGGAAAGCACTTAGCATGATAACATGACATGACATGAAACTATGCGCTTTAACTAAACATGGATTGCAAGATTTTAAGATAATAGATTATCATTTTAATAAGCTAGAACAGTACAAAGAGTGAATCAAAAGTTACATGAATGGTCACGTCATTAAGAAAGCAATTAGAATAATGTTCATGTAATTAAAGCTTTTTAAATGGGTTAAACACTTTTAAGCCATTAAACAGATATCATGTAATGATCAGACCCAAGATATGCAAATTACACACTAAATATCATGTTAAACAGGCCTCGGGTAAGCTTGGAAATATGCGTCCAACACAGAGGACGCACTTTAAAACGCAGTGCTCAGTGAAAAACAGGCGAAATGGGGAAAAGTCAAAATCACGTCCAAGAGGGTGGCCGCCTTCATGATTGAAACGCGTCGGGGGTCCCGGACGCATCTACAGGAAATCATAAAAAAAAAACACGTGCGGGAAAAGCCTCTGAAATGTGTCGGGGTCGGACACCGCATTTCAGAGCGGCCCGAACTCCCAGGCGGCGCGCGTAGACCCACGCGGGGCATGGACTGGTCAACCCATAAATCGCGTCTGGGTGTGTGGACATTTTTCATGGGATCACATCGCTCCTGGGTGACGCGATACCAGGCCCTTGAATCGCGTCCACCTGCCTGGATGCTGTTCAGGGTCCCGACCGAAACGCATAAAAAAAACTGCACTCAGGGGGGTTCGATCATCCAACGCTTATATCTCCTAAAATAGGGCTCTTCGGACAAACGTTTCAACATGAAAGTTGTTGGGAACATAGAATAGGTGTGAACTATAATTTTTAAATAATTTTAAACGGTCTCGAGATGCATGATAAATCATGATGAACAGGAAACCCTAACATGCGCGACTTTGGGAAAACGCCTATAACTCATGATGTACTCATTGGAATTCAATGAAACCAGTGGGAAACGAAAGTTAACTTGATTCTCTACACATTGGTATAAGATTTTTAGGTTTGGCCCTAGAAAACCTACCTTCTGGGTTGATGAAGTCTCATTCTTTAGAAATCCCTTATTCAGACCACTGTTTGAAGAACGCTTAATACCCCGTGTATACTGCACGAAAATTGGGCATTCTAGTTGGGTTAGGAAGTAGACTTGACCCTCTTTCCAAGGGTATAAGCCTTGCAATTTTGGTTATGGTTTGACTCACCTTTGGTCGACCACAAGAAGGGTTGTCTGCACAGGTTGAAGCAAAACGCAGCAGGGAAGAAGCTCCGAGTTGGGGTGGTTTTCTCCTGCCTTGGGTGCTCAAGACCAGCCTCCCACGACCCCAACAATGTATAGTTTTGGCCCCTAGGGTTTGGGGGAAGAGTATTTAAGCTACCATGGTGTTTAGGAGTCCTATTGTGACAAGGAAAGTCAAGTTGCGGTTTTGGCTTATTAGTTTCCTAATTTGAGGATTTCTTCCTCCATTTGAGTGTGTGTGTAGCAACCTGAATTTTTAAGAAAAATAAAAAATTTAAATAAAGAATTAAAACCTAGCTAAATGGATATTTAAATGAAAAGAGCATTAAATAAAACCCATTAAATGGAAAAGAGTAATGGGCTTTGCTTAATGGACCCTCTAGAATTTATTGGGTCAAAATATGAATTTAAAAATAGAGAATAATATGAAAATACCCTAAATTCGGAGTTTAATTATCTCATAATTGGAAAGGGATTATTAAAGCAATAAAAGTGGCAATTAGAGTTGGAATTGGATTCCTAAACCTACCCCATATAGTCTAGCACGAATTTAGATACTATCCTAACCCAATTAGAGATTGGAAAGCAAGAGAGGAAAGGTGGAGTTAGGAAATCTTGTAATTAAGAGGAATTTGAGTAGTAGTCGGAATATGAACTTGTATTTATATAAATACATCTCATAAACCCTCTTGGCTGACCCTAGCTCGTTGCCAAAGGTTGTTGGACGTGAAGAAGAGGCCAAGGAGGAGAGGATCTCGTGGGGAGAAGGAGTTCTTGGAGCTTCTTCCTCGTTCTTGGAGTTCTAAGCCCTAGAAGATAAATCGAGTCAAAGGTAGCCATTCTCACAAGCAAAACCAAATCAAATCCATCTATAGGTAGTTCCAATCACCAGGAACAAAAGCCCTCTTGTTTCATATTTTTCATCGAGCCAATCTTTTGTTCTTGATTTTAGAAGTTCTGCAAACATGATAACCCCGAGTCATCATGTTTGAATCATATCTCCATGTACACTTGATCCCATGCTACGAAATTTTTACTGTAGACACTTATGTTGTTAGGGATCTTTTTCCCCTGAAAGCCCTAATTTTTGTTGAGCATGTTGCTCGAATTAAATCAATCTTGCTCTCTGTATCATGTTCTATGTTACTCATTATTGTTCATGCTCAAACCATGTTCAAACTATGCTCTCTCTCTAATTCCTATTTACTGGAAGTACTCTCGCATGTCTAGTTTCATTTGCCCCTGGTTTCATAATTTTTCATCGAGCCAATCTTTTGTTCTTGATTTTAGAAGTTCTGCAAACATGATAACCCCAAGTCATCATGTTTGAATCATATCTCCATGTACACTTGATCCCATGCTACGAAATTTTTACTGTAGACACTTCATGTTGTTAGGGATCTTTTTCCCCTGAAAGCCCTAATTTTTGTTGAGCATGTTGCTCGAATTAAATCAATCTTGCTCTCTGTATCATGTTCTATGTTACTCATTATTGTTCATGCTCAAACCATGTTCAAACTATGCTCTCTCTCTAATTCCTATTTACTGGAAGTACTCTCGCATGTCTAGTTTCATTTGCCCCTGGTTTCATGATTTTTCATCGTGTATACAATTAGTTATGATTTTCTGAACGACCCTGTATCAAAATCTGATATATCTGGACCGCAATCCAAGACAGAGCAGAACTCTGTCAGACTCAGTCCACGGACCTGAGAACGCGACGGCCTGACAGGTCGCGTTCTCAAGCCCGTCGCGACACCATTTCTTGTCGCGTTCTGAACGCGACAAGAGACCCCGTCGCGTTCTGGCCGCCTGAAAAGATAGCCCTGTCGCGACCCGTACAGGACCCTGTCGCGATCTGGCCTGACCTTGTCGCGATCCTTACTGGCCTATGTCGCGTTCACAGGATTTTTGCTGAAAACCCATAAAATTTATTGCTCTCACTTTCAAAAATATTCTTACGCCTTTTTAACAGTCACACACGTAGTAAAAACACCTGTTTTAAAAGGAGCTATATTGAATGCTTTAAAAAACATATTCACGACTTCTTTTCTATCTATGATTTCTCTTACACGTGCACACATATGAACCATCCATATATGGCTGAAACCTGGCATAAAATATCTCATATTGTATCTAGTAATTTATTGCAATAAAGTATATTAATTGCCCTATTTTAAGGACTTGTATTCGTTTCTTGCATTGTTTATATACCGATATCGACGCTCCACTGTTCTAGAATTCCTCTAGAACGTCGAGCACTTGTTTTTATATACACACTTTACTTGGCTTGTGGTGAACTCTCCGTCGGATATTCCTTTTGCCGGACTAGTAAACCCTCGCACAAGGCCTCCGTAAGTCTCCTCTGATCATGGATTCCACATGGTCGACGAGCCGGTTGTACCCTAACACCCATTACACCTTTAGGGATCGATATGATCCAAACGAATATTAGAAGTTCACTCTCATCTTGAATCACGCCGGACCTCTGGACCTGTGCTTAACATGGCCAGTGGTAGGGTCGTGAGTTCCACCTGACTGCCAACACCAAGTGCGCGTGTTGTGCAACTGTTACTATCGCCTGTTTACTCGTCGCATTACGTGCAATGTCCACTAGCTCTCATCTGTACTCTACTTGCTCATCTATTCACGTTCACTCTACTATCTCGTCTATTCATCTAGTGCTCTCATCTACTTCTTGGTACTCTATATTGGCCATTGACTGATTGTCTAAAGATAAACAATATAACTAATGCCTGGCAATATATAAGGGGCCCGATCTGGTCCTGGGATGTGCGCCCGAAAGTACTAGTGCCCATGGGAGTTAAATGATCAGAGTGTTTGGCATTACACTCAAGTGCTATCTATCTCGACTATCTATATGACAATCAAAAACACAAAACGTGCTATACTCTCTCGATGTCTAGAACGACAAACAAGTGCTATACTCGTCGTGCTATTATTATACTTGTGCTAGTTGTGCTATGGCCATCTTGCTATTCGTGCTATACTCGATACTTGTGCTATTTTTGAAAACTATACTCGATCTCGTGCTATTGTGCTATCCTGTTACCTATTGTGCTATCTCTCGCTATCTTTTGACTCTCTTGTACCTGCTATCTTTAGATACTCTGCCATTAAATGCGTTAATTATTTAAAGCTTGCTTGAGCCTGAGATTTAAGTCCTACTGGGCGTTATCGCTCACCCTACGTTATTTGATGTTGTGTTCTCAGGTGAGACCGAGGATGACACATACACTCACGAGGAAGGGAATGACCAAGAGTGAAGCCAGGAGTACCCTCGAGTCGTTATGTTATCTTCGAGTCGTAGTTAGTTATTTCATTTTATTGCAATGTAATTGGGCCCTGTAGAATGGCTCTGATATTAGTGGTTGTAACTAGACATTTGGAAAATTATTAATGAGAAAGATTTACTTTAGTATTATTAGTGTGCAATGGTTTGATGCCTAGTATACGCTCTATACCTTTTCTTGCAACTGCCTTCGCGCTCCGATATTCCGCGTTGGGGCGTGACAGTGTGAGGCTTTAGGAAACCTCCCACCATAGTTAAGCACGAATTGGGTTTCCAAGAATGTGAGATCTCTTCCCAATTCAACTCTAATTATCTTTTTCTAATTTCAGCTTATTTAAGCTACGAATTTTCATGCATTTTCTTGCTTCATTTGATTTTTGGGCCAAATGTTGTCCATTGGCCAAATT
Organism: Colocasia esculenta; assembly: GCA_014218235.1. NCBI lineage: Eukaryota > Viridiplantae > Streptophyta > Magnoliopsida > Alismatales > Araceae > Colocasia > Colocasia esculenta. The sequence continues at coordinate 171,421,668 of CM024754.1, forward strand.
ATAATACTGGGTCATTAATATATAATGTTGGAAGTCTCCCCAATATTTTTATTTAATTTATAGTTGCGTCGTATTTCCGTGTTAACGGTTTTTTTTGACTTGTTTCTTAATTTGGATAATCGGTCACAATAACTCTTAAACCTAGCCCAAATAATTTTTATTGACCCAAATTTCTTGATGGGTCATTAGAGGGTATTATTTAAAGTCTATATATGATTTTTATTTAATTTTATGACTCATCCAAGTACGTGTGATAATATTTTTTCGACTTATTCATGAATTACGATAATAAGTTACGAAACACTTTAAACTTGGTTAATCCGATTTTTCTTGGCACAAATTTCTTTGTGAAACAATTAGTAATAATGTTTGGGGTCGATTTATAGTTTTTATGGAATGTTTTGATGTGTTTTACCACATACGATAGAGGTACGTATGTTTTAGATAATATGATATTATGGAAATTATTTATTTTCATTTATTCAATTTTTTTACTTAATAAATTTTCTGAGGTGCTACAATGGGTTAGGATATACTCCACCAGACAACGAAGAAACTGTAATTCATCCAAAAATTTATCCAACTCCAAAATTCGTAGCTGAACAAAATCTTAATCATAAAGTAAATAAAAATAAAAACCATAAGTCAAATAAGATAATAAACAATATTCCTTACTGCACACACTGTAACAAATTAGGTCACACCAAAATAACTTGTACAACCAAACACCTAAAATGGATTCCCAAAAGAAACTGTGAAGAAACTAACCAACCAGGACCCAAAAGAACTTGGGTACCTAAATCTCATTGACTTATTGCAAGGAAGCCTTAGAGCATCAAAGTGGTACCTTGATAGCGGGTGCTTAAGGCATATGATAGGTAACAAGAGATTATTCTCTCATATCAAATATGAAGAAGGCACAGTTACCTATGGCGATAATGGAAAAAGGTCAGTAATTGGATGTTGATCTATTGGAAGTCATAATAGAATCCTCATAGAAGATGTTCTGTGTATCAAAGGACTCAAGCACAACTTAATAAGTATTAGTCAATTATGTGACAAGGGTCACTAAATCAAGTTTCAAGAATCCAAGTGTCTGATAATCAAAGGTGATGCAATTGTCTTCGAAGCCAACAGAGAAAAGAATATGTACTGCATCTAGAGGAACTCAAAGATCAAGATGTTTGTCTAGCAGCAAGCAAAGATCAGAATGTAGAGTTATGGCATAGAAGCTTAGGTCACTACAGTTTGGATGGAATAAGAAAACTTATCAAACATGATCTAGTAGAAGGACTGCCAAAGATAAACACAAGATTAGATAGCATTTGTCAACCTTGTGCAAAAGGGAAGCATGCAAAATCCTCCTTCAAATCAAAGACAGTGGTCACTACTTCCAAACCACTAGAACTATTACATATGGATCTGTTAGGACCAATGAGAACCACCATCCTAGGAGGAAAGAACTTTGAATTTGTAATAGTCGATGATTTTTCAAGATTCACATGGGTATCATTTTTGGAGCATAAAGATGACACATTTGATAGTTTTGTGAAGTTCAGTAAAGTAGTTCAAAAGGATAAGAAGTTCAGCATCATTGGCATTCGTTCAGATTATGGAGGAGAATTTCAAAACGACATATTTGCATAATTCTGTAACGATCAAGGTATAGAACATAATTTCTCAGCACCTAGAACACCACAGCAAAATGGAGTAGCTGAGAGGAAGAATAAAACTTTGTTGGATATGGCTAGAACCATGCTATCCGAATACAATCTTCCAAGATACTTCTGGGCAGAAGCTATAAATACAACATGTTATATCATGAATAGAGTCATGATCAGGCCAATCCTAAAGAAGACTGCATATGAGCTGTACAAGCAAAGGAAGCACAGGATCAGCCACTTGAATGTTTGGATGTCCATGCTTCATTCACAACAATGGTAAAAGAGACATAGGTAAGCTGGATCCCAAATCTGATGAAGGGATCTTTATGGGGTACACTTCTAAACCCAAAGGCTATAGAGTTTTTATAACGACCCTTTTTATACCGGTACAATTATACCAATCCACGTCGGTACAAAGGGCGTCATTACAGTGGGACATTTACCCAACACTAAACAATAGGTTGATATGTACATGAATAATAAAAGATTACAGTGGAAATAAAAGAACTAATCTTATTCCATCATCATCATCATATCCACAGTCTGTATAGCAAGTAAAGAAAATACTAATGTCCACATGAATTACATAATTCCATTATTTACATACTAATGAAAGAAAAGTACAATGAAGTATAGTCCAATAGAGTGCAACTACTCCTCGCGCTCGGAGTCGCTCCTTTCAATGTCCTCCTCAGGAATGGAGGTACATGTCACACCTGTACGCCGAAGCAAGGATGAGTCTTCTAAAAGACCCAGCAAGCAATCTAAGGACACAACCTTACACATATCATATACACATGCTAGCTCTTTTTAACAATTAGGAATAATCATGGTACATGCTTTAGGTTACTTAACAACTAAATATGAAAACCTATAGCATGTTTTCTACACATTGTAACCAACATGATTCAAAGGTTCAGATCTTACTAAATTTACTTCACAATTATACACCATTAGAGCATGGAACAATATACAAGGTAAATAACATACCTAGCATGATATCTAACCATTTTGACATGCAATTATCACATTTATTTACACATTTAGCTTGCTGTTTTAATGTAAATAAATCACAATTACACATGGTATCACATTTTCACATACTAACACTTTCATATTACACTATCACATGCTCATAATTCACATTGCACAATTCACATGTTCACATTCACATATTTACACTTTTTACACTAGTTGCCGTGACACATAGTCCAAACCACCACTAGAAGGACACACATATTCACATACACATACCCATCACCTAGGCAATATAGTGACGGATCTTGGTTAACTGCGCAGGACCGGGAGAAGCACTCTCCACCCTAACCAGTGGTACTTGTCCACCTCCAGGATTTCATACTAATGCCCATAGGATATCACACACATTGAACCTTCCCGTAGGGACTTTACTACAGTACGGTTCCACAGCCCTCTATGGTAGCAGTGTCACTATCGACACAATTTTCACATTCCACTTTATCACATTGTTTACATGATTCTCATGCACCATTTAACACATTTGCTTGCATTATATAACAATTGCACATATTTCAGTTTCCACAACACGATGCTATTGTTCTCATGATAATCAGATCATATCACAATCCTATTCATGCTGCTAATTACTGAATTATGCATAATTAAACTTAATATGCTCAATATGTCATTTTCACTTATTAAATCAATAATAGTACATACTGTCATGAAAACAGAACGAAATTTTTATCACAGGTTCTAAACAGATAACATGTTACATACTCAAATTTTCAGATTTTTCAGATTTGTAAACTAATTATAATAATTAAAACAGATTCGAGGCATATTTATTGACAAATCTTTTCAGATTTTTCAGATTTGTAAACTAATTATAATAATTAAAATAGATTCCAGGCATATTTATTGACAAATCCAATTACACATGGTACACAGTAAGATAGTCATACCTAAGAGTTTCAAATCCTAAAAATAGTCATAATACGATCATGGAAAATTAATGAAGCCCTAAATCACAACGGATCTATTTATATAAGTTTAATCATGGTCCAATCATGCTCATAGTCCTAATACAAAAATTTCAATAAATAAAACTAATTATAGAAATTTGACACTTCCTCATGATATGACCTAATGACTATTCTTAACCAAATAAGACTTTCACAGCATGCACATATACCCAAAAATCTGAAAAACATACCACATAGATCAAAACAACCATTCTGTAAATCCTGAAGAACTTGGCGGCAAAGGGCTTGCCGCCAATAGGGCTTAACGGCACACGATGTTGGTGTTAACTCAGGATTATACCGGCAGCAAGCTGGCCGTTAAGTTCCTGTCTGCAGAAATGAAAACTGAATGCATAAATCTTGACAAATGGGGGTTCCGGGACACGAGGAAAATTCCCATAAAATCCTAGGACCTTGAGGACATGTGTAGGGATGATATCCCTCAATTACTTGCCTTTAAAAAATTGAAGAATGAGATTAATTAGCCGAAGATGCCCTCCTCGGCCAAGCCACGAAGGTGCTCCAAATCCTCCTAGATCCGGTCTTTGTGTCGATGTAGGTTGCACACCGGAGTCGGGGACGCTTCCTCGAAGTCAAGTGCACCTCCCAGTCAATGAAGATCGCCGGAAGAGACACCCAGTCATCGGATCCAGATAGCACAAAACCCACTTTTCACCACAGAAAACCCTAGGTTCTCTCTTGGGCGAAAAGACTTAACTCGGCTGAATCAAGGTGTTTTTATAAGGCCAAGGGGGTTGGGTACGCATTAGATAGGATTTCCTACCGTTGGGAGATAGTTTCCAAAATCAGAACCAGAGAAAACACAGCCATTTCCAGATCTGAAACCGCAACAATGTTTGGGAAATAAACGGCCATATGGTTGCCGTTTACTAGGAATTGGCGTCCATCGATCTGGACGTCGACTCCCCATAAATGTCCACACATGTTGACGTCAATTAGCCTTTCGGCCAGAACACAGAAAACAATAAACATGTATTCACCTTATAATTTACATACTCTATACATCATATTATTTAAATACAATATGTACAATAAAAATAAAACAATATGTACATAAATAAACACATACATACATATGTACAACATCATTTGAATACAATATGTACAGAATTAAACATATATATATATATATATATATATATATATATATATATGACAAAATCTAAATAAAAAACAAAGTTCGAGGGCCTTACACCCTCTCCCCCTTAAAGAAACTTCGTCCTCGAAGTTAGAACGAACCTAATCAAACAAATGGGGATACTTCTTCTTCATAGAATCCTCAAGCTTCGAAGTAGCCTCTTCTCGCGAGAAGTTCCGCCATAGCACCTTCACGGATGCAATGCTCTTGTTCCTGACATGCTGAACCGTCTGATCAAGGATAGCTACAGGTTGCTCAACATACAACAGATCTGGCTGAATCTCCAATGGCTTGTGACTAATCACATGAGATGGATCTCACACATACCTCCTGAGCATAGATACGTGAAATACAAGATGCACACTTGCTAGCGCTGGGGGTAAGGCTAGCTCATATGCCACGCTGCCCATCCGTCTAAGAATCTCATACGGGCCAATGAATCTAGGACTCAACTTACTATGCTTGCCAAACCTGACAACACCTCGGGTAGGCGAAACCTTCAGAAAAACATGCTCACCAACCTCGAACTCCAAATCCTTCCTCCTGTTGTCGGCGTAGCTCTTCTGCCTATCCTACGCTGCAACAAGCCTCTGCCTGATAAGCTGAATCTTATTCGAAGTCTCCTGAACTAACTCTGGACCTATCAACTACCTATCACATGTCTCCTCCCAGCATAAAGGAGATCTACATGGCCGCCCATACAAAGCCTCAAACGGAGCCATGCCAATACTCGCATGAAAACTGTTGTTGTATACGAACTCCACGAGAGGCAAATGACGCTCCCAATCACCCTTCCAATCCAACACACATGCTCTCAACATATCCTCGAGCGTCTGGAAAGTCCTCTCAGACTGCCCATCTTTCTGGGGATGGAACGCCGAACTAAGCTACAACTCGGAACCTAAAGCTTCCTTAAGACCCTTCCACAACCTTGAAGTAAACCTCGGGTCTCGATATGAAATAATCGACTTCGGCACGCCATGCAAACTTACAATGCTACTAACATACAACCTAGCCAAACTCTCCACTGACTACTTCTTCTTCATAGGCAAGAAATGAGCCGTCTTAGAGAAACGGTCAACAATCACCCAAATCGAGTCATTGCCCTTCACTGATCTGGGTAAACCCGTCACAAAATCCATAGTGATTGCTTCCCACTTCCATACTGTGACCTCCATCTTCTGCATAAGACCAGATGGTCGCTGACGCTTGTCCTTCACTTGCTGGCATACTAAACACCTGGATACAAAATCCGCTACGTCCTTCTTCATGCCAGACCACCAGAAAGATCTCTTTAAATCCTGGTACATCTTGGTGTTACCTAGATGAATAGAGAACCTCGACCTATGAGCTTCTGCTAGAACATGCTCACGGACATCCACGATACCGGGAACACAAACTCGGTGATGAAATCTAATCACACCATCCTCATCTCGAGCAATTCCCGCCTTGCCCACCATCTCCTGGAGTCTAGGGTCGACCTCTGCTGCTCAATCACCTCATCTAGAATAGTGGACCGAATAGACAACTGAGCCACAAAAGCCTGACATAACTGTGGCTCTAACTCAGTCATCGCACATGCAGCATCCTCCAACATCTTCCAATCCTGCTGGAGCAAAGACCTCTTCTTGCTAAGAGCATCTGCCATGACATTCGCCTTCCCTGGATGATACTGAAGCTCAAAGTCGTAGTCCTTGAGGAATTCAATCCATCTCCTCTGTCGCAGGTTCAACTCCTTCTGAGAAAAGAGATATCTCATACTCTTGTGGTCAGTGAACACCTCAAACTTGACACCATAAAGATAGTGTCTCCAGATCTTCAGTGCATGAACCACTGCCGCAAGCTCCAAATCATGAGTCGGATAGTTATGCTCATGCTCCTTCAACTGACGAGAAGCATATGCTACTACCCTACCATGTTGTATCAGCACACAACCAAGGCCAATCTGAGATGCATCCGAATAGATAGCAAAACCCTCTACACCATTCGGAAAAATCAACACGGGTACAGAAGTAAGCTTCATCTTTAGAAACTAAAAACTACTCTCACAATCCTCAGACCAGACAAACTTCACACCCTTCCTGGTTAGCTTAGTCGAAGGTGCGGCGATAGATGCAAAACCCTCGATGAATCGCCGGTAATATCCCGCTAAACCTAGAAAACTATGAATCTCTGATGGGGTCCTTAGAATCTCTCAATCTAATACAGCTTGGACCTTTGCCAGATCAGCCTGAGATGACATGCCCAAGGAAATGAACCTCGTGCATCCAGAAATTGCACTTGCTAAACTTTGCATATAGCTTGTGCTCTCGGAGAACCTCCAGAACAACCCTCAAATGATCACGGTGTGTAGCCTCATCCGGAGAATAAACCAACACATCGTCGATGAACACCACTACAAAGCTATCCAAATAAGGTCTAAACACCCTGTTCATGAGATCCATGAACACTGCAGGGGCGTTGGTCAGACCAAATGGAAGCACCAAAAACTCATAATGTCCATAACGAGTCCTAAAGGCCGTCTTGGACACATCTTCACTCCTAATCCTCAATTGATGATAGCCAGACCGCAGATTAATCTTAGAGAACACCAATGCATTCTGCAGCTGATCGAACAAATCATCAATCCGCGGTAAGGGATACCTGTTCTTCACTGTCACCTGGTTGAGCTTCCTATAATCGATGCACAACCTGAGTGAACCATCCTTCTTCTTCACGAATAATACAGGTGCACCCCATGGTGACACACTAGGGCGAATGAATCCCTTGTTCAGCAAATCCTACAACTGCTTCCTTAATTTTGCTAAGTCAACAGGTGCCATCCGATATGGAGCCTTTGAGATAGGAGAGGTGCCTAGAAACAACTCTATAGTAAAATCTATCTCTCTACCCCATGGCAATCCAGAAAAATCACCAGGAAATACGTCTGGAAACTCCTGCACAACATCAATCTCCTCAAGGGTCGATGACTGATCAGCCTTCGGTACTAATACCATGCTGGCAAGAAAAGCGTCACACCCCTTGTTCACCATTCTCATTGCCTTCATGGCGGAGATCATAAACCTTCCCACTAAGTTCCTTGGAAACGGATGCGAGAACTCATCCTCACTAGGAATACAAAAAGTAATCTTCTTCCCACGATAATCTACCAAAGCATAGTGCTCCTCAAGCCAATCCAGACCTAGAATTGCATCATAGTCCTTCATCTTAAGCAAAAAGAAGCACCCATCTAAGCCTCGGTCTTCAATGCACACCGGTAAAGATGGAATACACTTCCGAGTTGATACCGTTCCTGCTGGTGTGTGCACAGACAAAGGGACCTCTAACTCCTCAGCCTCTACTCCTGACTCTACTGATAACTGCCTCGCGAACCGCTCGGAAATAAACGAGTGAGTGGCACCCGTATCAAACAAAACCCAAGCGTGCACACCCATGAAAAGAACCGTACCTTCCGTGATGTTTTCTGTCTACTCGGCATCCTCTCGTGCTAAAGCAAACACTCGAGCTTGGGCCCGAGGCCTTCCTTGTCTTCCTGTAGCTGGCGCTGTTGTTGCTGCCGCTGCTGCCACTGGTGCTCCACGCTGAATACCCTGCTGCAGTCTGGGACAATCTCTGATCTGATGCTCGCTACTGCCGCACTTGAGACATTTCCCCGCTAGCTTCCAGCGCTCAGTACCACCATATGCTCTTCCGCAGTGAGGGCACATCTTCTTATCGTTGGGCCTGACGCCGAGGGATCGTGGTGTAACTACCTGCTGACTGCTAGCTGCCACTGGATGCTGCGGTGATTGGTATGCCGCCTTCTTCCTGTCCTGCCACTGGAACGGTGGCGGAGACCTCTTCTGCGAAGCCTTCTTCTCCTCCAGATACTGCTCCATCTCTCTCTCATGCCTGCATGCAGCATTGAGAGCCTCGTCCAGTGTACGGTGGTCAAACGCCACAAGCCTCGATCTCAGTGATGGCTTAAGGCCCATCACGAACTTCTTCGCCTTCCTGCGCTCATCAACAACTATATGAGGTGCATATTTAGACAATTCTGCAAACCTGGCCTCATATTCAAGCACCGTCATGGAGCCCTGAGTAAGAGTAAGGAATTCCTACTTCATCTTGTCTTGGATATGCTCGGGAATGAACTTGGCCCGAAAAAGCCTCGTGAACTCATCCCATGACACCTCGACAGCACCATCCTCAAACCTGGTGCGAAGTAAAGAGGACCACCACACATCGGCTCTCACCTGCAGCATGTAGGTGGCCAAGCTGACTTTTCCTCCTCAGCACACCTAATGGCTCGAAAGATCTTCTCAATCTCCCTCATCCAGCTCTCTGCTAATAATGGCTGACTCTCCCCATTAAAAGAGGGTGGAGCCATCCTCTTGAATCGCTCCATGATGGAAGGACCACCATGGCCTTGCTTCTGAGGAGCTGGAGTCGGAGCCTGAGCCTGCCACAACAAACAACATAAGCAACATAATAGCAATCATACATTTATAAAAACACACTACTTCTATCTAACATTTCTAACCTGAGCTTCTAGTTGAGCCTAAAGTGCAGCCTGAGTGTGTGCCTGAGTCTGCATAGCCTGTACCAGGCCTTGCATTAACACTACATAATCCGCAGGCGGTGGTGGGGGAAGTACTGTAGGACCCTGTGGTGCAGGGGCCTGCTGCTCACCCCAGTCCTCACACCTCTGCTCATCATCTCGAGCATGAGCACCACGCCTACCATGAGAAGCCATAGCCTGAAAAAAAATTTAACCTCAGTTAGAAACTAAGTTATTTAGTACTAACCATTTTCTTAACTATCTTTCATTCATTATTAGTAGTTTCTACATATGTGGACAATTCAATAAAGACTTCACATATTGTGAAGATGATGGTATATTCATGTACTATCTCAACCTTGGCGCTCTGATACCAATCTCTGTAACGACCCTCTTTATATCGGTACGATTATGCCAATCCACGTCGGTACAAAGAGCGTCATTACAGTGGGACATTTACCCAACACTAAACAATAGGTTGATATGTACATGAATAACAAAAGATTACAGCGGAAATAAAAGAACTAAATCTTATTCCATAATCATCATCATATCCAGAGTCTGTATAGCAAGTAAAGAAAATACTAATGTCCACATGAATTACATAATTCCATTGTTTACATACTAATGAAAGAAAAGTACAATGAAGTATAGTCCAACAGAGTGCAGCTACTCCTCGCGCTCGGAGTCGCTCCTCTCAATGTCCTCCTCAGGAATGGAGGTACCTATCACACCTGTACGCCGAAACAAGGATGAGTCTTCTAAAAGACCCAACAAGCAATCTAAGGACACAACCTTACACATATCATATACACATGCTAGCCCTTTTTAAACAATTAGGAATAATCATGGTACATGCTTTAGGTTACTTAACAACTAAATATGAAAACATATAGCATGTTTTCTACACATTGTAACCAACATGATTCAAATGTTCAAATCTTACTTAATTTACTACACAATTATACACCATTAGAGCGTGGAACAATGTACAAGGTAAATAACATACCTAGCATGATATCTAACCATTTTCACATGCAATTATCACATTTATTTACACATTTAGCTTGCTGTTTTAATGTAAATAAATCACAATTACACATGGTATCACATTTTCACATGCTAACACTTTCATATTACACTATCACATGCTCATAATTCACATTGCACAATTCACATGTTCACATTCACATATTTACACTTTTTACACTAGTTGTCGTGACACATAGTCCAAACCACCACTAGAAGGACACACATATTCACATACACATACCCATCACCTAGGCAACACAGTGACGAATCTTGGTTAACTGCGCAGAACCGGGAGAAGCACTCTCCACCATAACCAGTGGTACTTGTCCACCTCCAGGATTTCATCCTAATGCCCATAGGATATCACACACATTGAACCTTCCCGTAGGGACTTTACGACAGTACGGTTCCACAGCCCTCTATGGTAGCAGTGTCACTATCGACACAATTTTCACATTCCACTTTATCACATTGTTTACATGATTCTCATGCACCATTTAACACATTTACATGCATTATATAACAATTGCACATGTTTCAGTTTCCACAACACGATGCTACTGTTCTCATGATAATTAGATGATAACATAATCCTATTCATGCTGCTAATCACTGAATTACGCATAATTAAACTTAATATGCTCAATATGGTCATTTTCCCTTATTAAATCAATAATAGTACCTACTTTCATGAAAACAGAACGAAATCTTTATCACAGGTTCTAAACAGATAACATGTTACATGCTCAATTTTTCAGATTTTTCAGATCTGTAAACTAATTATAATAATTAAAACAGATTCCAGGCATATTTATTGACAAATCCAATTACACATGGTACACAGTAAGACAGTCATACCTAACAGTTTCAAATCCTGAAAATAGTATAATACGATCATGGAAAATTAATGAAACCCTAAATCACAACGGATCTATTTATATAAGTTTAATCATGATCCATCATGCTCATAGTCCTAATACAGAAATTTCAATAAATAAAACTAATTACAAAAATTTGACACTTCTTCATGATATGACCTAATGACTGTTCTTAACCAAATAAGACTTTCTAGCATGTACATATACCCAAAATTCGAAAAAACATACCACATAGATCAAAACAACCATTCTATAAATCCTGAAGAACTTGGCGGCAAAGGGCTTGCCGCCAACAGGGGTTAACGGCACACGATGTTGTTGCTAACTCAGGATCTTAATGGCAGCAAGCTGGCTGTTAAGTTCCTGTCTATAGAAATGCAGACTGAATGCATAAATCTTGACGAATGGGGGTTCCAGGACACGAGGAAAATTCCCATAAAATCCTAGGACCTAGAGGACATGTGTAGGGATGATATCCCTCAATTACTTGCCTTTAAAAAATTGAAGAATGAGATTAATTAGCCGAAGATGCCCTCCTCGGCCAAGCCAAGAAGGTGCTCTAAATCCTCCCAGATTCGGTCTTTGTGTCGATGTAGGTCGCACACCGGAGTTGGGGACACTTCCTCAAAGTCAAGTCCACCTCCCAGTCAATGAAGATCACTGGAAGAGACACCCAGTCTTCGGATGAAGATCGCACAAAACCCACTTTTCACCACAGAAAACCCTAGGTTCTCTCTTGGGAGAAAAGACCTAATTCGGCCAAATCAAGGTGTTTTTATAAGGCCAAGGGGGTTGGGTACGCATTAGATAGGATTTCCTACCGTTGGGAGGTAGTTTCCAAAATTAGAACTGGAGAAAACACAGCCGTTTTCAGATTTGAAACCGCAACAATTTCTGGGAAATAAACGGCCATATGGTTGCCGTTTACTGGGAATTGGCGTCCATCGATCTGGACGTCGACTCCCCATAAACGTCCACACATGTTGACGTCAATTAGCCTTTCGGCCAGAACATAGAAAACAGATAACATGTATTCACCTTATAATTTACATACTCTATACATCATTTTATTTAATACAATATGTACAATGTTAATAAAATATATGTACATAATAAACACATACATACATATGTACAACATCATTTGAATATAATATGTACAAATTAAACATTTACATATATAATATATATATCATATATATATATATATAATATACATATGCACATAACTATATACACAAAGCAACTAATCATCATATGACAAAATCTAAATAAAAGAACAAAGTTCGAGGGCCTTACAGTTTTTAATAAAAGAAGTCTATTAATTGAGTAAACTGTTCATGTTATTTTTGATGAGTCTAAACCTTCTTGAAGAAGGAAGTCGATAGTGATGATGAAAATGCAGAAAATCTCTCAAAGAAAATGAAGGAAGCAACTATCAAAGATGGTGAAGATCTACCCTTGGAAAAACTACAACAAAAAGATATTATCCATAATGATCTTCTAAAGGAATGGAGGAATAAAAAGGATCATCCTACTGACAACATCTTTGGAGATCCATCAGTTGGGGTAAGAACAAGAGGTAATGTTATTCCTTGTGATTATTTAACTTTGTGTCTCAAATTGAGCCGAAGATAGTCAATGAAGCACTGTCTGATGAATCTTGGATTTAGCCATGCAAGATGAACTTAATCAGTTCAGGAGAAATCATGTTTGGTCCCTTATTCCGAGACTATCAGATTATCCTGTGATTGGCACCAAATGGGTGTTCAGAAACAAATAGGATGAAGCTGGTGTTATCACTCGAAACAAGGCTAGACTGGTTGCTCAAGGTTATTCCCAAGAGGAAGGCATAGATTTCGATGAAACCTATGCACCAGTGGCCAGACTAGAGGCTATTAGAATTTTACTTGCTTATGCATGTGCATTGGATTTCAAACTTTTTCAAATGGATATAAAATCTACATTTTTAAATGGTTATATAAAGGAGGAAGTCTATGTAGAACAACCTCCTGGTTTTGATGATTTAGATTTTCCAAACTATGTTTTTAAATTGCATAAAGTATTGTATGGTTTAAAGCAAGCACCTAGAGCATGGTATGAAAGACTTAGTGCATTCTTGCTAAATCATGGCTTTATTAGAGGTCAGGTAGTAGCACACTGTTTATTAAATCAAAAGCCAAGAACATATTACTTGTGCAAATTTATGTAGATGATATTATATTTGGATCTACTGATGAATCTTTGTGCAAGTACTTTGAAAAGCTCATGCAGGGAGAATTTGAGATGAGCATGATGGGAGAGCTCAACTATTTTCTTGGATTACAAATCAAGCAAAGCCAAGAAGGTACACATAATTGTCAAGCAAAGTACACCAAAGAATTGTTGAATAAATTCGAGTTCGACAATGCTAAACCACTGTCCACTCCAATGAGCACATCCATAAGGTTAGACAATGATAAGGAAGGTAAGAAAGTTGATCAAAAACTTTATAGAGGTATGATAGGGTCATTACTTTACTCGACAGCTAGTAGACCAGATATCTTATTTAGTGTATGTATGTGTGCTAGATATCAGTCTGATCCTAAAGAATTCCATCTAATATCTGTTAAAAGGATTTTTAGATATTTAGCTAAAACTCATGACCTAGGACTATGGTATCCAAAATCATGTGAAACTAGTTTAGTTGGATATTCTGATGCTGACTATGTTAGATGCAAGGTAGACAGAAAAAGCACCAGTGGTAGTTGTCAATTTCTTGCAGGATGCTTGATTTCATGGTCTTCAAAGAAGCAAAATTCAGTAGCACTATCAACAGCTGAAGTTGAGTACGTAGCTACTGGGAGCTGTTGCACTCAACTCTTATGGATAAAACAACAACTTGAGGACTATGGATTGCACATCAAGACCATCCCGCTGTTGTGTAACAACACAAGTGTAATAAATCTCACGAAAAATCCAATTCAGCACTCTAGGACGAAACACATAGAGGTTAGATATCATTTTATTAGAGATCATGTATCTAATGGTAATATTAATATTTCTTTCATAGATACGTTGAATCAGTTAGCAGATATCTTTACAAAAGCCTTACCTGAAGAGAGATTTACGTCTCTTAGAAGGGAATTAGGCATGTGTATTTGTAAGAGATATAACTATACGTAACTAAATAATAAATTTCATAATAATACTTGTCCTTCCACTCAAACTTAAGCAAATCTTTATTGCCTGCGTCATAAATTTGCTATGACGTTTCAAGACCAATTCTTTATTATTTATGTAATCATCTCCTCTTTTATCATTATCCGCTTTTAGTGCTCTGGCGTTTCAAAAAACCACTTTATGTCCTGCCGTTAAGTCCGAAATCCTTGCCGCATCGATTTCATCTCTCTCTCTCTCTCTCTCTTCTCCTTCGATTTGCTTGCTTGCGAAACCCTCATCGACTCCAGAATCCCCTCTGTGAGGTTTCGAAGAATCTCTCTATTCCCGCTCAAATTTCTTAAGGGCTTCTGTTCCTTTCTTCTCCATAATCCTCCAGAAAGTTTCCCTGTTCGATTCCATGGCCGCTTCTGGGAGTTCCAGCAGCGTAGAAGGTTACAGCGTCGTCTTCCTCACGGCGGAGCAGTAGGAACAGTTTGCGGCTGTCAGGATCAAGCTTTGCGAAAACAAGGCAGTGGACATTGAAGATTTAGAGAAGTATGGTATGCACAGTATTGTGGAAGCCATTGAGAGGATGAAGTGGACACGGATGATGACTGTTTATGAACCAGGCTATCCAGACCTAGCCAAAGCCTTCTACACATATTTGAAGATAGAAGAAGACGGGTCCCTCTCCTCCATAGTAAAAGGTGCATCCATTCATATCACGTATGACCTATTGGAGAGGCTATTTGGAGTATCTACAGTCGGTCACAGTACAGTGGACTCCGTAGACATTCATGCCAAGGGGCTAGGAATTATCGAAATAGAGTACAAATTGAAGGATGGAAAAATCGACATCAACCAGCTGAATGCATTCAACAAAATTCTTCACTTTATAGTTTGTCAGATTTTGGTGCCAAGGAGCATCACCTTTTCTACTTGCCCAAAAGGAGATTCAGATATGATGTTCTGGGCCATCCAAAATCAAAGCATCAACATGGCTCAGGTAATTATTGAAAGAATGAAGATTGCTACAGAGATGATTTGGGCTAAGAAAAACAAGTTGGCAGTATCCCTTCCCTATGCTCATTTGCTTACAAGAATTTTCAAGCACTATGGAATTGATCTGAAGGGAGAAGTGATGGAGAAGATGGGCCAGCCTATTCGGTCCATAAATTTAAAGAAAGGTGGTTTCTCTCTAGTGGGAAATGTTTGGACCAAGACCTCTGTGGCAGAAGGAGAGGCAATCATTGGTGAAGGTCCTGAAATTCCAGTAGTCCAACAGGAAGAAGCAATAGTTAGAATTGAAAAACCTGCTGTAGTTGCAAGAAGGATAGAGGAAATAGCTCTTGAGCACATTGAGTCCGTTGGGCAATCCTCTGAAATTGAGACCCCCTCTACAGTCATTGCATCTATTATAGAAGAAACATTAGAGACTATTGCTCATGCTGAGGGGGAGTAGGAAGAAACTCTCATGGAGGACACTCCAAATGTTCCTGCTGTAGATGTTTGTATGGAAGGCAGTTTGACCGAAGTTAGTCCGGAAGTTGTGGCACCAGGCCACACAGCAGATGTTCAATTGGAAGATGCTCCAGCTCAAGGGGAGCCAGAGATTCAGGGGGAGCCTTCTGCTAGTGCTTTTGCAGATCAATTCCTTGAAGATGTTTCAGATGATGATGTGGAGCCCGCTATCAGCTCAAGTGGAAAGAAAAAGGGTGTTGCCCCCAGAATTCCTCTACTCACTAGGAAGGCACACCACAGATCAAAGAAGAAGAGAATTCATGTGCACATGAAGCCTATCATCAATAGATTGAATGCACATGGGGAGATTCTGTGCTCACTGCAATCTGAAGTTCAATCCATTTTTCTGAGTCAGAGCACTGAAGCCAAGGAGATTGGAGCTGTTACAGTTGAGCTCCAGAAGATGAGAAGTGAGTTGGGCAGCATGAAGCAATTAATGACCAATCTTTTAGACTTTGTGAGGGTGCAATTATCCTCTCTGCCCCTCCTGCTCCCACTCAACCTGTACCACAGGAATCAGGGCCTTTTGAGGCCATCAAGGAGGTTGGGCCATATGAACCTGAAGTTGTTGGTGTTGGGCCATCAGGGCCAGCGGAGTCAGTGGCAGAACCAGCTGGATCACAAGCACCTATAGAAATTACTGTTGTGCCCCCAGAGCCTCCTGTCCCCTTTAGTCTTCAGACTCCAGCTCCTTCTTCTCCACCCACAACCTTCTCTGCCCCACCAGCACCTGAACCTTCCAAGAAGCCTGTTCCAAAACACATCTCCTCACCTACACCTTTTCCTGCTACCTCCTCCTCTTCACCCACTTCTTCTCCTGCTATTCCTCCTCCTTCCACAATTGAAGATCCTCCAGCATCATCCTTAGCTGGTCCCTTATCTGCTGGACCATCAGCTGCTCAACCATCTGTACCTCCTCCTACTACTTCTTTCTCTTCTTTTCATCCACCCACACCTCCATCCTTCATAACCATCATTTCCGGAGGGTGCTCGTGTTCAAGGCCACATCATACAAGACATTAAAGATGAGTTTGAAGAAGCAATTCTTTGCTCAGTCCTGTCTGTGTCCTCCCATGTTCACAGGACTAGTTCTTCCAGTCCTGCCCCCCAAAAGAGAAATGTCTCTAAAGAACTTGCTCTCTCTTTTGAACCTCGATTCCCTCCTCTTTGGTTCTCTCTTTCTGTTGAAAATAGAAGGAGATCTCTCTATTGTGAATTCTTACAAAAATGTACATTTGCTGCTATTTTTGGCCTCCCTCATCTTAATCTCACCGAACATCTTACTATTGTTCTTCCTCTCTCTCCAATATCTAAATCAGATCAGTCCAAAATCTTCTCCCTAGATGAATCTAAGACTGATGACCAGTGGGCTTAGAGCCATCAGTCTCTCTACAGGAATTATGTGCTTTCTAGACCTGACAGGTTTCCACCCTCAGACCATCAACTTACCCTATTTGAGGGGTTTGTTATCCACCATAGGAATACTTGGGGTCCCTTCATCCAGAGGGAAATCAAGTTGATCCGGCACTTCCAGATGTTTCAAGACTACCGGTTTGTCAACAAACTACCAGAAATTCAGCTTGGTCAGTTCAGGGGAGCCATTGCACTTCTCAGGACTGAAAACCCTGTCAACACTTCCCTTCAGGTGGACTTTGCTACCCTTCAGTTGCCAGAGGTTGTCTTCCTCCCCAAGCTTCATTCCTTGCTCATGGAATCTGCTGTGGATCCCTCTATCTTTGAAAGATTCGCTAGAGTAATGGCCAGAATAACAGTCCGACAAGGAGCTCCTCTTGCCTTCCACCGATTTCTATTCTGGGAGTATCACAGAGGATTTATGAAGTCTGATGTCCTTGCTCCCCTCCTGTCTGAATGTGAAAGGCTTTCACCATCTGAATGGGGGAAGCATTATCATCAAGCTGCTCAGCAGTTGGACACCTTGAACTCTTCTCTAATCAGATCTGGCAAACCTTCTCTTTCTGTCGAAGAATTCTTGGACCTCAATTCTATCAAATTGGTTCAAGATCCTTTTGCCATTTGGATTGAAAGGTACAAAGTCCATGACCCCTGAAGAGGGAACTGCACCAGCACAAGATTTTCTACCCTATATCCATCGACAAATTCCTGCAGCATGCTAGTTTTGGCACTACTAGCTTGTACAGATCCTCCTTTGGCAAGGATGAAGATGTAAATTTCATTGAAGCTCAGAGGCAGCTCCACATCCAAAGACTTCTTCCAGACATGGGGCCATCCTACAATATTTCTTGGGGTGCATTTAAGAATTACTTGGAAGAGTAGGAACTCCAGGCTTGGCTAACCATTACTCGCCATGCCTCTCTTTTGTCTCCTGCCTTCTACATTTCTGATCCCCATTAAGTAATCAAATCTGATACTTTTGGCTCCCATTTATCTTTGTCTATCTCCATTTTCTTTTCTATTTATCTAATTCTTTTTTCTTAATGACAAAAAGGGGGAGAAAGTATTCTAAAAGACATACCCTAAAAATTTAAATTAAGCAAATTTCAATTCTTTCTGTGTATGCAATTTTCTATGTTTTGTCATCACCAAAAAAGGGGGAGATTGATGATCAGTCCATCTCCATATAAAATTTATCATGAATAATATTTGTAATTTTTAGTGATTAACAAACCTTGAAAAATACCTTCTGACAATTGGTTCTAAAGATTATCCACAAAAAAAATCTAGCAAATCTGTAAGTTATCTTCACACTGTTGTAAGTTCAAATGCATATGTTTTGTCTAAGTACACAATGAGTTCCTTTATAGAAACAACGATTCAATCCCCATAACGATTCTATAAGTCACTTAAAATAATGATTTCGATCTCACAACGATTTCATAAGTGAAACAACGATTTCATAAGTAAAACAACGATTTTGTCTCACAACGATATCATAAGTGAAACAACGATTCATAATAATGAACGATTTGATCTCACAACGATTTGATTTGCTTTCACTTAAAGAATGATTTGATCGCAACAACGATTTGTTTTCACTTAAAGAACGATTTGATCGCAACAACGATTTACTTTCACTTAAAGAATGATTTGATCGCAACAACAATTTGCTTTCACTTAAAGAACAATTTGATTGCAACAACGATTTGCTTTCACTTAAAGAACGATTTAATCGCAACAACAATTTACTTTCACTTAAACAACGATTTGCTCAAAACAATGATTTCTTCATGAAAACAACGATTTCATGATTGATTTTACTTAAACAACGATTTCTTCATGAAAACAATGATTTCATGATCAATTTTACTTAAACAACGATTTCTTCATGAAAACAACGATTTCATGATCGATTTTACTTAAACAACGATTTCTTCATGAAAACAACGATTTCATGATCGATTTCACTTAAACAACGATTTCCTTATCGATTTCAGTAACACAACGATTTCATCGTTGAAACAACGATTTTATTATATTAATACATGGATTATGTTCACATCGACTTGGTTTCAACATGGATTACATTCTCACATTATTGTATCATCAATTTGATATCAATATCATTTCTATACAGAATGTTCTTCTCTTTCAAGTAAATTTATAAAGCTCTTGAACAGTCTTGCTTTATGTTCTTATTTGAAAATCATTCCCTATAATATTTAAAATGCATATGCTTAAGACTCCATGGATTTCAAAAACCTTCCTGCACATCATACTGTATCCTAAAGATCTTGATCATTTATTTTGGTAGTACAATATTTCCACACGACATATCGTTGCTTACTTCATGTGTCACATAAAGTCTTACTGTGTGTGATGTCAGAATAACCTTTCCTTCTTGGTATATCTTAATACTACACGCTACTAATGTTGGCTGACAATTTAGACAAAGAGAAGTTGTCTAGGTGTCAGCATTTATTGTATGCAGAACTTTTGTAGTAAAGCTCGTCAAAGATGGATCTGTCAACCTGTCAAAAGGATAGAACATTCAGACAATGTAAGGCCCTCGAACTTTGTTCTCAATATTCGGTGCATTTTCCCCGGATCTGGATTTGGAAACCCACCTCCAACGGTAGGATTCCAACCTTAATGCGTACCCCGATGCTTAACCATATAAAACACCCAGATTTGGGCGAGGTTAGTTCTTTTGGCTCTTGTGAGAAACCTAGGGTTTCTTGTGGTAAAAATTGAGTTTTGTGCGACCTTAATTTGACGACTTGGGGCCTCATCCGATGATCTTCATTGACTGGGAGGTGCACTTGACATTGGTGAAGCTTCCCTGACTCTAGTGTGCGACCTACATCGACACAAAGACCGGATCTGGGAGGATTTTGAGCACCCTCTTGGCTTGGCCAAGGAGAGCATATTCGACTAATTTAATCCACCATTAGTGATTCATTTTTCCCAGGTCCAGGTGATCTAGGGATTTCATCCCTACCCATGTCCTTTAGGTCCTAAGATTTTATTGGATTTTTCCTCGTGTCCTGGACCCCCAATTCGTCAAGTTATGTGCGTTCAGTCTGCACTTCTGCAGATAGGAACTTGACGACGAAGATTGCTGCTATCAAGATCTTGAGTTGGCGGCAACATTGTGTGCCGTTAAGCCATGTTGGCAGAAACCCCTTTGCCACCAAGTTCTTCAAGTTTTACAGAATGGCTATTTTGATCTCTGTGGTATGTTTGACGGATTTTTGGGTATATGTGCATGTTGTGAAAATTTTATTTGATCAACTACAATCATTAGGTCATATCATAAGGAGGTGTCAAATTTCTGTAAATAGTTTTATTTATTAAAATTTTTGTAATGGGATAATGAGCATGATTTGACCATGATAATTCCTGAATAATTAGATCCATTGTATATTAGGGTTTCAAAAATTTTCCATGAGGGTATGATGACTGATTTTAGGTTTCTGAACTGTTAGAATCGACTGTATGGATGTGAATCATGTTTAATGAATTTCTTGATGAAAATGCTTGAAATCTATCTTAATTATTAAAATTTGATTTACTGTTTCAAAAAATCTGAAATTTTAGCTATGTGATACATATCTTGTGTAAAAGTCTGTGATAAAAATTCTTTCTGTTTGGATAACAGTAGATACTGTTACTAATTTAATAAAAGGAAATGGCCACGATGAGCATGTTAGGTTAACCATGTGAAATTTAATGATTAGCAACATGATTAGGACTGTGTTATGATCAACTTATCACTGTGAAACAGTAGCATCATTATGAAAACCGAAGATGTGTAATTGTTTAAAAGTGAATGCAAATGTTAAATAGTGCATGTGTATAATGTGAATATGTGATAAGTGGAATGTGTAATTGTGCCGAGATTGACCTGCTACCATAGAGGGGTGTAGAGCCGTACTATAGTAAAGTCCCTACGGGAAGGCTCAATATGTGTTATATCATATGGGCATTAGGATGAAATCCTAGAGGCGGACAAGTACCACTGGTTAGGGTGGAGAGGGCTTCTCCCAGTCTAAGCAGTACCAAGATTCGTCACTGTGTTGCCTAGGTGGCGGATATGTGTTATGTGTATGTGTATATGTGTCCTTCTTGTTGTGGTTTGGACTGTGTCACGGCAACTAAGTGTAAATAGTGTAAATATGTGAATGTGAACATGTAAATTGTGCAAATGTGAAAGATGAGCATGTGAAAGTGTTAAATGAATGTGTTAGCATGCAAATAGATGTGAACTTGTGTACATGTGATTTATTATATAAAAACAACAAGCTAAATGTGTAAATAAGTGTGATAATTGCACGTGAAAGTGAGTAGATATCATGCTAGGTATGTTATTTATCATGTACATAGTTCTATGCTCTAGTTGTACATAATTGTGAAATGAATTGAATAAGATTTGAGCCCTGAATCGTGTTGGTTACAACATGTAGAAAGCATGCTATAGGTTTTCATATTTGTTTGGTTAAGTGATATGAAGCATGTGCCATGTTTATTCATAAATGTTAAAAGGCTAGCATGTGTATGTGATATGTGTATGGTTTCCA
This sequence comes from Colocasia esculenta, assembly GCA_014218235.1. NCBI lineage: Eukaryota > Viridiplantae > Streptophyta > Magnoliopsida > Alismatales > Araceae > Colocasia > Colocasia esculenta. The sequence continues at coordinate 171,443,602 of CM024754.1, forward strand.
TCTTTGGATTGCTTGCTGGGTCTTTTTAGACTCATACTTGCTTTGGCGTACAGGTGAGACAGGTGCCTCCGTTCCTGAAGAGGACATAGTGAGGAGTGACTCCGAGCGCGAGGAGTAGCTTCACTTCGTTGGACGTTACTACATTGTTACTTTCTTTTCTTTAGTATGTAAACTTTGAAATTGTAAAATTCATATAGACAATGTATTTTAATTAGAGTTGTAATAATGTGGACATGGTATTTCTTTCTTTATTGCTATATAGACTATCGATATGTGATGATGATGGAATGCGAATAATTATTTATTTCTACTGATCACTTATGATATTTATGTACATCTCAATCTATTGTTTAATGCTGGGTAAATGTCCCACTATGATGGTGTTCTTTGTACCGACGTGGATTGGTATAATCGTACCGGTATAAGGAGGGTCATTACAGAGATTGGTATCAGAGAAACCTACGTTGAGATTGTACATGAATATATCATCATCTTCACAATATGCTAAGTCTTTATAGAATTTGTCCATATATGTAGAAAATGTCTAATAATCAATGAAAGATAGTTAAGAAAATGGTTAGGACTAAATAACTTAGTTTCTAACTAGATTAAATTGTTTTTCAGGCTATGGCTACTCGTGGTAGGCGTGGTGCCCAGGCTCGAGATGACGAGTAGAGGCGTGAGGACAGGGGTGAGCAGCAAACCCCAGCACCACAGGGTCCTACAATACTTCCTCCACCACCGCCTGTGGATTATGGAGTGTTCATGCAAGGTCTGGTTCAGGCTATGTAGACCCTGGCGCATACTCAGGCGGCACTGCAAGCTCAACTATAGGCTCAAGTTAGAATTGTTAAGTAGGAGTAGCTTGTTTTTATTAAATGTATGATTATTATATGTGTTGCTTATATTGCTTGTTGTGGCAGGCTCAGGCTCCAGCTCCAATTCCTTAGGAGCAAGGCCATGGTGGTCCTTCCATCATGGAGAGGTTCAAGAGGATGGCTCCGCCCTCTTTTAAGGGGGAGAGTTAGCCACTTTTGGCGAAAAGCTGGATGAGGGAGATTGAGAAGATCTTCCAAGCCATTAGGTGTGCCGAGGAGGAAAAAGTTAGTTTTGATGATCAGTCCATCCCCATATAATTTTATTTAATTATATACAATTTTGGTGATTAACAAAACCCTAACAATCATTTTCTAACAAGTTTTTCTAAAGTTTATCCATAGGAATAAGTCAAACAAAATCTATAAGTTATTCTCTTACACTACCATTTAAAGTTTAAATCATGAATTCCTTCTAAGTCACACAGATTTTCTTTGTAAAGAACGATTCTATCGCTTCAACGATTTCGTAAGTGAATCATCGATTTCGGTCTTATAATGATTTCGTAAGTGAATCATCGATTTCAGTCTCACAACGATTTCGTAAGTGAAAACATCGATTTCAGTCTCACAATGATTTCGTAAGTGAATCATCGATTTTGGTCTCATAACGATTTCATAAGTGAATCATCGATTTCGATCTCACAACGATTTTGTAAAGTAAAACATCAATTTCAGACTCACAATAATTTTTGGTTTCACATCGATTTCATAAGTAAAACAACGATTCAGTCATCAGTTTCTTAAGAGAAATAACGATTTGATTGTTGTAACGATTTGATAAGTGAAAACAACGATTTGATTGTTATAATGATTCGATAAGTGAAAACATCGATTTGCTTATATCTGTACAACGATTTGCTTTCTCTTGTACAACGATTTGCTTATGCTTGTACAACGATTTGCTTATATCTGTACAATGATTTTCTGTACATCGATTTGTTTATGTTTGAATAATGATTTGCTCAAACAACGATTTGTTTATACAACGATTTGCTCAAACAATGATTATTTATGTTTGAACAATGATTTACTCAAACAACGATTTGTTTATGTTTGAACAATGATTTACCTATATTTGTATAACGACTTGCTTATATAATGATTTGACTATATTTGTATAACGATTTGTATAAACAATGATTTCATAAGTTGAACAACTATTTCATTGTCATAACGACTTCATGGATTACATTGATTTCATACATGATATTCAAATATATTTTAAATACTGTGAAAGTCAAAGTCTTCCCGCGTGCATCACTAATATCCTTGCATTTAATGTGATTGTACACATCTCTGCACGTTGCATATCTGGGTGCCTTCTATTCCTATGTTTCTATAGCAGACACTTTTCAGGATAGTAGAATGGCATTTCCATTTTGGTATATATTCTTTCTAACATTGACTGACAAGCATAGAGATAGTTCTACTGTCTGTGCTTCGACATTTATTGTGTGCAGGTATTTGCCAGTACATTATCATACAACATTGGACAACTAGAAGCTGAAGGATATCTGGATGAATCTTCTCTTTGCGTGCATGGCTAATAGAGCATTAAATGGCTTCAGACTTACCTGTTGTATACCTCGGACCATGCAGTCTAATGTGCTTTAAACTTAGAGACAACGGCCATTTCAACGGATATATTTTTCAAGAGAAGATATATAGAAGACTGATGTCTCCATGAAGAATAACAACTTTTGGTACCTTAGAGCTTTCAGAGAACCAACCTACAACTTGCGAGCATCAGAAACAAGAGCCCCAAAGCTTCACTCCATAATCTTCTGTAGCTCTTAGCTCTCCGTGTTCATTCACTTAGTTTTTGGAGAGCCTTTGTAGTTCTGAGAGTTTTCATCTAGTGAAAACCTTTCTCTCTCAGACATTGCCTCGGATCAAGCATTTGTTGTAAGATTGGTCTAGGGGCCATTTGCTTTTATTCACATCTGTTGTGAAGTTCCTCTTCGGGCTGTGAAGAGAGGACCTGTTGGAAACAAGTGGTTGTAATTCCCTTTTTGAGGAAGGACGACCTGTTATATCAGGTGGTAGCTGTACCTCTTCGGGGTTAGAAGAGAAAGCCAGCTGCGGCTGGATGTGTAAGGGTCCTTAAAGGGGACATTACCCAGGTTAGTGAAATCCCAAGTTGTTGCTTGGGGACTGGACGTAGGACTCCTTAGGATAGGAGGTCCGAACTAGGATAAAATCTTCTGTGTCGTGTGATTGTTTATTTGCTAGCTTGTCTTTATTTATCACTAACACTAACTATCGATCTCAGTGTTTTTCTATCAAAGCATTTTTGTTGACAGGTTTTTATCTAAACGGATTTTTAGAATCCCATTCACCCCCTCTGGGCTTGCTAGCTAGGCAACAAGTGGTATCAGAGCCAAGTCTCTTCGACAAAGAAGATCTCACGATCAGGAGCATAAAGCAAAGGCAGCTCAAGGGTATGTAGAAGGTCAGTCAGTCAACTGACCCCCTCTATTGATGGTGAGGACTACAACTATTGGAAGACAAGAATGGAGTTCTTTCTCCAGGGTCTCTTTTTCAACTGTGGTCCATCATAGAAGAAGGAGACTTAGTAGTCTCAATAATAGAGAAAATTGGACAAATGATGATAAGAAGAAGATATCGTTAAACTGCAAAGCAAAGAGTATACTGTGATGTGCGCTGAGCAAGAAAGAATTTAATAGGATCTCAGCGTGTAAATAAGCAATGGAAATGTGGGAGAAACTCAGAATCACATATGAGGGAACGAACAAAGTCAAAGAAACAAAGATAGATATCTTGGTAGCTCAGTATGAGAGATTTCAAATGCAACCAGGAGAATCAATCACACAAATGTACAGCAGATTCACGGATATCACCAATGGTTTGGCTGGTCTTGGAAATACCTATGACATGGGAGATATGGTAAGAAAAATATTGAGATCCCTACTAGCTTCATGGACTCCTAAAGTGACAGCCATAGAAGAAGCTAACGACCTAAGGAGGATGTCTCTTGAAAAGCTCATTGGGTCACTAATGGCCACGAGATAAACATGGAAAGGCTTGGGGAGTCCTCCAGCAGAAAGAAACACAACAATGCTCTTAAGGCTGCAGAAGACACATTTGGTGATGAATCAGATGGTGATAAAAGCACTGGAAGCAGTGAAGATGAGAAAGCATTCCTATCCAGAAGATTGCAGCGCATATTGGCCAAGAAGAAATACCAGTCTGGAAGGAGATATTTCAAGAAAGGAAAAGACTTCAAGAAACCCGAATCAAGGATATAAAGAAATTTGAACCCATATGCTATGAATGTAGGAAACCTGGACATATTAAGGCTGAATGTCCAAAATTAAAGAAGACGGAGTTCAGAAAGAAGGACAGCTCGAAGAAATTCAAAAGGTACAAAAAGAAAGCCATGGCAGCTGCATGGAGCAACGACAGCGACTCAGACAGTGAGTCAAGCTCCAGCGAAGAAGAAGAAGAAAAGGCCAACCTGACCTTCATGGCAAACTTAGAGGAAAAGGTAACTTCTGACTCATCCTTTAATTCATGCAATGAATATGATTCTGATAATTTAGAAGACGCATTTAATGAATTATACAGTAAATATAAAGATGTATGTAAAATATTAAAAACTACTAAGAAAAATTATGCATGCTTAGAAATTACTAACTTAGATTTAAAATCTGAAACTGAGCAACTAGAAGAAAAAAATTTCTGAATTAAAAAGAAGAAATGAACTATTATGTGAAGACCTAAAAACTAAAAATGAACAAATAACAAATCTGGAAAAACAGGAAACTTTAAATGAACTGAAAATGGAAGTTGACACACTAACTAAGGAAAATGAATATTTAACTAATACAATTGAAAAGTTTACAAATGGTAAATCAACTTTAATATTAAAAGGAGCTAGAAGATCAGGCAAGAAGAAGCATGGCTTAGGATATACTCCACCAGATAATGAAGAAATAGTTGTCCATCCTAAAATCTATCCAACACCAAAATTTGTAGCTGAACAAAATACTGAATATAAATCTAACTTTAAGTACCCAACTAAAAAAAGTAAGTAGAATATCTTGTTGTAGTCATTGTAATAAATTAGGACATACCAGAACAACTTGTATGACAAAACACCTAAAATGGATCCCTAAAAGAAAAGCTAATGAAACTAACCATCAAGGACCCAAAAGAACTTGGGTACCTAAATCTTAGTATTTTTACAGAGAAGCCTTAGAGCATCGAAATGGTACCTGGACAGTGGGTGCTCAAGGCACATGACAGGCAATAGAAAGCTATTCTCGCACATCAAAGATGAAGAAGGCACAGTGACTTACGGTGACAATGGAAAGGGTACAGTGATCGGTTGTGGACCAGTTGGAAGCCAAGGCAATTTCTCATAGAAGATGTGTATGCGTTAAAGGTCTCAAGCACAATTTGATAAGTATCAGCCAGCTGTGTGACAAGGGTCACCACATCAGGTTTCAAGAGTCAAAGTGCATAATTATGAAAGATGGTGTAACAGTGTTGAAGCCTGCAGAGAAAAGAATCTATATGTGCTTCATCTAGAAGAGTGAAGGATTAGGATGTATGCCTTACAACAAATAAAGATCAATGAGCTGAACTATGGCACAATAGATTGGGTCACTGCAGTTTGGATGGAATTAGAAATTGATTAAGCGAAATCTAGTGGAAGGCTTGCCCAAAATAAGCTCAAGAATAGAAGGTGTATGTGAACCTTGTGCAAAAGGGAAGCATGCAAAGACATCTTTCAAATCAAAGACTAGTAACCACCTCCAAGCCATTAGAGCTACTGCATATGGATTATTTGGGCTGATGAGAACCACCAGCCTTGGAGGAAAGAATTTTGGATTCGTAATAGTTGATGATTATTCAATATTTATATGGGTATCATTCTTGGAGCATAAAGATGACACGTTTGACAGCTTTGTTAAGTTTAGTAAGAAAGTTCAGAAGGACAAGAAGTTTAGCATAATTAGTATTCGACCAGATCATGGAGGAGAATTTCAAAATGAAAAATTCCAGAATTCTGTGATGATCAAGGAATTGAGCATAACTTCTCAGCACCAAGGACATCACAGCAGAATGGAGTAGCTGAGAGGAAGAATATAATATTATTGGATATGGCCAGAACCATGTTATCAGAATACAATTTAAATGATTTCTGGACATAGGTATTATACTGCAATTTTTATGGGTGGTTGTATACAGTCAGTAGGTCATATCATGAGGTTGCCCTAATTTTTGTGAACTGTGTTAATTATTAAAATTCAGTGACTTGACTTATGAGCATGTTTAAATCTTACATAATTAGATTTTGTTGTGAATTGGATTCATAATTTTTACATGACAGCATGAGGTCTGATAGTAGATTATTGAACTGTTAGCACATAACCATGTTCACATGTACCATGTTTAATGATATTTCAATGAAATTGTCTGAAATCTTGTTTAAATGTAGAAATTATATTTACTGTTCGAAAAATCTGGAAAATTGCATATGTGACATATTTACTATTAATGACCTGTGATAAAAATTTAGAACTAAATTGATGACAGAAAGTATAATTATTAGTTAATCATGGAATTTGTTCATATTAGATATGTTGATCTAATCTTGTGTAAGTTAGTAAATGTACAACATGTTTAGAACTGTAAAGTGAGTTTGTTTCATTTCTGAAAACAGTAGTATCATGATTAGGCTAACTAAGACATGTGCGATTGATAAATAATACAAGTAAAGTGATTAAGAAGTTTACGTGAAGTGTGCTAATAATGAGGAAAGAAATGTGATAAGTGAACGTGTAATAATTGGGCCGAGATTGACACTGCTACCCTAGAGGCTTCGAGAGCTGTATATAGAAAAGTCTCTATGGAAGGCTCTATGTGTGAAAAGTATGTCCTAAGGGCATTAGGAAAAGTCTGGAGGTGGACAAGTGCCACTGGATAGGGTGGAGAGAACTTCTCCCAGTCTGCGCAGTTACCAAGATTCACCACTACATTGCCTAGGTGGTGAGTATGTGATTATGAGTTATGTGATTATGAGTTGTGTTATGAGTTATGTGTTATGAGATGCGGTGAGTTGTGCTATGAGATGAGTTATGAGCTATGAGATATTGGTTTGGGTCCTCTAATAGGTAGTTAGGACTATGTGTCATGGCATTTTAAGCGATGGAATATGAATAAAGTGTAAGATGATATGCGAATTTGGCACGTGATGAGTGCAAATGATATGATATGTGATAAGTGAAAATAAAAGAGTAAATGTTATGAAGGATTTGTGAAAAGATATGTAAGAGAGAGTTAATGTTAATGAGAGTGTGCTTGCATGTGAAAACTAATGTGTTAATGCAATATGTTCATATTCATATATTAATTACCTCAATTGCAATATCATGTTAGTATCATGTCATGTAGATTATTGTCTTCATGTAATAGTGTATGTGAATAAACATATGTAACCATGTCATTTATGCAACATGAAAGATGAACATGTAGAATTGTTGAATGAATAAGATAACATATGAACAAATGTAAATCCATGTAATTGAATGTAATTCATGCCAAAACAGCAAGTGAAGTGTAGTTATGAATGTGGTAAATGCATAAAATAATGTTTAGGTTCCATGCTAGATGTGATGTCCACATAGTGTATAAGTCCATGTTTGAAAATGGTACATGTTTGCTAATTAATTGAACATGTTCTAGATTTTTCATTCATGGTATAAAACGTGAAATCATGTGAAATGATATTTATTTACATTAAAACAGCAAGCAAAATGTGCTATTAAATATGAAAAATACATGTGAAAATTAAATAGTCATCATGCTAGGTTGTTCATTTCCTTATGCTTAATTCTATGTTCTAGTTTGTAGAAATGTATCATGAGATAAGAAATGTTTGACTGGATGAATCATGCTATATGTTAGGTGTAGAGAATGTGTGCAAGTGTATGTTAATATCCATGATTTAGAATAAAAATGTGATAGTTTAAAGTATGCCTAAGTGGTTTAAATATGTGTTAATAGTTAAGAGTATGTACCATGTGAATTCATGTAGTTTAAATGATAGTATGTATTTCTTTAATGTTTAATAACTTAACATGAATGTGATATGTTTAAGGTTAAGCCTTTGATTTGCTTGCTGAGTCTTTAGACTCATACTTGCTTCGGCGTACAGGTTGACAGGTATCCCGTGCTAGAGGGAGGCATAGCGCGGAGCATCCTCAAGAGCGAGGAGTAGCTGTGGAGTTTGCTTAGTAGTTGTACTTCTCTTTTTCATAGCATGAATAAAGTTAGTTATATGGACATTATTGTGGACAATGTAATTCTTTCATATTTGTAATAATGTGGACATTGTCATGTTATTTCGCTATATAGACTGTGGAATGTGTGATGGTGATGGATTAAAGTAGAGTTGTTTATTTTAATTCCGCTGTACTAAATTGCTATCCACATACATATCAACTTATCGGCCAGTGTTTGGTTATTATCCCACTGTGACGACGCTCTTTATACCGATAAGGATTGGTATAATCGTACCGGTATGAGGAGGGTCGTTACAGATGAGAACCCTCCTGCTCTCCTTCACCTGGAAGAAGAAGGGGTGAGCCTCACAAGTCACTAGCTCAGTAGGGAAACTTCCTCAAAGCCGAGAAAACAAAGTACAATAAATAATATGAACAAAATATTAAGCATTTAAGAGTAACTCAGCCTACACATGATACTACAGCTGTAAATTAAATAATTGGCAAACCACACACATGTGTACAAGCTAAGGAGGGCAGGCCGCACACGAGTCACGAGAACTGGTTCGCGACACCAGCCACAGACCCGGACAAAAAACACAAGTCCACCTCTCAGTCTCGCAGCCACGGACGAAAGGTCCAGCTATCGCTCCATCTCAACAAAGCCAAGAAACTGTGGAGACAACTAACACCACTCTTGCAGACCATACAGTTGCAAGCCCAAGCCTGACACCTTTAGGGACTCCGGCCTGAGCTCCCTAAAGTGAGGCACTGGAAACAGGACTAGCTGGGGACCAGTACGTCTACTGGTGTTCGTCCCCCAACCACGAGCACGCTACAAGTGACCGCACACCCACAAACACGATTCGCTGCCCCTTGCCGTCTTTCCCTCAGCTGGACGTACAACTCAAACTCAGAAGTGAGGGTGTCCAAGAAGACGACGCTGACCTTGTCGGTACTCACCATACCAGGACAAACCCAGAGAACCCGGTGCTGGGGACCCGACTGGAAAGGTAACCTCGGAAGGCGTGAACAACCCAACCCACCGTGCACACTTAACAAAGCAAAACCCGCCATTTCTAATCACACTACAAGCCGATACACCTTATACAGACTATACATTGCTAAGCCATCACTATCCATGCAGTGTACTTCAAGAACCAGACAGACTGGCCATAGAACCCCAGTGCTCGAGTGGCCACAATCTAAATCGTGACCTACACAGTGGATGCTTATTGAAGCTTAAATCGCGACGGACCAACTCGTCGCCTTTCAACTTGAATCGCGACGTCTGGTTACGTCGCCTTTCAGACGACAGAACCAAGACCCAAAACTTCATTCCGAAAATCACCATAAATTGTTACACATGCAGAATAAGCAAGAAATAAGCATATAAATAAAACCCTAAGCATGCTCTCTACCATATTCACATGGTTCTCAAACCAAATCTACAAACCCTAATCCACACATGCTCTATAAACTAAAGCATGGGAAAGTTCCCCTACCAACATAAGAAACGTTAATCGGACGCCGTCCAGACGTTCCCCATGCTCCGAAGCACCTCCTCGCACCAGAACCACACCGAACGGATAGAGGAAACCCCAAAATCACCTCAAGATCCCGCAACAAACCTCCACAACACTCCCCCTTAGCTGAACAGTGCAACTACACTATTCGGCCAAGGGCAGAGGCCCAAAATACACAAGAGTTAAATCACGACGTATCGGGCCGTCGCGTTTCAAAATGCGACGTACCCCACCATCACAATTTAACCCTGGTGCTCCTGCATGCGCCACGCGGCGCGCATGCAGTGGTGCCTTTGTAAAAGCGGTACTAAATCACGACGTAGCAGATGGTCGTGTTACACTCATAAATGCGACGTCTGTGTTGGTCGCGTTTCTAAATGATGTGTCAGAGGTCTGTTTGGGCTGGGATCGCCAACCCTCTAGCCTCCCACATGTTACACAAACCTGTAAAACTCATGCACACACACACACATACTCAACTAATGGGCTACACACTAACCCCGATATCCGGTAAACCACAATCTGAACATTCAGGATATTACATTACTATGACCTAAAAGAAATTTCGTCCTCAAAATTAAAGGAATAAGTGCAGTTAACAAAGCAACACATATAAGACTATCACCTAAAAGAATTTAATGCTTACTTAAACAAGTATGAATACGTCTTGTACTTCTCATCGGCTAATTCCCAAGTATCTTCTCCACCCTGCCTATTTTCCCATCTGATCTTTACTAATTCAATGTCCTTATTTCTTAATTTATGTGTTCGACGGCCTGTGATAATCACTGGATACTCTGGCTTGGACATATTTGGCTTTAAATCATCTCGAGTGTAGCTAACAATCTATGTAGGATCTCGGATGTATCTCCTCAGCATTGAGACATGGAATACATCATGAGCATCGGTGAAATCTACTGGAAGCTCCAATCTATACGTCGTCTCACTAATCCTTTCCAAAATCTGGAAGGGACCTACAAATCTGGGGTTCAACTTGCCCTTCTTGCTGAACCTCAAAACACCTTTAGTCGGAGAAACTCTCAAGAACACATAATCACCAACTTCAAACTGTAAGGGTCTGCGCCGTGTATCTGCATAACTCTTTTGTTTACTTTGGGCTGTTTGAAGCTTCTCCTTGATGAACTTGACCATTTTTGCACATTGTTGTACTAATTCTGGTCCAATTACCTACCTTTCACCTACCTCATGCCAATTCAATGGTGTTCTGCAAGGTCTTCCATAAAGAGCTTCATATGGTGCCATCCCGATACTTGTATGACAACTGTTATTGTAGGCAAATTCAAGCATACCTAAATGCTGCTCCCATCCGCCTACCCAAACTAAACAACAAGTCTGTAACATATCTTCAATAGTCTGGATTCTCCTTTCCGTCTGACAATCTATTTGGAGATGATATGCTGAACTATACCTCAATTGGGTGCCAACAACCCTTTGCAAACTCATCCAAAAATAGGAAGTAAACCTGGGATCCCTGTCTGAAACAATTGTAATGTACGGTCGTTCGGATCTAGGTTTATCGAGTCTATGTGTAGTGCTCTTGACCAAGAGATGGTCAGTGGGCTGTTTTCGTGGTTTGTGTACACAGGGTGAGCAGTGTGGGCCGGATATACCAGCCATTTGCACTGCTGGTTCACTGTTTCGAATCGCGGCAGAGGTAGGCGATGCGATTTGAATGCGTCGGCCTTGCTTGATGTGATCCCAGGAACCGCCTCTATGACACGTGGCACGGGTTTTCGTTTGGCATCTGACAAAGGGGACGCGTTTAAAAGGTTTAAACGTGGCTTCTGCCCTAGACGCGATTTTGATCAGAGTGTTAAAAGCTTCGTTTCGGCCAGACAGAGCAGAGGATGCTCTGTCCAGCGCAGGGGAGGGTGCTGTGGTGCCTTCCATGGAGGTTTTTCGGAGATTTCGACTTCCGACGACTCGTGCGGCGCGGGAACCACGCGAGGACGACGCTCGGAGCGTGGGTGTGCCGTCGGCGAGGTTTTGACATTCTTCGGCTTCTCTCAGCTGGTAGGGAGACTTCCTACCTTTTCAAATTGTTTGTAATGGTTTAAAGGGGTTGAATGAGGGGTGGTGCATGAGTGGGTGGTTTGCCTTGTTGGGTTTATCCTGTTTACAGTTTTAATGGATTGAATTATGAGAACATGTGTGGGTTTTCCCGAGGAAGAGGTGGGTTCGGCCTATGAGCTGAACTCACAGTCTTTGTGGAAACGCGGTTGTAATCACGGGGATTGTACCCCCCCTCAACACAAACATGTACTAAAACTAGTAGTATGGGAAGTAGGAATGTGATCACCACCTAGTAAGTTGCCTAACGAGTAGAAAATGACACGGGCTAACTTAACTAGGAAATGGAAAGAGAAAGAATGCAGACCTGGTGTCGCGGCAGTCTTACCTACCGCGACGACGTTGGTAACGCGTCGCTACAGCCGGACGCTTCTCTTGTCGCATCGTCCTCTGGCGTCACGTTCTCTGTGTGCGGGAGATGTCGTGTGTGGACCTTCTTCCCGTCCTCCAGCCGGCTGGAGAACAAGAGCTCCTCGTGGAAAAGCTTGGGGGCCTGCCAAAACAAAGAAGAAATAAGAAAAAGCCCTATTAGAACATATTAAGCGTAGTATCTATTCTAAAAATGAGAGGATGTGGAGAATCATGGTAGGAACGCACCTGGGGTGGTTTTAAACCCCTTTGGGTATGTAAAAAACGTGGGTATGTGGTGAGTGTGATCTAACTAGAAACAACATAAAAATGCATGTAGAAATGAAGGTGGGAGAGAGGGGGAGGAGATGAGTCCCATTAGGACGACTCCCTGGCGTGAATGCCCCAATGAGTGTGAAAAAGCTTCAGGAGGTAGCAGGAGTCGTCCTTCTCACATTCCATGCTCCATAAATGGTGAAATGAGGGTGTTCTAATGGAGGGGAATGTGAAGGAAATGGTGGAAACTCGTGGCTGCGAGGCTAAGTGTTGGTGAGTGGAGATTTCGGCAGCCCTTCGGGGTGAAAAATGGGGCTCTCCCATCCATGAGGGGGATGCCTTGCTTATATAGACCCTTGAGAGAGAAAATCCCCTTAAAATGATTAATAATCCAAATGAGAGATAAATACCATTAAAATTCGTGTGAGAGAGTCCTATAGGCCTTCTAAAGAGTCCCCTAACCCCAAACCTCACTCAAGGGGTTCAGATATTGCCTGGAGATAAAGATAGACCCATGTGAGGATAAATAGGAGGTGGTTGCGGAGGGCTGCATGCGCAGCTGCTGTCGCGGCGTATCGTAGGGCCGCGACCTTGGAGACGCGATGGGGCGGGGCGTCGCGACAGTATGCCCACGTGCATGAAAATGCATGGACTGCCCCGGCGGCTTGCATTGACGCGACACTGAGACGCGGCGCTACGATGCGTCGCGACTATAATATCGAGTAATTGTGAATTATCAACCAACCATATGAAAGGATAAGAGTTATTAATGGCCAAGGACTCTCTCAAATTGATAATGGGCGGGATTTCAAGACAATTTAAATTGTTAATGGGCTCAAAACAAGGCTAATGATGGGCCCAAGGTGAGTGACCAACTAGGGGCTCACTAAGATAACAAGAAATATGGTTCAACTCATTAGTCAGGATCAGGTGTCTACAGCGGCCAGGACAGTGGACGCGTTCATGTGAACGCGACGCGCTGAGCTGACGCGTTTCGGTGTTTGTCCATCATGTTAAGGTGGCATTGGGGTCACGTCTTGTTGACCCGATCCGTTTATGTGGAGACGCGTCGATGTGGTCGAACGCGATTAGGTGTTGACCGAAGGTTTGACCGACTTGGGTCTGGTGGCGTCATGTCGGGTCGACGCGACTTGGTCGCGTCACTAAAGCCTGTCGCGATAGCCTTTGGAATAGCATCTGGAAGGGTTGATGCGACCTGGTCGCGACACTTGGCCCTATCGTGACATGGTTTGGAATGGCGTCCAAACTGGTCGACGCAATTTGAGAGGCGTCTCCTGTGTCCAACGCGGTTTGGTCTCCGAAGGGATTGTTGGGTGTTAGGCAGTGAAGGTCTGGTGTAGACCTAGCCCGAGTGTGTGGTCGTTCTCTAAAGATTTTTGTAATATATGTTAAGTGGTTTGTATTGCCAAGGAGGTGACGGAGTGACCAATGACAGGCAAGGTTGTGTTCTGATATGGTTAATGTATATAAGTTGAATGTGTGGTCTTGGCGGTCATGTGATGACCCCGTTAATGAACGTTTGTGTGTAGGATGGCTTGAGGGTCACAGGGTGATCGATGTAAGCCATTCCTTACACTTGTGTACTGTGGGTTGTACATAAAGGTCGTATAAGTATGTATATCGTGCTTTGTGTGCTTACCGAGTCTGGTGGTCCGGCTCCTAATCTGGAATACCTCTTCAGTCGGGTACCTTAGCACCGGGTGCTTAGGGCGTGTCCCGGTACGTGTGTACCTCAGAGGTCTTGTCATCTTCCTGGACACCCTCACTCCTGTGTTTGAGTTGTATGTCCGGTTGAGGGAAAGACGACAATGGGACAGTGGCTTGTGAGAGTTTGTGTTTGGTCGCTTGTAGCGCGCTCATGGTTGGGGGTACGGATACAAGTAGACGTACTGGTCCCCAGCTAGTCCTGTTCTAGTGCCTCACTTTAGGGTTCTCGGCCTGAGTCCCTAAAGGTGTCAGGCTTGAGCCTGTGGAGTGTGTGACCTACAGGTTGTGGTGGTTAGTTAGTCTCCACTATTCTTGGCTTGTTGTTGTGGAGCGGCAGTTGGACCTTCCATCCGTGACTACGAGACTAAGAGGTAGTTCTTGTGCTTTGTTGTCCAGGTTGGATACTGGCGTAATGAACCAGTAGTCTGTACCCGTATGGTGGCGATGTCTCCGTACCGACTCGTGTTTGACCACTGATTGTGGTTTGTGTGTAAATTGCTGGTTAAGGTTATAATCGTTGTGGTGTGCCCTGCACATGGCACGGTTCTGTGGTTTAGTTTTGTACCTCGTGGTAGCAGGTACATGTACCCCTCGTGGGTTGAGTTGTGTTTTGGTGGTATGTGAGTCCCGACCTCAGCTTGTGTTGATGTGAGGTCGTGTGTACTGTGGAGATCTTGTGGTGTGACTCTCCACGTGTTGTCTGCTATTTATATTTATACCGTGTATTTTTAGTTAGGGTTTGGTATATAGGTGTTGGCTGGTCGTTGCCATACCCGATGCTTTGTGCGGTTGGTTTGCCTCTGAGACTGCAGCCTAGGTAGTGGTTTGCCGGTGAGGCTTATGGTCGAGGTGGTTTGGTTGTAGAGCGGACTAGCGGTCTTAAGCTAGTCTTGTGTTTCCCTTTATGTTCCGAGGACCAGGGTTTAGCCGGTGTGTTTATGATTAGTTGTAGTTTAATGTGCTTGTGTGTGCATGTTATGTTTCGGTTTCCGGTGTTGCATGTGAGACCCTTGGGGGTTGAGGTCTTTTGTGTAGTTGTGTTTCTTTGTGGGAGGTCCCTACTGAGCCAGTGACGTGTTGAGTCTCACTCCCTTACAGTTTGTTTCAGGTGTTGACCGACTTAGCAGGCATTGGCTGACTTCGGCGTGGTTTACGCAGAGTAGTGCAGACTTGTACCACCAACAGTAGAGTAGTTGAGTCGTTTGAGCTTGTGCTCCCTCGGGATATGCCCCAGGTAGTTGTACTCTTTAATTGGACATGTAATATTGTAATTGTGGACTATTGTACATTGTGGTTACAGTTATATATACACTTGTACTTTCCTGTGTTATATACTGTAGTTGTGGTCTTTTATATTCGTACTGGACGTGTTTGAGATATCCCTTGCGAGACTTCGGTCCATTCGCGGGAGGCGGATCTAGATATGGATCCTTATTGGGTATAAATATCCAGGGCCGTTACAGTAGGTATCAGAGCAATGGTCTAGTTAGAATATGAAAAGACATTGAAGGCACAATGTCCCAATACATGGATTAATGTCCACTGCTGGTAGTAAGTCTGTGGTTTCACGTGATTTAAAATGGTTTCTACGTAAGTTTTTGTTATGTGAATTGTGTATTGGTTAGGCAGCAGTTGGTAGCAGCAGGAACTGAGATGATTAGAAAGAAATACAGACTGTGAAAAGTGAAAAGATTATAAAAAGGTTGTGTGTAAACCTAGCGAATGTTAGAAATGGCAGAAAAATGGTAAGATTAGAGATATAAACTGAGTGGATACTCAATGTGTTAAGGGCAAAGGCAGTTGAGTTACTTAAAGAATTCGCAGTATGAAGCTAGAAAGATTAGTGATTTCAGATATGAAATTTGGCAAGAATGTTTTAGTGAGATATAGAAATGGGTAGAGTTAGAGATAAAGTAAGTTATGATGGAATAGCAAAGGAAATAGAGTTGGAATGAGGAATAGAGATGTGTGTGATAAAGATGATTAAGGGTGCATTAGTGGCTGATAACCTCAGCAGAGGTGATCTTTATGTTGAGATTTGTGCCAGATGATATCATGGAATAGTTTGGTGAACAGTGTGGTTAAGATGTAAGGAAGATTTGTGACAAATGTATAAAGTGGATCAGCCCCAGATGAGAAAATGATAGCAGAGGAGCAATAGTCGTGGCAGTTATACCACATTAGTGTGTGTGATTAGTATTGGTTGTACTCGCGAGTACGGGAATAGAGAATGTATTGAATAGTGATAGTGTAAAGAAATTATGATAATAGAGATCTGCATAAGAAGGTGCCGAGGTGAATAGATGAGCAAAGAAAGAGCAAATAAGGATTAGTGTATGATAGGGCTTCAGCTGAGATTTATGGAAAGAAAGATATATGCGTGGCAGATGATAGTTTGTGGAGGTTCTGCAGAAGACTTTATTGAAGACTGCAGTATTAGTAATGATTAGAAGTTGTGTTTGGTTATGGAATTTGAAAGAGATGTGTCAGAGTTTGGCTGGGGCAGGACATGAATGGAAAGAAGATTAGATGGTAATAAGAATTATATTGAGAAAGATGTATTGCGACTAGCCAGTTAATAAAGTGCTTTAGAGGAATATACCGCGGTTGTAATATAGGCAGTTGGCAGAATATGGACCAGAAAAGAAAGAGAATGGCAAGCGATGAAGAGAATGGAAGCAGATGATTGAGAAAATGATCAGAAAGGATTTGCAGATTAGGGTATAGAAAATGGATTTTAAAGTAAGTAGAGGTATTTGTGGAAAACATTTCTGAAGAAATGTAAAAAGGAAAAGGGGAGGATTAGTTAAGAGAAATATGGAATCTATGCAGAATGGCCAGCGCAGCATTATGTAAGATAAGAAATTGCAGAGTTAAAGTGATGAGGACAATATTTTGGAAAATAATAAAGAGGCAGTGAGAAAAATCAGCTAGAGAAAGTGGTTAAAAGATAAGAAAGATGCAAGGCTATAAAATTGTGCCAATAGTCTCGAGGCAGAATGCAGAATCTAAAGATGAAGCACATATATATGGGATATAGAAAGAAAAGTAGATCAGGAAACTCCAGTGTTTCAGGCCAATGGTAGTTGATGGAGCAGAATAAGTAAAGAAATATATGAAAGGAAGTTGAGTCCAACTGGGATTCGAATAATAGTGAAAGTGGAAAGCAAGTAAAAGCAGTAACGGAAACAGAATTTATGAAAAATTGTACTAAGTGGTCAGTATAATCAGAGTAGCGCACTGGAAGTGTGGTGAGGCTATACCCCACAGGTTTATTTGTTCGAAAGGGGAATTGCAGATTTTGGCACAATTGGGCAAGAAATTAAGAAATTTAAGAAAAATGAGTTAAAGAATGTGAAGCAGAACAACATGAAAAGGCAGGAAAGTAGGAAATGACAGTGAGTTTCTATAGAAAGTTAGCGGTTAAATGTATAAAAGCAGAATAAAGAAAGATAAAGTATAGGACAACTGACAGTCATGAATAAAGAAGATATAGCACTGCAGAGGGCAAAGAAAATAAGATGATTTTAAATGACAGATAAGAATATAAATACAGATGAGGCAGGATAATAGCAGGCAGTGATGAACGGAAATGAAATGGCACCGAAAAATTTGAGAATTAAAAGAGGTTATAATATGGTAAAGCATTATAAGGGAATAGTGTTTAGTAAGTAATTTGAGGAAGTAAAGCAACTTAGAAAGGGATGTTGCAAGCACAGTCAGGAAAATGTGGAAACAGGTTGAGTCTAAGGAGATAAAGTGCCAACAGCAGGTGGAATCGATTATAGCTAGAAAGTAAAGAAAGAAAGGATCAGACTAACTAGACAGAGCAAGTAAGGAAAAGAAATAAAGAGAAAGAAAGAGCAGAGCAGTTATGAAAAAGAAAGGCAAATGCAGGGAGAATGTATCCTACTTGTTCTATTTACGGCTTTGTTTCTTTTTAGGTGTTAGTCTGCTTTGCCGTGGTTTCATCCTGAATGTCGAGGACGACATTTCTTTTTAGGTGTTAGTAATATAATAGTACGGTCGTTCAGATCCGGGTTTATCGGGTCTATGTGTAGTGCTCTTGACCAAGAGATGGTCAGTGGGCTGTTTTCGTGGTTTGTGTACACAGGGTGAGCAGTGTGGGCCGGATATGCCAGCCCATTTGCACTGCTGGTTCACTGTTTGGAATCGCGGTGGAGGTAGGCGACGCGATTTGAACGCGTCGGCCTTGCTGGACGCGATTTCAGGAACCGCCTCTGTGACACGTAGCACGGGTTTCTGTTTGGCGTCTGACAAGGGGGACGCGTTTAAAAGGTTTAAACATGGCTTCTACCCTGGACGCGATTTCGATCAGAGTGTTAAAAGCTTCGTTTCAGCCAGACAGAGCAGAGGATGCTCTGTCCGGCATAGGGGAGGGTGCTGCGGTGCCTTCCATGGAGGTTTTCTGGCGATTTCGGCATCCGGAGGCTCGTGCGGCATGACAACCACGCGAGGACGACGCTTGGAGCGTGGGTGTGCCGTCGGCGAGGTTTTGACGTTCTTCGGCTTCTCTCAGCTGGTAGGGAGACTTCCTACCTTTTAAATTGTTTGGAATGGTTTAAAGGGGTAGAATGAGGGGTGGTGCATGAGTGGGTGGTTTGCCTTGTTGGGTTTATCCTGTTTACAGTTTTAATGGATTGAATTATGAGAACATGTGTGGGTTTTCCCGAGGAAGAGGTGGGTTCGGCCTGTGAGCTGAACTCACAGTCTTTGTGGAAATGCGGCTAGGACAGCAGACGCGTTCATGTGAACGCGACGCGCCGAGCTGACGCATTTCGGTGTTTGTCCATCATGTTAAGGTGGCATTGGGGTCACGTCTTGTTGACCCGATGCGTTTATGTGGAGACGCGTCGATGTGGTCGGACGCGACTGGTGTTGACCGAAGGTTTGACCAGCTTGGGTCTGGTGGCGTTGTGTCGGGACGACACGACTTGGTCGCGTCACTAAAGCCTGTCGCGACAGCCTTTGGAATAGCGTCTGGAAGGGCCGACGCGACCTGGTCGCGATGCTTGGCCCTGTCGCGACAAGGTTTGGAATGGCGTCCAAACTGGTCGACGCGATTTGAGAGGTGTTGCCTGTGTCCGACGCGGTTTGGTCTCCGAGGGGATTGTTGGGTGTTGGGCAGTGAAGGTCTGGTGTAGACCTAGCCCGAGTGTGTGGTCATTCTCTAAAGATTATTGTAATATATGTTAAGTGGTTTGTATTGCCAAGGAGGTGACGGAGTGACCAATGACATGCAAGGTTGTGTTCCGATATGGTTAATGTATATAAGTTGAATGTGTGGTCTTGGCGGTCATGTGATGACCCCGTTAATGAACCTTTGTGTATAGGATGGCCTGAGGGTCACAGGGTGACCGATGATAAGCCATTCCTTACACTTGTGTACCGTGGGTTGTACATAAAGGTCGTATAAGTATGAATACCGTGCTTTGTGTGCTTACTGAGTCTAGTGGTCCGGCGCCTAATCCAGAATACCTCTTCAGTCGGGTACCCTAGCACCAGGTGCTTAGGGCATGTCTTGGTATGTGTGTACCTCAGAGGTCTTGTCGTCTTCCTGGACACCCTCACTCCTGTGTTTGAGTTGTACGTCCGGTTGAGAGAAAGACGACAGTGGGACAGTGGCTTGTGAGAGTTTGTGTTTGGTCGCTTGTAGTGCGCTCGTGGTTGGGGGTACAGATACCAGTAGACGTACTGGTCTCCAGCTAGTTCTGTTCCAGTGCCTCACTTTAGGGTTCTCGGCCGAAGTCCCTAAAGGTGTCAAGCTTGGGCCTACGGGGTGTGTGACCTGCAGGTTGTGGTGGTTAGTTAGTCTCCACTATTCTTGGCTTGTTGTTGTGGAGCGGCAGTTGAACCTTCCATCCGTGACTGCGAGACTAAGAGGTAGTTCTTGTGCTTTGTTGTTCGGGTTGGATACTGGCGTCATGAACCAGTAGTCTGTACCCGTGTGGTGGCGTTGTCTTCGTACTGACTCGTGTTTGACCACTGATTGTAGTTTGTGTGTAAACTGCTGGTTAAGGTTATAACCGTTGTGGTGTGCCATAGACGTGGCACGGTTCTGTGGTTTAGTGTTGTACCTCGTGGTAGCAGGTACATGTACCCCTCGTGGGTTGAGTTGTGTTGTGGTGGTACGTGAGTCCCGACCTCAGCTGGTGTTGAGGTGAGACCGTACGTACTGTGGAGATCTTGTGGTGTGACTCTCCACGTGTTGTATGTTATTTATATTTATACCATGTATTTCTAGTTAGGGTTTGGTATGTGGGTGTTGGCTGGTCGTTGCCATACCCGATGCTTTGTGCGGTTGGTTTGCCTGTGAGACTGCAGCCTAGGCAGTGGTTTGCCGGTGAGGCTTATGGTCAAGGTGGTTTGGTTGTAGAGCAGACTATCGGTGTTAAGCTAGTCTTGTGTTTCCCTTTATGTTCCGAGGACCAGGGTTTAGCTGGTGTGTTTACGATTAGTTGTAGTTTAATATGCTTGTGTGTGCATGTTATGTTTCGGTTGCCGATGTTGCCTGTGAGACCCTTGGGGGTTGAGGTCTTTTGTGTAGTTATGTTTCTTTGTGGGAGGTTCCTACTGAGCCAGTGACGTGTTGAGGCTCACTCCCTTTCAGTTTGTTTCAGGTGTTGGCTGACTTAGCAGGCGTTGGCTGACTTCGGCATGGTTTACACAGAGTAGTGCAGACTTGTACCACCAGCAGTAGAGTAGTTGAGTTGTTTGAGCTTGTGCTCCCTCGGGGTATGCCCCAGGTAGTTGTACTCTTTAATTGGACATGTAATATTGTAATTGTGGACTATTGTACATTGTGGTTACAGTTATATATACACTTGTGCTTTCCTGTGTTATATACTGTAATTGTGGTCTTTCATATTCGTACTGGACACGTGTTTGAGATATCCCTTGCGAGACTTCGGTCCGTTCGCGGGAGACGGATCTGGATATGGACCCTTATTGGGTATAAATATCCAGGGCCGTTACAACAATAGTGAATGGAATTCCATGCAACAACACAATTCTATCCACATATAATTTGGCCAATCTGTTCACTTCCCATGACATGCTTATGCTAATAATCTTCACACCTTTGTCAATCTATCAACAAATACCCTTATACCATTGTGTCTGACGCTGTCCTGGGCAAACCTGCAACAAAATCCACTGCTATGTCATACCATTTCCACTGCGGTATAGATAATGGTTGCAACAAATCTCCTGGCCTTTGATGCTCTGCTTTAACCTGTTTACACACCACACATCTTGTTATGAATTCCACTATCTCCTTCTTCATGCTTGGCCACCAGAAATAGTTCTTAAAATCTTGATACATCCTTGTGTTTCCCGGGTGAATGGTATACCTGGACCAGTGTGCTTCTTCTAACACTTTCTGCTTCACCCCAGCTTCACTTGGGACATATAACCTATGTCTAAATCAGACCACACAATCATCATCAATAGTAACATCCTCCATCTTCACAATTTCAGCCAAATTCTCATCTATTTTCTGGGCTTCTATGATCTGCCAATATAAGGATGGTTCCACTGTGCTGCTGGCTAACACTGCTCTTCACTAACTACTTGGAACAGTCAAAGAATTTTCTGCCACATCTTCTTATAGCTTCCATTCTCTCATCATCATGTGGCTCAGCACTGCCTTTCTACTCAATGCATCTGCAACGACATTGGCCTTGCTCGGATGGTATGCTAAGCTGAAATCATAATCTTTCAAATACTCTATCCATTTACGCTGCCTCAAATTCAAATCTTTATGTGAGAAGATACACTTCAAACTCTTGTGATCCATAAAGATCTCAAATCTTTCACCATACAAGTAGTGCATCCATATCTTCAATGCAAATACTACTGCTGCCAACTCTAAGTCATGTGTGGGGTAATTCTCTTCATGCCGCTTCAATTGCCTAGATGCATAAGCCACTACTTTTTTTATGTTGCATTAACACTGCCCCAAGTCCTCTCCTGGATGCATCTAGGTACAGTACAAAACTACCTCGGCCAGACGATATTTCCAATATTGGTACTGAAGTGAGCTGCTTCTTTAATTCCATAAAACTGTGCTTATAATCAGATGACCATATAAAAGGCACTCCCTTCCTAGTAAGTCTTGTCATTGGTGCTGCAATCTTGGAGAAATCCTGGATAAACCGCCTATAGTAACCAGACAAACCAAGGAAACTCCTAATCTCGAGTACTGACTTTGGTTCCTCCCATTTCATAACTACTTCCACCTTAGCTAGATCAACTGCAACACCTTCACCTGAAATCACATGTCCCAAAAACTGCACTACCTTTAACCAAAACTCACACTTGCTAAATTTAGCATATAATTGGTGCTCCCTCAATGTCTGTAATGTAACTCTCTATGTGATGCATGTTCCTTGTCACGTCCCGAGCGTTACACAGTGGATATTAATAATAATGCGGAACAATTCGAGTCGATATCCCGAGACGTGAACAGTCGGTAAATAAGCCTCTAGCTAGCACGCACTAAATGTATAACAACATACATCGTCATAGGGCCCAAATATTGAACTCAACTAATCTTTTATTCAAATCTCAACTCATTATATTCCAAATGGAAACTATTACAGGACTAAGACTCAATAAAAGTAAAAGTACATAATACCTCACTTCCTACTACTTTGTTCTAACACTCAAAATAATCTAACTATAGATAGACTCATAATTGGAACGCTCATCACTCGGACGCATTCCCATCCTCGACTTGCTCTTCCTCTTGAACTTCATAGTCACCTAGATTGGGTAAAAGTAGGGGATGAGCAAACTAGCCCAGTAGGATTTATATCTCAATGTGCGGGCAATGATATAAGTGATTAACATTTTAGAACTAGGTAACCACAATGAATGTCATGATATGCATGTGCGAATAAAACTCATTAAAACATGATACATGGACAAGCTAGATAGAGTGATCACGATAGAACAAGATCTAGAAGGATATAACAAGATAGAACTAGCAATAGCTCACTTTGTACGAGCACGCAAGATTTCACTTGATGTCAATAGCTTTCAAGAATGCAAGATATCACTAATTGCAATAAATGCAGGATGGCCATATCACGCAAGCAAGCAAGCATGCACGAGCACGATAATGTAACACTAATCAGGCACGTAGACACTAATGTACACCAAGAAAAGATCCATCAAGAATGTACACTAGGACACGTGTATGTGGTTATTGTATCTATCATTCAACAAGCAAGCAAGACTCCCAGCACAGATGCAACGCCAGTAATCATTATATCCCATGGTTAACAGTATATTTATGACTCTCCGTCATTGGGGCTAGACTGAAGCCCTTGGACACTCGCCGTGCCCGGTTAGCATCTCATGTAAAATTTTAAATGTAGATACCCATAGTCATTAATAATGGCCAATGAGAGTTTCAATAAGTAAGCATGTGTAATGTCATGTTCATGATGATGATGGGAACAAGTAATAAGTAATTGAACATGATTTCATGATAACAATGGTCAAGAGATAAATTTGGCAGCATAACCGCACGGTTTATACTTTAGTTCAATCTTTACATTAATGGCTTTAGTCTAGATTGTAAATCACACTCACGAGAACAAGAAGAGAAAGGAAGTGCACGCTATCTCCAGGGAACTTCAATGGTACAACCAACTCGTCGGCCATATGGGAATCCATAGTCAGAGGAGATTTACGGAGGCCTTGGAGAAAAGGTCGCTAGTCTACCGATTCAGAATGACCGGTAGAGAGTTTCCAATTTCCCAAGAAAGGGCTGCCCAGATGTGCAAGTGTGTAGTGATGTACGCGTCTCAATTCACGGTCTCAAACTCGCGGAAAACACTTAACATGATGGTATGCAATGACAATGCATTTAACTACACATGGGTTTACAAGATTTTAAGATAATAATTATCATTTAAATCAAGCTAGAACGGTAACAAGAGTAAATCACAAGTTTCATGAATGATCATATCATTATAAAAGTAATTAGAATAATATTCATGTAATTAAGTCTTTTTAAATGGGTTAATCACTTTTAGGCCATTAAATAAACCATCATGCAATGATCAGACCTAAGACATGTGAATTACATGCTAAATATCATATTAAACAGACATCAGGTATAACAGTAAGTTTTGTAAAAGAAATAGGTAGGGTTTCATGAAAAATCCTGAGGTTGCAACGGACCCTTGTAAGGATCGCGACGGGGTCAGATCAGAACACGACAGTGCCTTGTAAGGATCGCGACAGGCTTGTCTGATCAGGAAGGCAGTTCGCGACGGGTTCATATGAAGAAGGTGACAAGGGTATGTGCAGAACGTGACAAGGGGGTCAGAACAGGCAGAGAGATAGCGGCAGAGCGCTCGTCGCATTCAGAACGCGACGGATTTACTGTCGCGAGAAGACCTCAGAACGCGGCCTATCGGGCCGTCGCGTTCACAGGGTCTGTGCCTGAATCCGACAGAGAAAGGACATGTTCTTAGATTGCAGTCCAGAACTGCCTTATATTGACACAGGGTGCTTCAAAAATAGAGAACAAATTGTACAGTGCATGAAAAATAACGAAACTAGTTTTAAACCAACCTAGACATGCAAGGGTGCTTCCAGTAAATCGTAATTAGAAAATAATGATGGTTTCAACAGGCTTGAATCAAGTCCAACATGGGGTATAGAAGACTGTGAACAGTTAAATGCAAGATTTACTTTGCAAGGTATGATGCCAGAATAATTAGGGCTTTTAGGACCAAAGTATCATCATGAAAGTTGTAGGGAACATGAAATAGATACATACTATGATTTTTAAATAATTTTAAATGACCTAGAGATGTGTGATAAATCAACACAACGTAAAAATCAAGTGCAACCTGAAAACACAGTATCATGCAGTGACCCTCATACCATGCTTATAACTCTCTAACTAATGACATTTAGACAAAATGTTCAACACAAAACATGACAAGGACAACTAGTAGAAAAACGTTCATGTTGTTGGTTTGCTCTAATTCGGTCTCAAATCACATGAAACATAAAGAACGGGAAGAGCCCTAACAATGCGTGACTTGGGGAAAATGCTTATAATTCAAAATCTACTCATTGGAATTCGATGAAACCAGTGGGAAATGAAAGCTAACTTGATGCTCTACACATTGGTATAGGATATGTTAAGGTTTGGCCCGAGAAAACCTGCCTTTTGGGTTGAAGAAATTTTTTCAGAAAACCTATGTTCAGACCACTATTTGAAGAATGCCTATTACTCTGTGTATACTGCATGGAATTTGGGAATTCCACTTGGGTTAGAACGTAGATTTGACCCTCTTTCCAGGGGTATATGCCTTGCAAGGTTTGGTTAGGGTTTGACCTACCTTTGGTCGACTTCAAGATGACTATCTGTGCAGGTCGCAGCAAACACAATGGGGAAGAAGAACGGCTTGGTGTGGGGATCTCCTACTCCCCCAGCTGCCAAGAACTCCTCCACACGACCCCAATAAGATGTAAACTCGTCCTCAAGGGTTTGGTGGAAGGTATTTAAGCTACCATGGTGTTTAGGAGTCCTATTGTGACTAGGAAAGAAGAGTTGCGGTTTTGGCTTGTTAGTTTCCTAATTTGAGGATTTCTTCCTCCATTAGAGTGCGTGAGGCTTTATGAAACCTCCCACCCTAGTTAAGCACGAATTTGGATTGCCAAGAATGCATGTTTCTATCTCAATTCAACTCAAATTGCCTCTTTCTAATTTCAGTCTATTTAGAGCTACGAATTTCCATGCATTTTCTGGCTTCATTTGATTTTTGGGTCATATGTGGTCCATTGGCCCAATTATGATATTGAGTCATTAATATATAATGTTGGAAGTCTCTCCAACATTTTTATTTAATTTTTTGTTGTGTCGTATTTCCATGTTAACGGTTTTCCGACTTGTTTCCTAATTTGGATAATCGGTCACAATAACTCTTAAACCTAGCCCAAATGATTTTTATTGACCCAAATTCTTAATGGGTCATTAGAGGATATTATTTGAAGTCCATATATGATTTTTATTTAATTTTCTGACTCATCCAAGTACGTGTGATAATGATTTTTCGACTTATTTATGAATTACGATAATAAGTCACAAAACACTTTAACCTTGGCTAATCCGATTTTCTTGGCATAAATTTCTTTGTGGAACATTTAGTAATAACGTTTAGGGTTGATTTATAATTTTTACGGAATGTTTCGATGTGTTTTAGAACATACGATGATGATACGTATTTTTAAATACTCTGGTATTATGGAAATTATTTATTTCAATTTATTTAAATTTTTATGTAATTAAAATTTCCGGGGTGCTACATTCCTCCTCTGAATTTGAGTATACTAATATATCATCTATAAACACCACAATGAACCGATCTAGATATGGATGAAAGATCTTGTTCATCAAATTCATAAAAGTTGTCGGTACATTAGTTAGCTCAAATGACATAACCACAAACTCATAGTGCCCATACCTTGTTCTGAATGTCGTCTTATCAATGTCCTCCTGCCGAATTCTCAGCTGATGGTACCCCGATCTCAAATCTATCTTGGAGAACACCTTTTCTGACTGCAACTGATCAAACAAGTCATCAATTCGGGGAAGTGGATACATGTTCTTTATTGTGACCTAATTCAACTGGCGGTAATCAATACACATTCTGAGACTACCATCTTTCTTTCTAACAAATAAAACCAGTGCTCCCCATGGTGAGTGACTAGGCTGAATAAAACCTTTCTCGAGCAATTCTTGCAACTGTTTCTTCAACTCTTTCAACTCTGCAGGTCCCATCCTGTAGGGTGCCTTGGAAATCGGCATGCTGCCCGGCAGCAACTCTACTATAAAATCCATCTCTCTATGTGGTGCCAAACTTGGTAACTCTTCTGGAAATACATCCATGGATTCTCTAACCACTGGTACCATATCCATTGTTTTACCTGCCTCAACCAAACTAATGGATGCCAAATATGCTACACACCTTGCATTGATCAATTTCCTAGCCTTAAGGGCAGAAATAATGAATGTAGGGGTATAGAATGGCACACCTTGAAATTCAAATATACTTCCACTGGGATGACTGGTCTTTACTTTCTTCTTCATACAATCAACCACTGCCCCATATGCCTCTAGCCAATCCATACCCAAAATCACATCATGTTCCTTTAACTATAGTGTATACAATCTAGCAGGTGGCTGCTGGAATGGTTGTTGCTGCTACTGCTGTGGTGCCCCTCTACCATAGTTGCCTCTCCTGGGATATGGACAATTTCTTGCCAAGTGCCCCGGCTGATCACAATTGTAGCATCGAAATTCTACAGGCTGCCTTGCTATACTTTGCTGTGATTCCTTTGTCTCCAGCCTATAACCTTGGCCTTGCTGAAATCCCTGCTGCCTGTCACCTCCTCGACCTCTAAATATCTTCTTTAACTTAGAACCCCACTTGCCAAAACCTGATGTAGATGCTCCTCCTGAAGGTGCCTTGCCCTTGCTAACACCTGGAGATTGTTGTGGGATTCAGAAACTACCACTACCCGATCCTGATCCGCTGGACTGCTTGGCTTGCACAGTTCTTTCTAGTATTGCTGCTCTTTGAGCTGCCTCCTCCACCGTCCCACACATAAGAGGAGTCACTGCATCTTGTAACTCCAACCTCAACCCTCGAATAAAGTACTCTACCATCATAGCATTGTTAGTAACCACATAGGGTGCATACCTGCTCAGGGCCATGAATCTCATTTGATATTCTAATATCGACAAATTCCCTTGCTGTAATGTTCTGAATTGCTCCCTCTTGACTTGCTGAATTTGCACCGGAAAGAATGTTTGTTGAATACTTCAAGGAACTCTGGCCAAGAGATAGTATCCTCTGCCCGACCTGTAAACACGGTCTGCATCTTGAGCCTCCACCATTCTTATGCAAATCCCCGCAGCTAGTAAGTAGCCAATATCACTCTATCAGCCTGTGGACATCTCATTGTAACAAACACCCTTTCTATTTCATGCACCTAATGCTCCACTGTATCCGGATTCGGACCTCCCGAATATGTAGGTGGCTACAACCACAGGAACCTCTCCACTTACACTGTAGACTCCTCCACACTAGCTGATCGTACTGGCACAACTAGAGGTAAAGGTACTATAGGTGGTACCCCAACTCCAAAGGGTGGTACTAGAGGTGCCGATACTACCTCCTCCTCAACTGGTGGTGCTGTAATTGCTGGCTGAACCGGTGGCTACTGATCTAACCGTGTCTGAATCTGCGTGATACTCTCCCATAATCTTTCTATCATCTAATGTGTAGACTCCTCAGGCTCATCTCCACCACCTCCCCAATCTCTCCTATCAGCCATTTATGAACCTGCACATACGACATTCCAACCACATAGCACACAAACATATCATTACGAAAACAGGGCCAACTACCAGCAGTAGACTATGGTAAAGAACAGACTATGTACATTTCTTGTTCCTTCATATTTACACGGATCTTGCTCTGATACCAACTGTGACAGTCCTCGCCGCTCAGGCCCGTTAACCCAATAACGTGCCCGATACGACTCCGTCTCCCGCGAACGGGTCGTAGCCTCGCAAGGGATATCAATGCACACATGTCCGTGGAAATATAAAAGAACATGTTGAACATATAAAAGATTCCATATCTCACATATATCACAGGAAATGAACATATTCAGTTCTCAACATAAGTCATAACGTAAAGTACAACAGCCTGGGACAAACTCCCAAGGCTCAACAAGAGGAAATCTTACTCTGTTGGTGGCGAAGGCCCGACTCCACTACGGTGCGGTCCCGAACTAGGAGGGACGAGAATCCTCCTGCTCTCCTTCACCTGGAAGAAGAAGGGGTGAGCCTCACAAGTCACTGGCTCAATAGGGCAACTCCCCCAAAGCCGAGGGAACAAAGTACTACAAATAATATGAACAAGGCTATTAGGTATTTAAGAGTAACTCAGCCTACACATGATACTACAGCTATAAATTAAATAATCAGCAAACCACACACACATGTACAAGCTAAGGAGGGCACGCCGCACACGAGTCACGAGAACTGGTTCGCGACACCAGCCACAGACCCAGACAAACAACACAAGTCCACCTCTCAGTCTCGCAGCCACGGAGAAAAGGTCCAGCTGCCGCTTCACCTCAACAAATCCAAGAAACTGTGGAGACAACTAACACCACTCCTGCAGACCACACAGCTGCAGGCCCAAGCCTGACACCTTTAGGGACTCCGGCCCAAGCTCCCTAAAGTGAGGCACTGTAAATAGGACTAGCTGGGGACCAGTATGTCTACTGGTGTCCGTCCCCCAACCACGAGTGCGCTACAAGTGACTGCACACCCATAAACACGAGTCGCTGCCCCTTGCCATCTTTCCCTCAGCCGGACGTACAACTAAAACTCAGGAGTGAGGGTGCCCAGGAAGACGACATAGAACTTGTCGGTACTCACCGTACCAGGACAAACCCTGAGCACCCAGTGCTGGGGACCTGACTAGAGAGGTAACCTCGGAAGGCCTAAATAACCCAACCCTCCGTGCACACTTAATCAAGCAAAACTAATCGTTTCCAATCACGGTAGAAGTCGATACATCTTATACAGACTATACATTTCTAAGCCATCACTGTCCAAGCAGTGTACTTCAAGAACCAAACAGACTGGCCACAGAACCCCAGTACTCGGGGGACCACAATCTAAATCGTGACCAACACAGTGGACGCTTATTGAAGCTTAAATTGTGATGGACCAACCCGTCGCCTTTCAACCTGAATCGCGACGTCTGGTTCCGTCACCTTTCAGATGACAGAAACAAGACCCAAAACCTCATTATAAAAATCACCATAAATTGCTACATATGCAGAATAAGCATGAAATAAGCATATAAATAAAACCCTAAGCATGCTCTCTACCATATTCACATGGTTCTCAAACTAAATCTACAAACCCTAATCCACACATGCTCTATAAACTAAAGCGTGGGAAAGTTCTCCTACCAACACAAGAAACGCTAATCTAACATCGTCCAGATGTTCCCCGTGCTCTGAAGCACCTCCTCGCATCAGAAACACGCCGAACGGACAGCGGAAACCCCGAAATCACCTCAAGATCCCACAATAAACCTCCACAGCACTCCCCCTTAGCTGAACAGTGCAATTGCACTATTAGCCAAGGGCAGAGGCCCAAATTACACAAGAGTTAAATTGCGACGTATCGGGCCGTCACATTTCAAAACGTGACGTACCCCGCCATCGTAATTTAACCCCGGCGCTCCTGCATGCGCCACGCGGCGCGCATGCAGCGGTGCCCACGTTAAAGCGGTACTAAATCACGATGTAGCAGATGGTCGCATTACACTCATAAACGCGACGTCTGTGTTGGACGTGTTTCTGAATGATGCACCAGAGGTCTATTTGGGCTGGGATCTCCAACCCTCTAGCCTCCCACCTGTTACACAAACCTGTAAAACTCATGCACACACACACATACTCAGCTAATGGGCTACACACTAGCCCCGATATTTGATAAACCACAATATAAACATTCAGATATTACAGTTGTGTATTTGGACAATGTGATCTTTTGTGAATATTAATGTATTATATTTCCATGTGTGCTTGTCTATTTTACATTCTCTCTGGACATTTAGTTGGTTTACCCTTTTGAGTCTTTGTGGCTCGTGGGTTGGCATAGTTGGGATAGATTCTTGGTGGGTCCGAACAATGAGGAGCCGTACAACAATACTTGTGGAGAACCACTTTTTTGGACTACTCATCTATAGTAGCGTCTCTAATGAGCAATGTAACGACTACCATCCTTGCTTTTGATCTAACTAGTACTAGTGCTTGAGAACTCTTCTTGACACCCGTTTTCTAAGGAGATGCAAGTTAGTGCTTGGGAACTCTTTTTGACACCCATCTTATGAGGAGATGTAGGTTTGGCCTTCCCAAATGTGCCTGAGACAAGGACACTGGCTGACATGCGGCTGATGTAGCCATTGGTGTGTTATGTGTTTTGATGATGACATATTGTACATATCTTGATGATGACATATTGTACAAATTATGACGATGACTAAATAACATGTTTTGATGCTTCATATATCATATGTATACAACTCTACAAGCCCAAGAAGTGAGGTCAAAGACATTGTGTATCGACTGATCACTGTTGCCCAAGTACCTGTCAAAAAGTCAAGCCCGGTGTGCCAACCCACTCTGATCAGGGTGTCGACACAAGTATCCTTCCAGTAAGCTAATTCTGAAGAAATTGTTTGTGTGTGTCAAAGCAGTCCACAAGGTGTATCGATGCAACTGGTTCTACTGGTGAGCAAATTTTGAAAAAAATAATCTATGTGTCGACACAGTCTGCAAGGTGCGTCGACGCGCTTCATCTTCCTGTGAAATTCGTCAAGTTCCAGGGGACCACGTTTTGGCACACGATCCAAGAACCAATTATTGGAGAATCTTGGTATGAGGTTTGAGTTTCATGAATGCTCTATTGGCGGGAACTTTCCCACCTTATTCGTGATGAAAAACCAACTTTCGTGGGGACCACCAGAAAGGGTATATAAATCACACAACTGTGTGATCGCAAAAAGTGATAGATGAGAGCATAACCACGAAGAGAAGAAGAGGAGAGGAAGGAGGAGCAGCAAACAAGAAGAGAAGAAGCATCAGAGCATTTGGGGGAGAACGCATGAGGAGAAACTCAGATCGATGACAACTTGAAGATCCATATCTGAAGCAGAGTATCACAAATTGAAGAAAAACATTGTCAAATATCCTCAATGTATTCCAATTCAAGCTCCCAGCAAGTCATTTCAGTCAAAGAACATCCAATTCATCTCTCTATACCTTATTTCTATTAGATTGTTCATTTAGCTTTGATCTGAACGTGTGTGGTGTGATCTGTACAAGTGTTTTGTACCTATCTCAGATTGTAGTTGTATGGATCAAATCAAAGCTAGACGATTTGATCGCTTGTGAACATGTTCTAGTGTGTGTGTGTGTTTGAGCCATTGTGCTCGTGCGTGTGTATGTTATACTCAAGTCTTTGAGTAGTGTGTGCCTCACTGTGTGAGGGGTGGACATAGGTGTCACTGGATGTGATTCCTGAACCACCTAAAAATCTTTGTGTAGTGGTTTAACTTTGTCTTTATGAATAGATGCATGCATAGGGGTTCGATCATACAATTAACATTCATACAAGCACATCAGATTTGTGAGGTTTCGATTGAATAATTTATAATCTAAAAGTAAATTTTAAGTTGCTAAAGTTTCTACTACGATTGGTGATAGATCTATTCAACCTTCCTTCTATATCTGTTCACCTCTATATTTAATCCAACAATTGGTATCCGAGCAGGTTCTCTGATATTCATATTTTCTAAATTTGTTAGATCGATGAATTTTTTATTTGGTTGAATTAATTTAAGTAGAAATATGAATGAATACTCTAGCATCATAAATAGACCTATGATCATTGATTTTGATGATGTTAATGCTAAATCTAATTTCATTCTGCCGAGAAGACTGAAGATACAGAGAATGCTAGCTCTCATGGCACAATCAAGATGCTCCAATGATTCATCATCCAATGAGTCAGAAAAATTTGGAAGATCAAAAGGCTCGATAAATTCTAATCACTCTCTCATTTCAAATTTTAACAATGTTGATGATGAGAATATGCCCTATGATGAATTGAAGGATTTTTGTGAGCATTTATGCCAGAAGAATAAAAGGATAAACTCTAAAAACAAAAGTTGAAAAACAAGATTGAATTGCTTCAAGATAATAACAAAGGCTTGTCAGAAGAAAATAAAGTTTTGAAAAATGAAATAGATAATTTAAAGTCTAAAAAGAAAAATTTGAAGGATGAAATCAGAAGTTATCAAAGTGAACTGAATGGATTAAAAGAAAACAATGAAAAGCTAATTCATAAGAATGATAAATTGAAATATGAAACTGAACAATTGAAGAAACAAATTGCAATCATGGCTCATGATCGTATAATAAATGACAAATGCAAACAATTGCTTGAAGAAAATAATAATTTGAAAAGAAAAATTGAGCTCATATTATATGATAAAAGGGTGATTGAAAAATGCAAGAATTTAGAAAATCAAATTGTTCAATTAGAGAAGGAAAGGAAAAAGATAAAAAATGACATTGATGTTATGCTAAACATACTTTAGATTTCAGAGAAAGAAATTGCTACATTAAAAGTTGAAAAAGAACAGTTGAAAATGAATTAATTGCTATTGTGGATAAATTGAAAATATTTGAAAATAAGATTTTTGAAATAAATAAAAAGGTTGCTGCTAATAAGAACTCTATTTTGTCTAATGAAAAACCAGTGAGATTCTTGTTCAGAAAAATGTTCAAAAAAAAATGTGAAAAAAGATAAAAATGCTGCTAGGAGAAAGAACCCTATTTCTGCTAAAACATAAAAATGAAAATAGAAAAAACAAAAGACATTGTATAAGGTTCCTCCACTTCCTCCACAATTCAGAACAACTCCAAAGCCATCTCAACTCTCACATCATGCTAGGAGCTACCATAAGGTTCCACCTCCTCCTCAACAAAAGAAAAATCAGAGGCATTCTAAAGGATTTCAAAAGTTCCAGCATGTGCAGCTAAGCAAAGGTAAGAATTAGGTAAGAAATTCTCATATTTCCTTTAATTGCAATAAACCTGGTCATCTTGCTAAATGTTGTTGAAAAAGAGATCAAAATTTTCATAAACATGCCAAATCTATTCAATGTTTCACATTAATAATTTTGGTCATGTTTCTAGGAACTGTTGGCATGAAAAATAGAAATTTGTGCATGTCCCAAAGTTCCATTATCATACACATGTTCATGTACATTAGAATAAACATCATGTTTATGTTGCACAAAAGAATTCCTCTGCTCTCCATGATAAAAATTTGAAAACAAAAATCCATGAAAACATAGACGCATTGAAAAGATTAAGTACATGTTTGGAATTAATATTGCTCATAGTTCTATGACAACTAAAATGCATCTATACCAAAAACAAAAGCAGTTTGGATTGAAAAATTAGTATTAATTGAAATCACTAATCATGTTGGACAAACATGTTTGGGTTCCAAAATGTGCTACTTGAATCTTGAATGTAGGGTGTCTTGTAGCCAACATCAAGGTGAAGCTCTCATGACAATTGCTACAAGGCAAGTAAATGAAAAATAAAATGATCTGCATTTCAGGATTTTTTTTAAATTTTCGTGCTGAATAAAATTTCATGATAGTAATGTCTATTGAATAAATTACTTGATTGCACGTATGATCATTATACACCCCACTTTCCCTTGATCCTTTGGTATATTAAATGATGAAATGTAGAAAGACAGGTCAAGATTGTTTGGAAACTATCATTATGCATAAGTAAAATATTTTGCAAAGTACCAAGGATCATTGCACTCATATCTAGCTTAGAATGCATATTCAATTCACATATTGCTTAAAATCACTCTTCATTGCATGCACATGCTAAGGGGGAGTGAGGTTTAGAAAAAGGGGAAAGAGAGTCATTGCTGAAAAACTCAAAAAGTTGAACTTACTCAGATGTAGCTTGACACACAAATGGGTATGTGTCGACACCAGTTGGTTTTTGCTGCATTGTGTATGAGTTTTTAATGTCATGTGTCAACACATGGAGGACCTTGTGTTGACACATGATCTACCAACTTGGAATTCTACTCTCTTTCATTCAAACCAAGTCTTTGGCTAATGCATTCATTTTGAAACTTCACATGTTTAGGGGGGCAATCTCAATAAAAATGCACATACTTAGGAGGAGCTGAATTTTTTTTTCTTGTTTTCTCATATTCATGCTCAAAAATCAGTTTCCATTCACTCTTTGATACAATCTCTTTAAAACTCCATGTTATTCATTTGATCTTTGTATCAGGATAATGAGTCATTATGATATTCTTATATGAGAGATTTCAAACATAAAGACTAAAAAGGTTGTGCACTTAGTTTAATCTTAAAGATACAATCTAAAAACAAAGATATGTTAATTTTTAATGCTGAAAGTTTTTAAAGTGAGTTGTAAAACACTTATAGGCACATGAGTAGCTTTAGTGTTTAACATGTGTATGTTTAAAAGTTTTGTCTTAACACATGTTAAGAATAATATCTCTATACTCATGGTCATGTCTACTCTAGTCAACGTAAAAATATTCCTAAAATTTTCAAAAAGAAAATTGCTCAAGAAAAATAGATAGATACAGACAGAGCAATGAAATTCCTTGTACCACTGAGTAACGAGAATCATTCACCTAAACAAGTTGTTTGGCTAATGTCAAAGTTGGAAAATAAACTTTTCAACTCTGTATAAGATAATGAAGGTTAAACCACTGACTAATTAGGAGATCTTGCATCTGGTAAATGTGACCTCTTGCATTGAAAAGTAAGATTTAACCAATTTATTCTTGTATTCTCTATGGAAAGATGAAAAGAAAACTCAAAATATATCAAGACAGAATGAAAAATGATCTAGATGAAGTTCATGAACACTGAATTGAGAGCTATTATTATACATTGTGTTAAATATCAAGCTACTAAATTCATGTAATAAACACTCTTGCCAACTCACTTAGGTCACCTTAAACCACATTTGTTTCATCTTTTTAAATGCATTTAGATTATTAAGATTTGACATACGTTGTATGAGTGTGTCTTTATTCTTAAACTCAGTTACACATCCAAAGCGATAATAATCTCCCTCTCATATTTTAATATTCCTGAAAATTCATTCCACCATTCTACTCTTTACTTTCATGTCATAATGTCCATTGATTCCAAATGAAAAAGGGAAGAGTGACTTAACAATAAAAGGGGGAGAATGTTCTTTTTCATTCCATAAATATAAAGGGAGAATGAAATATGAATGTGTTTTGTGAGAAATATAAATGTGTGTTTTGTGAGAATTATATTCATATCCTTGATATAGGAGGAGTTTGTTATAAAAGGAGATAAATTAAAAAGGAGGGAGATTCACATTGTGTTGCATGTTCTTTTCACTCTTTTCAATGTTGTTAAAAAGGGAAAGAGATTTTGTAATTCTGTGAATGAATATTTTGTCATCATCAAAAAGCGAAAGATTGTTGTGTTGTGTGTTTTGATGATGACATATTATACATATCTTGATGATGACATATTGCACATATTATGATGATGACTAAACAACATGTTTTGATGCTTCATATTTCATATATATATAGGTCTACAAGCCCAAGAAGTGATGTTAAAGACATTGTGTGTCGACACACAATTGGTGTGTGTCGGCCTGATCACTGTTGCCCAAGCACCTGTTAAAAAGTCAAGGCTAGTATGTCGACCCACTCTGGTCAAGGTGTCAACACAGGTTGCCTTCCAGTGAGCTAATTTTGAAGAAAACAGTCAGTGTGTGTCGATGGACTTGGTTCTACTAGTGAGTTAATTCCGAAGAAAATAGTCTATGTGTCGTTGCAATCCACAAGGTGCACCGACACACTTCGTCTTCCTGCAAAATTCGTCAAGCTCTAGTGGACCACGTTTTGGCACATGATCTAGAAACCAATTGTTGGAAATTCTTGGTATGAGGTTTGAGTTTCATGAATGCTCTATTGGAGGGAACTTTTCCACCTTATTGGTGATGAAAAACCAACTTTCGTGGGCACCACCAGAAAGGTATATAAGTCACACATCTGTGTGATCACAAAAGGTGATAGATGAGAGCATAACCACGAAGAGAAGAAGAGGAGAGGAAGGAGGAGTAGTAGACAAGAAGAGAAGAAGCAGCAGAGCGTCTGGGGGAGAACTCAAGAGGAGCAACTCAGATCGGCAACAACTTGCAGATCCATATTTGAAGTAGTGTATCACGAATTGAAGAAGAACATCATCGAATCTCCTCAAGGGCTTCCAATTCAAGCTCCCAGAAGATCATCTAGTCAAAGAACATTCAATTCATTTTTCTATACCTTATTTCTATTGGATTGTTCATTCAGATTTAATTTAAACGTGTGTGGTGTGATATGTACAAGTGTTATGTACAGATCTCAGTGTGTGTGGTTGTATGGGTCAGATCAAACCTAGGGGATCTATTCTCTTGTGAACATGTTCTAGCCTGTGTGTGTTTCTTAGCCATTATGCTCGTGTGTCTAAGTCGTTGTACTTGTGTGTGTGTGTGTGTGTTGTACTCAAGTCTTTGAGTACTATGTGCCTCACCGTGTGAGGGGTGGATGTAGGAGTCACTGGATGTTATTTCCAAACCACCTAAAAATCTCTGTGCAGTGGTTTGACTTTGTCTTTACGAATAGATGCATGTATAGGGGTTCGATCACACATTTAACATTCATTCAATTTAATCATACAACCACATCAGATTTGTAAGCTTTCAATTGAATAGTTTCTAATCTGAAAGTAATTTTTAAATTGATAAAGTTTCTATTATGATTCGTAACAGATCTATTCAATCCCCACTTCTAGATTTTCTCACCTCTATATTCGATCCACCAGTCATGAGGGATGAAATGAATGATCGGGACCAGACTATCCTTACACGATTCACCTTGTTTTTGGGAAGTTGATCCAAGGTATGCCTTCAGAAGTGCACACCCACTCTGTTGGGTGGTGATGTGGGTTGTATCATGGTTGTAGAGAGTTTGTTGGATGTGGAGGGCATTAGTTCAGCGAGCTGTGAGTGGGCAAAGACCAGCTCAAGCGTGGAGAGCTCTTCTTCCTACTAAGAGGCAGGTGGAGTTGACTTTAGCTTGGAAACAGGAAGCTCTTGCTCTGGCTTAGAGGTGGATGAAGCTTCTCGAGCCTTGGTGTAAGCTAGACTTTCTCAAGTGCAAGTGGTGGTGTGGGTGAAGGCATAGGGTTTGAAGGTGGTGGGTGGCGTAGGTATGGTTGATGTTGGTTTAGCAGGAGTGAATGATATGGTGGTGGGAGGCTTAGGAGATGGCAGAGCATATGGTGATGGTGGCGTTTGGACGGGAGGAGTGGCAATGGGTGAAGGAGTGATAACAGATGGGGATGGAGGAGCAGGTTGTGGTGAAGGTGTAGTGAGTTGTGGTGATGGTGGAGACGATGGAGACAACCAATTGTGCATTAACAAAACACATTGAATTAAAGTCTTGTTATTACGACACTAGGCATCAGGGCTTGGTGTGATTGTGATGGTGTTGGCCTGAGGTAGAGTTGGTAGAGATGGTTAATGTGGCTGTAGCGGAGGCGATGGGAGAGCCAATGGTTGTTTCGGAGGCAACTATCGAACCAATTGTAGGGATTAAGGAGGTAGTGGTGGTTGTTAGGTAGGTTGTTGTGGTGGTGAAGATGGAATGGGTTTAGGAGCTGGTTTAGGAGTGGGTGCACTTGGTGGGTGAGCATAGGCATGCCCTTGATATTGGATTGATTGAAATGGCTATTTCAGTGACAGTGCTTGCTATATTCATTGTTGAGTTAGTTGTACTTGTGGCTATGACTTTGGCAGCTATTCCACTTGAGGTTCTGGCTGCCACTTCGACAGTTGTTCCACCTAAGGCTTAAGTTTTGGTTGTGGTTATGGCGGCTGTCCTATCGACTTTGTTTGAGATGGATATTGTCTATGACTTTGTACTCTTTTCTTGTATGTCCAAGATAAATTGTGCATAATGATCCAAACTATCTACTACCCTTCTTCCAGATCATAAATTATGTCCTGATATTCAAAATAGTTTGTATGCTCTGGATGGCGATGGTACATGCAATGCTTAGAGTGGTCCACAATGGTGTTTCAAGTGGGCTCCTTTGGAGGGACTTGCAACACATTAATGGACATCAAAGCCAAAAAAACATCAAGGAAGTTTTTTGACAACAGATGATAACAAGCTCGCTTCGGGCCAAGTGGATTCCACTATGGTAGGAGTTAGATGGTGGAGTGCGGCGGCATAGGCGGGGTTAGTCTTGTGGTGGTGCTGGTAGTTGGCTTTGCAAAGGTGGTGGTGATATGTAGTGGTTAGTGGTATGGGTAGGTGTAGGGTGCTGGACGACATCCACTTGTTTCTTAGGTTTTGGCTCCTTTATTGGTAGACCCTTGAGAGGTGGAGCTAGGTTGTTGGACCTCAAACATGGCAGGCACAAACAAGTCATGTGTTGGCCCGATTAGCAAGCCCAAAGGAGGGGTGAATGGGTTGCTTAAGGATTTTAATAACTTAAAAACAAAACTTAAAACTAATTGTTAGTGTTAGATAATAGCGAAATCAGACACAAACTGTCACACACAAATGGCCCAAGGATTTATCCTGGTTCGACCCTTCCAAATGGAAGCCCTACGTCCAGTCCCTAAGAACACTTGAGATTTTACTAACCAAAGGGAACAGTCCCCCTTAAGGACATACAATGCCCAACAAACATGCTGGTCCTCCATTCTTCATAAGGGGCAATAACACCTAGCTCCCCGCTAGTCTTCCCTTCTACGAAGGGGAAAGAAAACAACCCAAAACACTTCAGTCTATCCTTCTACAAGGAGCACAAACACTTTCACAGAAAGCCTTCTCTTCAAAGAAGAGGAACAACTTGTATCTTAGAAGAGATTTTAAAGGTCCCCAGACCACAATAATGAGGCTTGATTTGAGACAATGCCCAAAAATATACAATGGATCTCTCTCTTAGATGCAAACAACTCTCTCATAAACGATTATAGACAGAACACCACAGAGAGAGAGAGAGAAAAAAAAAAGCTTGAAGATGATGACTTTGACGCTCAGCTTTCTTTACACTGGTTGAAAGGTGACTAGCTTGATCTTTCATAGTTATATGCCTTTTGATTCTAGTTGTCTGTCGTGTGAACCTTGGTCTTGTTCTTTTATAAACTCCTTGTAGAGATGTCCATTGGAGTCTTCAACTTTGACTTCATGCATGTTTCCAAGAAGTTGATTGTGTCTAACATTTGTTTCATAAGAGTATTGGATATCTGCTCTTATTTAATGCATGACGGGAGGTGTTAGGTAAGAAAGATGTCATGCATCAGTTAACTCCCATACCTCATCTGTAGAAGCCATCATTTCCGACTGACATCCAACTATTCTCGATAGACTTCCTTTTTACCTGATAGAAAAGAAAGAAATTTCTGGACCATGCACAAGGTAAGAATATATCTTATAAAACATAACCTATATTCAGAAAGCATGGACTACTACATTAAAGTTCGAGGTTCTCAATATGTGAGGATATTCCATTTGAACTTTTTAAAGTGCACCAAAACAAAGAATGAAAAAACACATTTCTATTTGCAAGGTTTTTTGTCATCAGTGAATTATAACCCATTTAGAATTTAAATAACAGCCATATATTTAAATATAATGACTAAGTGATCAGATATTATATTTGTAAAATATTTAATCGATACAGAGAAGTCAATTATTCATAAGTCAAAGGCAATTGAAATATATGTTCAGTAATCGAATATAAGTACTAAATATTTATAACAACAATCAATACAACATAAACCTTGAGAGTCAGTAATGGAAACATCCATAAAGCTAATTGGAATGAATCACCACTTGTTCACTAATCGGTACAAGGGACAGTAAGTGTTCACCAATCGGAAGGATTGAACACTAATCGGAATGAGAACTGAACATTTGTTCATTAATCGGAGCATTCATAACATCAATTGATATAATTGAATATTTATAACACAAATCGATAGAATACTTTGTTCAGTAATCGTTATAAGGCTTTTCTTCTCCAATTGATAGAAGACTTAAGCAATAATAGATAGACGCTTTCTTCTCCAATCGATAGAGACTTGGTTAGTAATCGATACATAGTCTGTTCAGTAATTGATAGAACATTTGATCATTATGAAAGATATGCAGAACTATCTTAAATAGTAATCTAGAAGGGGGTTGAATAGGTTACCACCAATTAGAAACACTATGGCCTTCTTTTTAATCCAACACTGACTTGTCGAAAACTTAAACAGATTTGTGCGAAATTTGAGC
Organism: Colocasia esculenta; assembly: GCA_014218235.1. NCBI lineage: Eukaryota > Viridiplantae > Streptophyta > Magnoliopsida > Alismatales > Araceae > Colocasia > Colocasia esculenta. The sequence goes on from CM024754.1 coordinate 171,484,754, forward strand.
TGCGATGTGTGTGTTGATTGTGAGTAGAACAACTATCAATCTATCTAGCGTGTGAGTAATCAACGTGCCTACCAAACATCTACCGTGAAATGTTCAAACCATAGGACACAAAGATTTAAGGTGGTTCGGAGTACACAACTTGTGTATCCTACGTCCACCGTCCACACACACACGCAGAAACAACTGCTTATGAGTGAGTTCAACTCACACACACTCGTTGTCTGATGCAAACATCATCAGGACAACAAACCACACGTGAATCAAGCACAAGGGTCGCTTGAGTCACAACCACACACACAAATATAGAAAAGTATTGAAAGAGAAGAGTTCTGAGATGTAGAAGCAAATCCTGATGTTGAACTCTTCTTTCTGGTCGTCCAAAAGATCTCCAAGCTTCAACTTGATGAATATCAGATGACGTAGAAGCTTGAACCACAGATGAACCGACTTCAACTCCATTCGAAAGATGGATCTTCTTTTCTCTGAACGGAGGGTTGAAGCAGAGCAGCAGGGAGAAGCTTTTCTCTTTGGTTTTGCTTAGGGTTTTGGTATGGTGGCTTCTTGCTGTGAAAATACCTTCATATGATCTTTATATATGGGTGTCCAAGTATGGAGAGTCGTGCTTAAAGGGATCACCCAAATATAGATCATATCTTGACCATCAGATCTTACTTAAACTACGGTTGTCGATAGGCACTCCATAGCTGTCGACAGCTACTGCTCAATTTTGGTTTCCAGAACCATGGTATTGCTAGATAACTGGATCCATCGACAGGCGATTTGCTGCTGTCGATAGGCCATCTGTTTCTGTCGACAGGTGGGCTTCAGCTGTCGACAGCTACTGTCCCAATTGAGCTTCCTGTAGCTTGTATTGTTCTGGATGGTCCATCTGTCGACAGGCGATTTCTTGGCTGCGACAGGTGTGTACTTGAAGTCTTTTTCAAGGTCTTTTGCACTTGACGTTGAGTGCTTGTCTTGCATACATTCACACCTACATAAAAAGACATTCTAAGTGAGATACAATGAATACATAGGTGATCACTTTTGCACTTGCTTATGTCATTCATGTCTTTATCAAATTTGTCATTTTACAAACATCAATTGCAACATCATTAAGTTCACATCATCAAAACATTTAAGCACATGAGAACCCAACATTCTCCCCCTTTTTGATGATGACAAAATTTACAATTGATGTTTCTCCCCCTTTTGGCAACATCCAAAAACATAAATTATGCACTCATGGATATAAATGAAACGAAGAACTGTGATGTCATTGATTGAATGTGAAGTGCACACAGTTACAAAAGATGTCCAGTACATGATGGAAGTAGAAGCAAAAGGGAAAGGACATGACTAACATAGCAAATGAACAGACTCAAAGCCAAACCTATTGAATATAAAAACAACAGATCCCAAACTGAATCCTAGACGCTCTAGACATCGCCATTCCCAGGTGCAGTGGGATGACGGAACTCATGAAACTCCGTAGAGAGCCTCGTAAGCCGATGCTAAATTTGCACATGAGTGTCGTCCAGTGCATCCATCCGTGTATCGACATGATCAAGATGAGCATTGAGATGGTCAAAGCCCGTAGTGAGTTCATTCTGCAGTTGGGCCTTTTGACCAGCGATAAAATCTCGAAGGGATGGTGCTGGATTCTGTGGTGCTTGGTCTTCAGCAACAGCATCATCATCTCTCTGCGCATCCATTGGCTCTACTTGGGAGTCTTCATCATCACCATCATCTTCATCATCCGAATCGAACTCTTGTTCAACATCCGGCGCCTGACCCTTGAGAGTCCTTGTGACTCTCCCATCTACAACCTTGTAGCCCATTCTATGTACAACAGTGAGATCAAAGGAACTACGGGACGAGAGAGTTTTACATTTAGAATCAGAGATTGGAATGCCAATGAAGGATAGGAGGGATGTGATAGGGCATGTATATGGCATAGACCTCTTGGAATTGGTAAAGCATTGTTTTATGAGGTCAACCATAAGGAGAGGGAGGTTGATTTGCTCAATCCTAAGGAAATAGTAGAAGAGGGACTTATGGACGGTAGTGACGAGTTCCCTGCTTCCGTCCTTAGGAACTACAAGAGTGGTGAAGAGGTGATGAATGAGACGATTCAGTGGAGGGAAGGAATTGGCATTTAGCTTCAAGTGATCCATACTGGGATGATAGATCTGGTGGGTGATCAGGGTATAGTAGTCAGAAGCAGAAGGAGGATTGACAGGATATTTGCCCCGGAGTTTGGAATTTGAAATGCACGGCAAAGGAGATTTGGGGATATTTGAAAAGTGGTGCCCTTTACCGTGGTGTAAAGCTCATCACCTTGAATAGACAACTACAGGTTGTTGTAAAACTCCGTCACAGCGATTGGGGAGTACCGCTTGTGGGAGTACAGAAAGGCCGTCCAACCCTGGTTGTCAAACAGGGGCTGGAGACCGGAAAACATGTCCTCCAGGGATTCGAAATCCATGAACCATGGCTGGACAAACTTGGTGAAGGAGCCCCAGACCTTAGAAGTTTGGCGGTTGGGAGGGACAATGAGCTCCCGCAGCCGGTCATCCCAGTGCTTGCTTCGGCGCTCGGCAGGAGCCCTGGAACTGTCGCCGGCTTCTGGCGGGATGGGACACCGACGGGAAGCAATGCATTTTCGTGGGGGATCCATGGAGAAGGTGAGGTTGGAGTGGTGAGGAGCACTGAGGAGAGGAAGAAGACATGAGAAGGAAGAAAAACCAAAAGGGGCAGAATCTGGGGTGGTCGCCCTGGATAGAGGAGAGTTAGGGTTGAGAGAGGGAGGAGAGGCTTTTTGAAGGAGGGGGAAGGGTTGAGGAGACATGGGTTTCCTTTTAAAGAGGTTGGGAAGGAATTTGAATAGGAAGGGACCCACAAAATCCGGCCAAAAAGTGTGCCGGTTAGGCTTCTGAACCGCCCAAGACGCTGGCTGTCGACAGGCGCCCAGATAGCTGTCGACAGCTACAGTGCAGATGTGTCCCAGAAATGAGTTTTGTGAATTTTCTGTGGGATATGAGTATTCACACGGGATTTTAAGGTTGAGAATAGGTCTATACCCGTTACAAAGTGTCATAAAGACTATATCAAGACATCAAAATTCTACAATGGTTAAGAGATAATACGGAGGGAATCGTAAGTTTTAGCATTTAGAAAACATCGTTCAAAACATATGAACCTAAGATAACCCCTTTGAATAGAACCATTGAAGTAAAACATATTCTTGAGTGGGTGATTTTCAGTTAATAAATGAGATAATGTCTACATGAACAATTGACAATAAACCCTCTTGCCCTTAATATAAATGTTTTGGAGGCTTCACTCTATTTCTTGCAATGGAACAAGTTTTTTTTTAAGTTAGTGTGGGTAAAGTGGTAATTAGGATCACGTACACCTTTGAACGTGAAGGTAGACATTTGTGATGCCCGTACCCCTAGTTACTCAGTGTGTGTGACCATCATACCATTATGCAGAGATAATGAAAGAACCTTTTTGACGCGAAGATAGACATTTGTGATGCCCATGTCCCCGGTTACTCAGTGATGTTCCTCATTGCTCTACCTTTGGCCATTGCAGATAAACTTTATTTGATCTTTTTTTTTTAGTTTAGAAATAGGTAGCTTTTCTCCTTTTTTTTTTGAAAATCAAGGTCAAAGGTTATGTAAAGTCAAAGGCCACGTAAAATCATTAAGTTCAACAACTGTCTTACTTATCAATCCACTTTAGAAACATGATCATCCACAAAGGAGTTATTCAAGTGGGTTAGGTTAAAATCATTAGATTTGTTCAATGTTTCCTATGATATAACCTAGACTCAAGCATAAAATATTATTTCAAATCATTGGAATTAAAGACATGTCTTTGATACGTTGTGATTATGAAAGATTGTAATGATATTTATACCCAATTATCCCCCTTGCATAAATAATAGAAACATACTCATGAAGAATGGAGGAGAAAAGATGAAGAATGATAGAAGATGTGTAGCTGTCGACAGCAAGATGTGCCTATCGACAGGTACTAAATTCCAGAAGAATGGAGGTTCTGGGAGAGGTCATCTGTCGAGAGGTAGAGTGGGGTTGTCGACAGGGACTTGAACAACTCAGTTTAAGGCTTGTGATTGAGAGAAATTTGACTTGATTAAAGGAGGGATTAGGACACATTGAGTATGAAGGGTTACCCATAAGATTTCACTCACTTAGCCTAAACTTACTCACCCATATGTGTGCATGTGATGAATCACTTCAAGCAAATCAATCAAGGATATACATTCATATCAAGCATTTGCACATAAGAGAACAACTACAAGCATGTGAGCACCAAGATTCATTCTTGCATGTGTCAAAATTAAAAGAAACCAAATACCTTATTATGAAGTTAATGACCTTTATGTATATGTACACTATGGATACTTGGCGGAGTATATTTACTCACGTATAATGATAGTTTCCAAACAGCCGAACTTGTTCTTCCACATCTCACCATTTGATATACCTCATAGTCACTACAACAAAGAATCATTTACTCCTCAATTTGGCATTGGATTCATTGATTTTGCACAATCCCAATTCTCTCCTTAGAGAGGTGAACCTATCTTCTGACAAGGTTTGGTGAAAATATCTGCCAATTGTTTTTCAGTAGGTATGAAGCTAAGCTCCAAGGTTTTGTTGGTTACCTCATCTCTCAAAAAGTGATGCCTTATTTCAATGTGTTGGTCCGTGAGAGTTGAATTGGGTTTTTGGAAAGATTGATAGCACTAGTATTGTCACATAAGATAGGTGTGCATCCAATGTCAATGTTGTAGTCACACAACTGACTTTTAATCCACAACACCTGAGCCCGCACACTCCCTGCAGCAACATATTCTGCCTCTGCAGTGGAGAGTGCAACCGAGTGTTGCTTCTTGGATGCCCACGAACCATGCAACCACCAAGAATCGGCAATACCCACTATTGTTTTTTCTGTCAATTTTACACCCAGCATAGTCAGCATCATAATATGAAATCAGTTCAAAGCTACTACCTGCTGGATACCATAATCCCAAATCATACGTACCTGAGAGATATCTGAAAATCCTTTTAACAGCAACCAAATGGCTTTCCTTTGGACTAGATTGGTATCTAGCACAAAGGCAGACACTAAATTGTATATCCGGCCTACTTACAGTAAGGTAAAGAAGTGAGCCAATCATACCTCGGAATTGCTTTGCATCTACCGTTTTACATTTCTCATCTTTTTCCAGTTTTATGCTTGTGCTCATTGGTGTGGAAGATAGCTTGGCTTGTTCGAACTGAAATCGTTTTAGTAGCTCCTTCATATACATTTCCTAATTGATGAAGAAGCCATCTTCATGTTGTTTTACCTGCAAGCCAAGAAAAAAATTGAAGCTCCCCCATTAAACTCATCTCAAATTCACTGTGCATGTGGTTTAAAAATTCTTCACATAGTGAAGGGTTAGTGAAACCAAATATAATGTCGTCAACATAAACTTGAACAACAATTATGTGATTGTGAGCACATTTAGTAAAGAGAGTTTGGTCCACTTTACCTCTGGAGTAGTTTTTACTCACCAAGAAGTTGTTTAATCTATCGTACCAAGCTCGAGGTGCCTGTTTCAAACCGTAAAGAGCTTTGTGCAACTTATAAACATGATTAGGCTTTGAATTATCCTCAAATCCAGGTGGTTGAGAAAGATAGACCTCTTCTTTGATGTAGCCATTCAAGAAAGCAGTTTTAACATCTATTTGAAAGAGTTTGAATTTATTTGAGCATGCATATGCCAACAATTCTAACTGCCTCAAGCCTAGCTACAGGTGCACAGTTTTTCAAAATCTATCTCAAATTCTTTCTTGATTATATCCTTTTGCTACCAGTCTAGCTTTGTTTCTCACACTTTACCCTCTTCATTTAGCTTATTCCTACATACCCATCTTGTTACAATCACTGAAATTTCAGGGGTCCTAGGAACTAAGCTCCACACTTTATTTCTTTCAAATTGCCCAAGTTCCTCATGCATAGCATCTATCCAAGAATTGTCTTTTAGTGCCTCTTCAACATTTTTAGGTTCCACTTGAGAGACAAAAGCTAAATGATCTTGTTCAACAATGTGTCCTTGCCTGTGATCTAGTTTGAACTTTATCATTTACATTTCCAATTACATTTTCAAGTTGGTGATCTTTTGAGTACCTGACATTTCTGATTGTTGACGGACCCGGTTGATCTTGTGCTCTAGGAAGTTGATCTTGTGGAATTTGTTCTTGAGGAGGTGTGTTCCTGAGGATTTTCTTCTTGAGGAGAATTTTCTTCTTGAGGATTCTCTTTAGTTTCATCAACTTGTTTTCTGAAAATTACTCTCTCATCATCATCATCGTACCTGTGAAAATATGCATTATTAGTTTTTGTTTCTTCTTGTGATTTTTCTTCAGCTTTACCATTTTATTTTCCAAGAATGGTCCCTTCATCATCATCATACCTGCGAAAATTTACATTGTCAATTTTTGCATGATACTCATCAAAAACAACATGTGGAGTTTCTTCCACAGTTCTATTTTTATGATTAAACACTCTATAGGCTCTAGAATGTTCTGAGTATCCTAGAAAGATACCTAGATCACTTTTGGCTTCAAATTTATCTAGGTTGACTTTGTCATTGTTATGAATAAAGACTTTGGAGCCAAAGATCCTGAAGTACCTAATACTGGGTTTCTTACCTTTTAAGAGTTCATAGGGGGTTTTCTTTATCACAGGTCTTACCATGGCTCGATTGAGGATGTAGCATGAGGTATTCACTGCTTCTGCCCAAAAGCTTCTTATGAGTTGGCTTTCAACCAGAAGAGTACGAGCCATTTCCACCAAGGTCATGTTCTTTCTCTCCACTACGCCATTTTGTTCGGGTGTCCTTGGGGAGGAAAACATGTGATCTATCCCTCGATTCCTGTAGAATTCAGAGAATGCGTTATTGTCAAACTCTCCCCCATGATCAGTGCGGATTGAGCAGATCTTGTGTATGTTCCCATGCTCAATCTTGTTAAAGAACTCTTCAAGTTTTTCAGTGCTTCACTTTTGTGAGCCAAGAATTTAACCTAAACAACCTTGAAAAATCATCTACAATGACAAACCCAAAACGTTTATGATTGAGACTAAGTGTTCTAGTAGGTCCAAAAAGGTCTATGTGTAACAGTTCATAAGGTTTTAAAGTGATTACCAGTGCTTTTGATTTGAAAGACTTTCTGGTTTGTTTTCCCTGTGCACATGCATCACACAAACTCACATTTTTATTGAAGGGAATTTCAGGAAGTCCATTTACCAACTTCATCCTCATGATCTTGTGCAACACATTGTAGCTCGCATGGCCTAGCCTTCGATGCCACAAGATCAACTCATCTTGTTTATTAGCAACAAAACACAAATTTTTGTTTTCTGGTTCATCTAAATCAACTAGATAGATGTTATTGACTCTTTTTCCATAAAACTTGACACTTCCTGAAATTTTATCAATGATTTGGCATGCATTCAACTCAAAGATTACTTTGTGTCCTTTATCACACAGTTGACTAATACTAAGAAGGTTGTGATTATGACCATCAACTAAGAGTACATTGTCTATTGAGTTAGAGGCATACTTACCTACCTTACTTGTGCCAATTATTTGGCCCTTGTTGTTACCTCCAAAGACAACTTGTCCTCCGTCTTTTTCCACCAGCAAACATAATTTTTCTTTGTCGCCCGTCATGTGCCTTGAGCAGCCACTATCCAAGTACCATTTGTTTTGATTTTGGGCTGCTAGGCATTCCTGCATAGATGGATCAAACAAGAGGTTTTGGTACCCAAATTACTTTGGGTCCAAACTTTTCATTCAAGCCAAAAAGTAAATGCTTTAGAATCCAAACTTGTTTGCATTTCAGTTTGTTTAATTTATTCCAGCATTGATTTTCTATATGGCCAAGCTTTTTACAGAAATTGCATGATGGAGATTTTCTCATGACATTTATTTTGCTGTTTTGTTGAACATTTATTTGCATTTTACCCTTTTGTTGCCTGGATGGCTGTCCCTTGCAATGTACTTCCAGGCCTGTCGAAAGCTCTCATTGGGTTTGTCGACAGACTTCTTATGTTGCTGAGCAGATGAAGTCTTTTGAGTAGGTTGTTGTTGCTTACCCTTGGCTTGAGCTTTCTTGCTCTTAGGTGGAACTTGTTTACTTATGCTTGGACTACAATCAACAAAGGAAGTGATTAATTTATCTCCAAGTTTCTTTTGTTTTACTGGTTGATACCCAAGCCCATGCTTTGCAACATGTGTATTTATTCCCAAAACAGCATCAAGATTTTACTTTCCTTTTACAAATCTTGAAAGATCTTCAGATTTTCCTTTTAGATCCTTTTCAGCTTTTTCCAACTTTTTCTGAATCTCTGTATTCTCAAGTTGGAGAGTTTCAACTGATTTGCTTAAGGCTTGTTTTTCCTTTTCATTTTCTTGCAATTACTCCTTTAAGCAATCCATTTCCTCGTGATGACCTTCCTGTTCAATTTTCATCATTTCAATTTCTTTATTTAGGATTGCAATCTCTTCATCATTAGATGTCCTATCAGCAAGTGAAGTGATTTTCTTCTTCAGTGTTTTATTTTCAGACTTTAATTCACAAAATTTTTCAGCATGGTGTATGCCTCTTCCCATTCATCAACAGTATATCTTTCAAAGGAAGAGTTTACCTCGTTGGAGTCTTCACTCCTTGCCATTAAGCACTGAATCTCTTCATCTTTAGAACTTCCATGAGCGTTGTCATCCTCATCTTCATCACTCCAAGTTGCCATCATGGCTTTGACTTTCTTGAAGGTGAACTTGTTCTTCTTCAACTTTTTCTTGAGCTCTGGGCATTCACCTCTCATGTGCCCTGGTTTCTTGCACTCATAGCACACAATATGTCAGTTTTTTTGTTTGAGTCAAACTTATTTGAAAAATCTTTCTTAGGAAAAGTTTTGGAGTTACCTGATCCTTTCCTTTTGAACTTAAGGAATTTCTTGAACTGTCTAGTGAGCATGGCCATTTCATCGTTCTCACTATCACTAGATGTTCCATTTTCATCACTTTCCTGTTGGATCTCTTTCTTGGAGCTTGAGGAAATTTTGTTGAGGGCTTTTAGAGCAATTGATTTCTTGAGATTTTCTTCAGTTTCTTTTCTTCTTATATTTATTTCATAGGTCATCAAGGATCTAATTAACTCATCTAATTTCATTGATGAAAGATCCTTAGAGTCCTCAATGACAGTGGCCTTAGTATGCCAAGTGGATGGAAGAGACCGAAGTATCTTCCTCACTAAGTCACTTTCAGTATACTCTTTCTTAAGACCTTTCAATCCATTGATTATTAGCATGAATCTAGCAAACATATCTGAAATTGTTTCTTTATTTTTCATTCTAAACATTTCATATTCAGTATAAGCATGCTAGCCTTGGTTTCCCTTACCTCAGACGTACCTTCGTATATGAGCTCCAACTTATCCTACATCTCTTTTGCTGACTTACATGTGGAGACTCTTACGAATTCCTTTGGATGGTCGGCGCACTGCATTGTGTTCAATGCACTCCAGTTGAGGGTTTCTTTGCGAATTTGTTCCTTTGTCCAAGTGTCCTCGTCAGCGGGTAGCTCATAAGGCCCTTTGCTGACGATATTCCACAGCTCAAAGTCTTGATCTCTCAGAAAGACCTGCATATGGTTTTTCCCATAAGTATAATCAGTGCCATCAAAAAAAAGGAGGCCGGGACACTGAGTGCCCTTCAGCCATAAATCCCCTATTGATTTCCATGAGACCGAAAATCTCTTAATTGTGAGATCAAAGCTTTAAAGCAGTAAATCGGAGAAACCGAGCTCTGATACCAATTGAAAGATATGTGTAACTATCTTAAATAGTAATCTAGAAGGGGGGTTGAATAGATTACCAACAATTAGAAACACTATGGCCTTCTTTTTAATCCAACACTGACTTTTCGAAAACTTAAACAGATTTGTGCGAAATTCGAGCTGCGATGTGTGTGTTGATTGTGAGTAGAACAACTATCAATCTATCTGGCATATGAGTAATCAACGTGCCTACCAAACATCTACCGTGAAACGTTCAAACCACAGGACACGAAGATTTAAGGTGGTTCGGAGTACACAACTTGTGTATCCAACGTCCTCCGTCCACACACACATGCAGAAATAACTGCTTATGAGCGAGTTCAACTCTACAACTCACACACACTCGTTGTCTGATGCAAACACGCAATCAGGACAACAAACCACACGTGAATCAAGCACAAGGGTCGCTTGAGTCACAACCACACACACAAATATAGGAAAAGTATTGAAAGAGAAGAGTTCTGAGATGTAGAAGCAAATCCTGATGTTGAACTCTTCTTTCTGGTCGTCCAAAAGATCTCCAAGATTCAACTTGATGAATATCAGATGATGTAGAAGCTTGAACCACGTACGAACCAACTTCAACTCCATTCGAAGATGGAACTTCTTTTCTCTGGAGGAGGGTTGAAGCAGAGCAGCAGGGAGAGCTTTTCTCTTGGTTTTGCTTAGGGTTTTGGTATGGCGGCTTCTTGCTGTGAAAATACCTTCATATGATCTTTATATATGGGTGTCCAAATATGGAGAGTCGTGCTTAAAGGGATCACCCAAATATAGATCATATCCTGACCATCAGATCTTACTTAAACTACGGCTGTCGACAGGCACTCCATAGCTGTCGACAGCTACTGCTCAATTCTGGTTTCCAGAACCATGGTTTTGCTAGATAACTAGATCTGTCGATAGGCGATTTGCTGCTGTCGACAAGCCATCTGTTTCTAACGACAGGTGGGCTTCAGCTGTCGACAGCTATTGTCCCAATTGAGCTTCCAGAGCTTGTATTGTTCTGGATGGTCCATCTGTCGACATGCGACTTTCTTGGCTGTCGACAGGTGTGTACTTGAAGTCTTTTTCAAGTCTTTTGCACTTGATGTTGAGTGCTTGTCTTGCATACATTCACACCTACATAAAAAGACATTCTAAGTGAGATACAATGATACATAGGTGATCACTTTTGCACTTTCTTATGCCATTCATGTCTTTATCAAATTTGTCATTTTACAAACATCAATTGCAACATCATTAAGTTCACATCATCGAAACATTTAAGCACATGAGAACCTAACACATTAATCGGTATGAATCTTGTTCTATCATTGATATGGACTTAGAAAGATTTTCTTGAAGTGAATAATATAGAATAAACTTGAACCTTTTAGAGCATTTACAGTGATGATCTTTGGAGCCATTATTTTACCTTTATTTTCCTGTTGACAGACTTAATTGAAAAATATATGTTAATTACATAAAATGAACACAAGAATTCATAAAAAGGAGATTAAATATGAGTAGAAACCATAATTCGACACTTGTTTTTCACAAGTTGACATATGGAGAACACAAGTCGATAGATATAACATTAAGTTGACATATATCATTCATAAGTTGGCACATAGAACATAAGTCGACTTATGAACAAAGAAGCCAACACAGGGTAAACATAAGTCGACTCATATAACATTAAGTTGACATATATAACACAAGTCGACATATCATCATATATTTCAGTTTGTTGATTATTTGCACATTATCATTACTCAATAATATAAGTTATTTGACATATATTTAAATTATTGTCATAACTAAAATTTTGGAATATATTTGGAGATGATAGGTTCAACAATATCCTTTTTTTGGTGATGACAAAACTTTAAATAAATACTCTGAACGTACTGAAATAATCATGTTATATCCTAGCATAAATCTTAACATCAAAATAGTACATGAAGAACTTGATGACTATTATGCAAAGATGAATGAAGGAGATATGAAAGCATGTTATTTTAGAGAAATAATCTCTCCCTTTTTTTGTCAATTACCAAAACGGTGAGACTAAAGGGATAAATGAAGAAGATGATAGGTGGTAAAGGAGGTCAAAGGATTTTATCACGAATACGCTTGTTGGCCTCAGTTCTATTCTTCATTTCTGAATATTTTTCTACCTTTGTTCCTACAGAAACTGAAGATGTCAACTGAATTTATAGCAATGTTACCTGAGTATTCATTTCTGAATATTCTTTTTGTTGTTTGAGAGGCATCTGCAATATTTTTTGAAGCAATTTGAGGCTCCCCCTCAATCTGATATTCTTCTCCTGAGGAGCTACTTGTTGCATGCTCCCCCTAAATAGATGCTTTCTTTGCAGCAGACTTCCCTTTGCAGGTCTACTCTTGATTAAGGCAAGAATCTTTGGAGTCGTAGAAGCCTAGAGACAGGGCCCTCAATAGATGTGATGAACATGAACATCATAAGGAGAGAATAGATTTCAAGGATATCTTGATGAGGAATCAATTCTAGGGTTCAAAGGAGGCTGAACCATAATGTGAATTGATTATAGAGAAGATTCACAGTTTCTAAAAAGTCAATTGGAAGACAATAGTCATCAATTGGTATATTAGACAAGGATAATTGTGAAAGATGAATAGGTTGTATACAGATTGGTGAAGTGTTGTAAGTGATTTTTCCAATTGTTGAAGAAACTCAATATGCTCAATGGTTAAAGAATATACTCAGGTGGAAGTTCCAATTGTGCAAGAAGTGACATATCGATTTGTGAATAACCTTAGTGTGACTTTCATATTGTAGAAGAGAGTCAATGAAGTCACATCGATTGAAGAGTACTTTGATTTAGTGATTAGAAGACAGTATGTAAGGCCCTCACATTTTGCATGTATTATATTTAATTCTATACATATGGTAATTACTTTTTTTATACATAGTTTATTTATTTATTTCTGCACATGTGTGCTTGTCTGATGTATTTAAGTTCTGTCTAAAATTCCTGGTTAACGTCAACATCACCTGACGTTAACATCAAGTTGACGGCAACATGTGTGTCGTTGACTGCTTGGCCAGAGGATATAGACATCCAGATCGATTGATGTTTACTTCCTATTAACGGCAGCAAAGTGGCTGTTTACTTCTCCGACTGTGTTTGAGATTCCAGATCTAAAATGGTTGTGTTTTCTCCGAAACCTATTTAGGAAACCCAATCCCAACGGTTAGGAATCCTAATGCTAGGCGCACCCCGACTCTTAACCCTATATAACCTATGTATTTTGACTAGGTTAGGTCCTTTGGTTGAGAGGAAAAATTAGGGTTTGTTTGAGAGAAAAAAATAGAACTTTTGAGGCTTGATCCAGAGTTTAAGAGGTTCTTCAGGTGATCTTCTTCGACTGGAAGGTGCTCCTAGTGTTGAAGAATCTCCCCGACTCCAAGAGACCATCTACTCAAGAGTGAAGACCGGATTTGGACTGGAGATTTGCACCTTCTTGGCTTGGCCGAGGAGGACTTCATCGCCAAATTCAATCTTTAGAGATTTTATTCCAGGCAAGTAGGTTAGAGGTATCATCCCTAGACATGTCCCCTAGGTTCTAGGTATTTTTACAGATTTTTCTTTCGTGTCCTGGAATCCCCAATTCTCTCTTTTATTGAGTTCGGTCTGCACTTTCTACAGACAGGAGGTTGATGACAACCTTGTTGCCGCCAAGTTCTTGAGTTAACGGCAACATATTGTGCCGTTAACCCATGTTGATGGCAAGGCCCTTGCCGCCAAGTTCTTGTATTTAAATAATTATGATCTTGATCTATGTGCTGTGATTTTTGAACTTTTGGATATCTGTACATGCTGTAAAAATTATGGTTGTCAGGTATGGTCTTTAGGTTAGATCATGAGTTTCTGTCAAAATTCTGAGCATGATTTTATTTAATATAATTTCTGTTATGGTGAAATATGCATGTTTTGACAATATTTAATTCTGAACAAATAGTTTGAATGCATGTTATTGTTACAGAAAAATTTCATAAACTTAGGGTTACTGGTTTCATGTTTTAAACCTATGAGCATCGACTGTTTTACTGTCTACCATGTTAAGTGAATATTTTACTGAAAATACATGAAATCTGTATTAATTTTTAAAAATAGTTCTACTATTGCGAAAATTCTGGAAAATTGGTCATATGACATATTCCATGTATAGAGTCTATCGTTAAATTTTGATACTATTTTGATATCCATAGGTACCATTTGTATTTTAAAAGGGCAATCAAACCATGTTAAGCATGTTTGATTTAGATATTGTAAATTTCAGTGATTAGCAGCATGTTTAGATACTGTTATGATTTATTTGTCACTGTGAAACAATCATGTTAAGTTTTGTAAACTGAGATTTATATGTTTGAAAGATATGCATATGAATGGATCTAATGGAGCATGCAAATAAGGTAAATCATGTGATTAAGTGAGAAAATATGTTTAAGTGATCATGTGCCATAATTGACACTGCTACCATAGAAAGATGTGGAGCCGTACTATAGAAAAGTCCCTATGGGAAGGCTCATTGTGTATGTGATATCCTGTGGGCATCATGATGAAATCCTGGAGGTGGAAAAGTACCACTGGTTAGGGTGGAGAGGGCTTCTCCCGGTTCTGCGCAGTTACCAAGATTCGTCACTGTATTGCCTAGGTGATGAGTATGTGTTATGTGAATGTGTGTCCTTCTTTTTGATAGTTTGGACTATGTGTCACAACAATTAATGTGTAAAAGTGTGAATATGTGCAATGTGATCATGTGTTAGTATTATGTTAATGTGATACCATGTGAAAAGATGTGAAACCATGTGAATGTGATATGTTTATGTTAAAACAGCAAGTAAGAGGTGTGAATATGTGTTAAGAAAACATGTGAAAAATGTTATACATCATGCTAGGATTGTTAGTTACCTTGTGCTTGATTTCATGATCTAATTGTGTAGAATTCTGAAATGATATGAATTGAAATTAGCACAATGAATCAAGTTAATTATCATTTGTAGAAAGCATGTATAGGTTGTTCATGTATATTTGCTTAATTAAAATGAATCATGTGACATATATTTCTTTCATTGTTTAAAAGAATAGCATGTTTGTGATATGTGTAAGGATGTGCATTTAGGTTGCTTGCTGGGTTTTTTTGGAAGACTCATACTTGCTTTAACATATGGTGAGACTAGTGTCCCCGTGCTAGAGGAGGACATAGTGAGGAGCGACTTCGAGCGAGAGGAGTAGCTGCACTTGTGGAGATTTACTGCTTAGACTACTTTTTCATTTGATAGTATGTGAACAATGTTATTTATATGGACTTGTATAATTGTGGACATTTGTTATTTACATTGTTACTATATAGATTGTGGAATATTTGAATGATGATAGAATAAGAATGTCTTATATTTCCGCTATACTTCCTTTGTTATTTATGTACATCTCGGCCTACCGTGTTGTGTTGGGTAAATGTCCCACTGTGACGACGCCCTTTGTATCGATGTGGATTGGTATAATCGTATCGGTATAAAGAGGGTCGTTACAGAGATTGGTATCAGAGCAATAGGTTGAGATTGTACATAAATAAGCCATCATCTATAGAATATTTCAAAGTCTTTATAGAATTTGTCCATATATGTGGAAAATATCTAATAATGAATTAAAGATAGTTAAGAAAATGGTTAGGACTAAGTAACTTAGATTCTAACTAAGTTAATTATTTTACAGGCTATGGCGAGCCATGGTAGGCGTGGTGCTCAGGCTTGGGAGGATGAGCAGAGGCGTGAGGAGAGGGGTGAGTAGCAGCCCCCGGCACCCCAGGGTCCCACGGTACTCCCTTCACCACCACCTGTGGACTATGGCGTGTTCATGCAAAGCCTGGTTCAGGCAATGCAGACCCAGGCGCAGACTCAGGCGGCACTGCAGGCTCAGTTGCAGGCTCAGGTTAGAGTTGTTAAATAGGAGTAGTCTTTTTTGTTGAATGCATGATTGTTTATGTGTTGGTTATGTATTGTTTAATGTCTCAGGCTCAAGCTCCAGCTCCAGTTCCTCAGGAGCATGGCCCTGGTGGTCCGTCCATCATGGAGAGGTTTAAGAGGATGGCTCCACCTTCTTTTAAGGGGGAGAGTCAGCCCCTCTTGGAAGAGAGCTGGATGAGGGAAGTGGAAAAGATCTTCTGGGCCATTAGGTGTGCGGAAGAGGACAAAGTCAGCCTAGCTACTTACATGCTACAGGTACTTAAAGTATATGTACTTGTGTAAGGTTAAGGTTTTGTTTAGATGGTGCTTATGGGTTGTGTTTTACAGGAGAGGGCCGATATTTGGTGGGCCTCCGTACTACGTACCAGGTACGAGGATGGTGCCATTGATGTGACTTGGGCCGAGTTCACGAGGCTATTTCGGGCCAAGTTCATCCCCGAGCACATACACAAGATGAAGCAGGAGCTTCTCTCTCTCTCACCAGGGATCCATGACTGTCTTGGAGTACGAGGCTAGGTTTGCTGAGCTTTCAAATATGCTCCCATATTGTTGCTGACGAGTGCAGGAAGGCCAAAAGTTTGTGGTGGGGCTCAAACCATCACTTAGGTCAAGGCTCATTGCTTTTGACCACCACACTCTAGATGAGGCTCTCAGCGCAGCATGCAGGCAGGAGAGCGAGATGGATCAGTACTTGGAAGAGAAGAGGGCAGCTCAAAAGAGGTTCGTGCCACCTTTCCAGAGGCAGGACAGGAAGAAGGCAGTGTACCAGTTGCCTCAGCGTCCAGTGGTGGCTTCGAGTCAGCAGGCGGTTACACCACAATCCCCCAGCTTCAGGCTCAACGATAAGAGGATGTGTCCTCACTGTGGAAGGGCACATGGTGGCACAGAGTGTTGGAAGCACCGAGCATCAGATCCGAGACTGCCCTAGGCTTCAGCAGTCCGTTCAGAGGGGAGCGCCAGCCCTAGCAGTAGCAGTAGCAGCAGCAGTAGCGCCAGTGACAGGGAGACCAGGAAGGCCTCGGGCCCAAGCCTGAGTGTTTGCACTAGCTCGAGAGGATGCAGAGCAGGCTGAGAACGTCACAGAAGGTACGATTCTAGTCATGGGTGTGCATGTGCGGGTGTTGTTTGATACGGGTGCTACACACTCGTTCATTTCCGAGCAGTTTGCCAAGCAGTGAATAGCAGAGTCTGGAGTGGAGGTAGAGGAGTTAGAAGTCCCTTTATCTGTGCACACACCAGTAGGTACGGTAGTGACCAGGAAGTGCATTCCATCTTTACTTATATACATTTTGGACCGAGGCTTGTTCGGGTGCTTCTACTTGCTCAAGATGAAGGACTATGATGCCATACTTGGTCTGGATTGGCTTGAGGAGCATTATGCCTTAGTGGATTGCAGAGGGAAGAAGATTACTTTCCGTATTCCTAGTGAGGATGAGTTCTCACATCCGTTGCCAAGGAACTTAGCGGGAAGGTTTGTGATCTCCGCCATGATGGCTATGAGGATGGTGAACAAGGGTTATGACGCATTTCTCGCCAGTGTGGTCTTGGTTCCAAAGGTCGATCAGTCACCAACCCTTGAGGAGATTGAGGTTGTGCAGGAGTTTCCAGACGTGTTCTCTGATGATTTGTCTGGATTGCCACTAGTAAGGGAGGTAGAGTTCACCATAGAGTTGCTTCCAGACACCTCTCCTATCTCTAAGGCTCCATATCGGATGGCACCTGTGGAGTTATCCGAGCTGAGGAAGCAGTTGCAGAATTTGCTGGATAAGAGATTCATTCGCCCTAGTGTGTCACCATGGGGCACACCTATATTGTTCGTGAAGAAGAAAGATGGGTCCCTCAGGCTGTACATCGACTACAGGAAGCTCAACAAGGTGACACTGAAGAACGGTACCCTTTGCGCGGATTGATGATTTGTTCGATCAGCTGCAGAATGCATCGGTGTTTTCCAAGATAGATATGTGGTCCGGCTACCATTATTGAGGATTAAGGGTGAAGATGTGTCCAAGACTGCTTTCAGGACTGTTATGGACACTATGAGTTCCTTGTGCTTCCATTGGTCTGACTAATGCCCCTGCGCAGCGTTCATGGATCTCATGAACAGGGTGTTTAGACCATATTTGGATAGCTTTGTAGTGATGTTCATAGACGATGTGTTAGTCTATTCTCTTGATGAGGCTACACACCGTGAGCATCTGAGGATTGTTCTGGAGGTTCTATGAGAGCACAAGCTATATGCTAAGTTCAGCAAGTGAGACTTTTGGATGCATGAGGTTCATTCCTTTGGGCATGCTATCTCACGCGCTGGAGTTGTTGTTGATCCGCAAAGGTTCAGGCGGTGTTAGAGTGGAGACTCCAAGGACACCATGGGAGATCAGGATTTTTCTTGGCTTAGCAGGCTATTACAGGCGATTTATTGAAGGCTTTGCCTCTATCGCAGCACCTTTGACTAAGCTAACAGGAAGGTGTGAGTATGTGTGGTATGAGATTGCGAGAGTAGTTTCCAATTGCTGAAGACGAGGCTTACATCTGCACCCGCGTTGATCTTGCCTAGTGGTGCAGAGGGTTTTGCTATCTACTCTGATGCTTCTCAGTAGGCCTTGCTGTGTGTTGATGCAGCATGGTAAGGTAGTTGCCTATTCTTCTCTCCAGTTAAAAGAGCATGAGCGTAACTATCTGACCCATGATTTGGAGTTAGCATATGTGGTTCATGCACTGAAGATTTGGAGACACTATCTTTACAGTGTCAAGTTTGAGGTGTTCACTGACCACAAGAGTCTGGGGTATCTTTTCTCTCAGAAGGAATTGAACCTGTGGCAGAGAAGATGGATTGAATTTCTCAAGGACTACGACTTCGAGCTTCAATACCATCTAGGAAAGGCGAATGTCGTGGCAGATGCGCTCAGCAGAAGAGGTCACTACTTCAGCAGGATTGAAAGATGCTTGAGGATGGGGCATGTGCTATGACTGAGTTAGAGCCACAGTTGTGTCAGGCTTTCGTGGCTCAGTTATCTATCCGATCCATGGTTCTGGATGAGGTGATCGAGCAGCAGAGAGCTGATCCTAGGCTTCAGGAGATGGTGGGCAAGGCAGGCATTGTTCGTGATGAAGACGGTGTCGTTAGATTCCAGCACCGAGTTTGTGTTCCTGATGTTGTAGATGTTCGTGAGCGAGTACTTGCAGAAGCTCACAGGTCGAGGTTCTCCATTCATCTAGGCAACACTAAGATGTACCAGGACTTGGAGAGATCTTTCTGGTGGTCTGGCATGAAGAAGGATGTGGCCGAGTTTGTGTCCAGGTGTTTAGTGTGCCAGCAAGTAAAGGCCGAGTGTCAGAGACCATCAGGCCTTATGCAGAAGATGGAGATACTTGTATGGAAGTGGGAAGCAATCACCATGGATTTTATGACAGGTTTGCCCAGATCAGCCAAGGGCAATGACTCAATTTGGGTGATTGTAGATCGTTTCTCTAAGACTGCTCATTTCTTGCCCATGAAGAAGAAACAGTCTGTGGAGAGTTTGGTGAGGCTGTATGTTGGCAGCATTGTGAATTTGCATAGTGTGCCAAAGTCCATTATCTCAGACAGAGACCCGCGGTTTACATCGAGGCTGTGGCAGGGTCTTCAAGAGGCTTTAGGTTCTCAACTGAAGTTTAGTTCGACGTTTCACCCTCAAACAGATGGCCAGTCCGAGAGGACAATCTAGACGATCGAGGATATGTTGAGAGCGTGCATGCTTGATTGGAAGGGTGATTGGGAGCATCATCTACCTCTTGTGGAGTTCGCCTACAACAATAGTTTTCATGCGAGCATCGGCATGGCTCCATTCAAGGCTCTGTACTGGTGACCCTGTAGATCTCCTTTGTGCTGGGAGGAGACAGCCAGGAGTTGGTCCGGAGTTGGTGCAGGAGACTTCGGATAAGATTCAGCTTATCAGGTAGAGGTTTGTTGTGGTGCAGGATAGGCAGAAGAGCTATGCCGACAACAGGAGGAAGGATTTAGAGTTCAAGGTTGGCGAGCATGTATTTCTCAAGGTTTCATCTACCCGAGGCGTGGTCAGGTTTGGCAGGCATAGCAAGTTGAGTCCGAGATTCATTGGCCCATTTGAGATTCTCAGGTGGATGGGCAGCATGGCATATAACCTAGCTTTACCCCCAGCGCTAGTGAGTGTGCACCCAGTCTTCCATGTGTCTATGCTCAGGAGATACGTGAGAGATCCGTCTCATGTTATTAGTCACGAGCCAAGAATTCAGCCAGACTTGTCCTATGTAGAGCAACCAGTAGCTATCCTAGATCGGAAGGTTTAGCACCTCAGAAACAAGAGTATTGCATCCGTGAAGGTGTTATGGAGGAATTTCTCGCGAGAGGAAGCTACATGGGAGCTTGAGGATGCTATGAAGAAGAAGTATCCCCATTTGTTTGGTTAGTATTTCCGTTCTAACTTCGAGGACGAAGTTTTCTTTTAGGGGGGAGGTGTAAGGCCCTCACATTTTGCATGTATTATATTTAATCTTGTACATCTGGTATTTACTTTTTTGTACATAGTATATTTATTTATTTCTGTACATGTGTCCTTGTCTAATATATTTAAGTTCTGTCTGAAATCCCTGGTTAACGTCAACATCACCTGACGTTAACATCAGGTTGACGGCAACATGTGTGCCGTTGACTGCATGGCCAGAGGATATAGACATCCAGATCGATTGACGTTTACTTCCTGTTAACGACATCAAAGTGGTCATTTACTTCTCCGGCTGTGTTTGGGATTCTGGATCTGAAACGACTGTGTTTTCTCCGAAATCTGTTTAGGAAACCCAATCCCAACGGTTAGGAATCCTAATGCCAGGCACACCCCGACTCTTAACCCTATATAACCTATGTATTTTTGCTAGGTTAGGTCCTTTGGTTGAGAGGAAAAACTAGGGTTCGTTTGAGAGAAAAAAACAGAGCTTTCTAAGGCTTGATCCGGCGGTTAAGAGGTTCTTCGGGCAGCAAAGTGGCAGTTTACTTCTCCAGCTATGTTTATGATTCTAGATGTGAAATGGCTGTGTTTCTCCGGAACCTGTTTAGGAAACCCAATCCCAAGGGTTAGGAATCCTAATGCTAGGCGCACCCCGACTCTTAACCCTATATAATCTATGTATTTTGGCTAGGTTAGGTCCTTTGATTGAGAGGAAAAACTAGGGTTCGTTTGAGAGAAAAAAACAGAGTTTTCTGAGGCTTGATCCAGTGTTTAAGATGTTGTTTGGGCGATCTTCTTCGACTGGAAGGTGCTCCTGGTGTTGAAGAATCTTCCCCGACTCCAAGAGACCATCTACTCAAGCGTGAAGGCCGGATTTAGACTGGAGATTTGCACCTTCTTAGCTTGGTCGAGGAGGGCTTCATCACCAAATTCAATCTTTAGATATTTTATTCCAGGCAAGTAGCTTAGGGGTATCATCCCTAGACATGTCCCTAGGTTCTAGGTATTTTTACAGATTTTTCTTTCGTGTCCTGGAACCCCCAATTCTCTCTTTTATTGAGTTCGGTCTGCACTTTCTGCAGACAGGAGGTTGACGGCAACGTTGTTGCCGCCAAGTTTCTGAGTTAACGGCAACATATTGTGTCGTTAACCCATGTTGACGGCAAGGCCCTTGCCGCCAAGTTCTTCTGTATTTAAAGAGTTATGATCTTGATCTCTGTGCTGCGATTTTCGAACTTCTGGATGTCTGTGCATGTTGTAAGAATTATGGTTGGTCAGGTATGGTCTTTAGGTCAGATCATGAGTTTCTGTCGAAATTCTGAGCATGATTTTATTTAATATAATTTTTGTTTATGGTGAAATATGCATGTTTTAACAATATTTAATTTTGAACAAATAGTTTGAATGCATGTTAATGTTACAAAAAAATTCATGAACTTAGGGTTACTGGTTTTATGTTTTAAACCTATGAGAATCAAGTGTTTTACTGTCTACCATGTTAAGTGAATATTTTATTGAAATTACATGAAATCTGTATTAATTGTTAAAAATAGTTCTACTATTGTAAAATTTCTGGAAAATTGGTCATATGACATATTACATGTATAGAGTTTGTGGTTAAAATTTGATACTATTTTGATATTCAGAGGTACTGTTTGTATTTTAAAAGGGCAATCAACCATGTTAAGAATGTTTGATTTAGATATTGTAAATTTCAGTGATTAGCAGCATGTTTAGGTACTATTATGATTTATTTGTCACTGTAAAACAGTCATGTTAAGTTCTATAAACTGAGATTTATATGTTTGAAAGATATGCATATGAATGGATCTAATGGAGCATGTAAAATAAGGTAAATCATGTGATTAAGTGAGAAAATATGTTTCAGTGATCATGTGCCGAAATTGACACTGCTACCATAGAAGGCTGTAGAGCCGTACTATAGAAAAGTCTCTATGGGAAGGCTCATTGTGTATGTGATATCCTGTGGGCATCAGGATGAAATCCTGGAGGTGGACAAGTACCACTGGTTAGGGTGGAGAGGGCTTCTCCCGGTTCTGCGCAGTTACCAAGATTCGCCACTGTATCACATAGGTGACGGGTATGTGTTATGTGAATGTGTGTCCTTCTTTATGGTGGTTCGGACTATGTGTCACGGCAATTAATGTGTAAAAGTGTGAATATGTGCAATGTGATCATGTGTTAGTGTTATGTTAATGTGATACCATGTGAAAAGATGTGAAACTATGTGAATGTGATATGTTTATGTTAAAACAGAAAGTAAGAGGTGTGAATATGTGTTAAGAAAGCATGTGAAAAATGTTAGACATCATGCTAGGATTGTTAGTTATCTTGTGCTTGATTTCATGATCTAATTGTGTAGAATTATGAAATGATATGAATTGAAATTAGCACAATGAATCAAGTTAAATATCATGTGTAGAAAGCATGTATAGGTTGTTCATGTATATTTGCTTAATTGAAATGAATCATGTGACATATATTTCTCTCATTGTTTAAAAGAATAGCATGTTTGTGATATGTGTAAGGATGTGCCTTTAGGTTGCTTGCTGGGTCTTTTTGGAAAACTCATACTTGCTTTAACATACAGGTGAGACAAGTGTCCCCATGCTAGAGGAGGACATAGTGAGGAGCGACTCCGAGCGAGAGGAGTAGCTGCACTTGTGGAGATTTATTGCTTAGACTACCTTTTCATTTGATAGTATGTGAACAATGTTATTCATATGGACTTGTATAATTGTGGACATTTGTTATTTACATTGTTACTATATAGATTATGGAATATGTGAATGATGATGGAATAAGAATGTCTTATATTTCCGCTGTACTTCCTTTGTTATTTATGTACATCTCGACCTACCGTGTTGTGTTGGATAAATGTCCCACTGTGACGGCGCCCTTTGTATCGATGTGGATTGTATAATCGTACCGGTATAAAGAGGGTCGTTACACAGTACACCAAGTTGATATATATTGACTGGAGAGAATGAAAATTCTCTGAAAAAGTTATCGTATTTCAGTGATTACAAAAGTATCTTCTACAAATTACACATGCCGAACTCCCGTCTAAGAGAAGTGAATCTTTGCTCAAGTAGGGCTTTTGTGAAGATATTTGCCAATTGATTTAATGTATCTATGAATCAAATATCTATATTACCTGAAGATACATGATCTCTAATAAAATTGTACGTGACTTCAATGTGCTTAGTTATGGAGTGTTGTACTGATTCTTTGTGAGGTTTATAGCACTGGTGTTGTCACATAGTAGGGGTATTGATTTGTTCTTCAGTCCATACTCTTCAAGTTGCTTCTTGATCCATAGCAATTGAGTGCAGCTACTCCCAGCAGCTACATATTCAACTTCAGTAGTGGATAGAGCCACTGAGTTCTGCTTTCTTGAAGACCATGAGATTAAGCATCCTGCAAGGAATTGACAACAACCACTAGTGCTCTTTCTATCTACTTTGCGTCTAGCATAGTCAGCATCATAATATCTAATTAAATTAGGTTTGCATGACTTAAAATACCATAAATCTAGTTCACTTGTATGTGCTAAATATCTGAAGATCCTTTTGATTGAAATTAAATGAGATTCTTTGAGATTAAACTGATATCTAGCACACATGCACATACTAAACAATATGTCTAGCCTACTAGCTATTAAATAAAGAAGTGAACCAATCATACCTCTATTTGACCTTTAATCCACTTTCTTATTTTGAGGATCACTGTCCAACCTGGTTGAGATGCTCATTGGTGTTGGTAGGGGCTTAGCGTTTTAAAATCCAAATTTCTTTAGTAAATCTTTGATATACTTGGTTTGGTTGATGTGGATTCCTTCCTTGCATTGCTTGATTTGAAGCCCAAAGAAGTAGCTCAATTCCCTCATCATGCTCATTTTGAATTCTCCCTGCATTAACTTTTTAAAATACTTGCAAAGAGATTTATTTGTAGCTCCAAAAATGATATCATCAACATAAATTTGCACAATTAATATATTTTGTGAACATAGTTTGATGAACATGTTATCTACTTTACCTTTAGTAAAACCATGATTAGAAAAAATGCACTTAGTATTTCGTACCAAGTTCTAGGTGCTTGTTTCAGACCATATAGTGTCTTATGTAGTTTAGAAACATGATTTGGAAAATCTAGATCATTAAAACCTAGAGGTTGTTCTACATAAACTTCTATTGTACTCTGTAGATTTTGATGATCACAAAAACACTAAATTTAGTTCATGTTGATATGCTCTCGAAGCACCAATTGTTATTCATGTTAATGATCCATGTAATTGATTTATTTATATTTAATTTTAGGGTCTAATTTGTGTGTTAAATGTGCAGAAGAATAGGCCAAAGTCGAATTGGTTAGTTAAATTTACAAAGGCTACAACTTGGATAGAACATGACTGAAGATTGGTTGGACAAACTTCAAAACTAACAATCGGACAACTGATTTTGGAAAATGGTGAT
This sequence comes from Colocasia esculenta, assembly GCA_014218235.1. Taxonomy (NCBI): domain Eukaryota; kingdom Viridiplantae; phylum Streptophyta; class Magnoliopsida; order Alismatales; family Araceae; genus Colocasia; species Colocasia esculenta. The sequence goes on from CM024754.1 coordinate 171,509,621, forward strand.
CGATCCTCCCAGTAACATTATTTCTGGGACAGTGCAAATCGGTCGACTAATTGTAAGAAAACGGTCGATCGATCAGGAGAAAATGTTATCACATTGGAGATCTTGTCGACACATAGAAGAGGAGCAAATTGACTTAAAGTCCACATAATAAATCGGACGACTGATTCAAGATTTTTGGTTGACGTATTGTCTGGGAACAGTACAGAATCGGACGACTGATTTGATAAAATTGGTCGACCGATTAAGAAAAATCCAGTTTCCAAAATTGGATGGACTCTTTCCTCCGTTAGTTCTATGCCCGGGGATTTGTCCAAGTCGTGATCATTTGGGTTGGGCTATATGTATAACATCCTTTCCAAGGCCCTATAAGAGATCCCATCATGCTAGAAGTGTTCTATCTCTTTGAAGCTAGGATTTGGGGCGATCTTCTGAAGAAGCCTACTACAGATCTCAAGATCAAGTGTAGAAATCATTCAAGTTGCTGTGTGGAGTTGCTCTCAAGTACCAGAGGGTTATACTACATCCAAGCAACGTCCATAAGGCTTCGGTGAAGAGTTCAAGTTGTGTTCTTCATCAACATACATTAGCCTACAACGACTCTTCATCTTTGGACAGGGGGAATCTTTACACCAATGTTTTATTATATATTCTTCATGTCAATATGTTTTGGTTTCTAATTAAAATAGAACTATCTGTGTGTATGCTCAGTCTATGAGCACGTGGTTGGGTTTTTGGTTTCTTTGTACCTGTGAAATAAAGAAACGATTGGGGTTGGTGTTATCCCTGGGAAACAACCATGTGGTGAGGGTTTGTAACTCGTACCCGGTTAAATAAGTTAGTGGATAAATCCTCATGAGTGTGGGGTAGTGGACGCAGGTGCACACGTGATGTGTTGGCCGAACCACTCTAAATCATGCATGCATGTATGATTTGCTTCCATTTCTTCTCTCTTCCTTGTACACACGTTAGGATAGTTGGTTTCGTCTTAAGTTCTGTTATTTTGTTGTGCATCTCACGTGTTAGATTTGCTTAATTAAGTTTAATCTATTTTATGCAAAAGAATATTTAAATAGACGATAACCAATTCACCCCTCCCATCTTAGTTGATCATTGCACATACGTGTCTTTCAACTTCCTCCTTGATAAAACCATTTAAAAATACATATTTTACATCCATTTGAAAAACTTTTAAATCTAATGCAGATGCATATGCCAATAAAATTTTAATTTTCTCAAGTCTAGCTATTGGTGTATAGGTTTCATCAAATCTATGTCTTCCTCTTGAGAATAGTCTTGAGCTACCACCATGGCCTTATTTCTAATAACGTTAACACCCATTTGCTACCTATCATAGGATGGTCTGATGGTCGAGGTACAAAGGTCCATACTTAGTTTCTCTTGAACTGATTAAGTTCATCTTGCATGGCTAAAACCCAAGATTCATCAGTCAGTGTCTCATTGACTATTCTAAGCTCAATTTGAGAAATAAAAGCTAGATAATCATAAGGAATTACATTACCTCTTGTCCTTAGCCCTTGACTTGGATCACCTATGATGTTTTTTTTTATGATCTTTTTGATATCTCCACTCCTTTGGAAGATCATTATTAGATGGTTCATGTTGTTGCAAGTCTTCCAAAGTTTGTTTTCATCATGATCTTTAATTGACTTCTATTTTCTTCATTCTTTTGTCATTTCACCTGTTTCATCATCATTATACTCTTCTTTCTTGGCAGAGAGGTTAGTCTCATCAAATAGTACATGTACTATTTTTTCTAGAATCAATGTTATTTTATTAAAAATCCTATACCTTCTAAGTTTAGAAGTGTATCCAAGAAATATACTTTTATCGGATTTTGCATCCAACTTACCAAGATTTGACTTGACATTGTTGAGAATGTAGCATTTGCATCCAAATGGCTTGAGATGACTGACATTTGGCTCTTGTACTTGTATAGTTCATATGTTGTCTTTTTTAGAATTGGTCTGATCATTGCCTTGTTGATTATGTAGCATGATGTGCTAATTACTTCTGCCTAAAAATATCTAGAAAGGTTGTATTGTGACAGCATAGTTCTTACCATATTCAATAGAGTTTTGTTCTTTCTTTCAACAATTCCATTCTGTTGAGGTGTCCTTGGTGCTGAAAAATTATGCTCTATTCCTTGATCTTCACAAAAACTTATGAACTCCTTATTTTGAAATTCTTCTCCATGATCTGATCTGAGAGAAATAATACTGAACTTTTGATCCTTTTACACTAGCTTACTGAATTTTACAAATCTATGAAAGTGCATCTTTATTTATCAAAAATGAGACCCATGTGTACTTTGAGAAATCATCTACTATGACAAATCCATAATTCTTACCACCCAAGTCGGTTGTAGTCATTGGTCCAAATAAATCCATGTGAAGTAACTCCAATGGATTGGTGGTGGTGACACAAGTCTTTGATTTGAAAGAGGTTTCAACTTGCTTTCCTTTGGCACATGGTCTACACACTTTATCATGCCTTGTACTAATCTTTGTAAGACCTTCCACTAGATCATGTTTGATTAACTTTCTGATCACATCTTTGCTGACATAAGCTAATCTTCTGTGCCATAATTCTACATCAGTGCACTTACTGGCTGCTAGGTAGACATTTTGATTCTTTAAGTCTTTGAGCTGTAGAACATATAAGTTCTTTTCTCTGTATGCTTTAAATATCACTTCTTCGTCCTTGATGATCAAGCACTTTGATTCCTTGAATTGGAGCTGATGTCCTTGTCACAAAGCTGGCTGATGCTGATCAGATTATATTTCAATCCTTTGACGCATAGAACTTCTTCAATTAGATTCTTCTTTTTGCTGCCGACCATGCCACAACTAGTGATAGTCCCTTTTCCATTATCTCTATATGTGACTATTCCTTCTTCTGGTTTGATTGAATTGAATATGCTGCTGTCCCCTGTCATGTGCCTTAAGTGCCTACTATCGAAGTACCAGTTGGATACTCTAAGGCTTACCTGCAAGGAAGTTACCCAAATTTAGGTACCCAAATCTTTTGGGATCCTTGATGGTTAGTGCTATGATGATCATGCTTAGGAATCCACCTTTTGTTCCTAGTTGCACATGATTTAATAGTATGGCCTAATTTATTGCAATGAATGCAACAAGAAATGTTAACTATATATGAATCATTTTTGTTTCATTTTATTTTATTCTTATTTACATAGTTTCCTTCGAATATAAATGTTGGCAAGGGATATGTTTCATGATATATTATACTTTCTTCATTTTCTATCTGGTCGTGTATAACCTACACCATATTTCTTCTTGCCACTTCTTATTGCTCCTTTTAAAATTAAAGATGATTTTCCAATGGTAACTTTATCTAGTGTGGAGTTTAAATATACATTGTCTTTTGTGATAATCTTTATTTCTTCTTTTATTGCCTTTACAATGTTATTGTTCTCTAAGTGTACGATTTTTAATTTTTTTTTCTCTTTTATATCTTCACATAACAAGTTGTTTCTGTGTTTGAGTTCTTTATTTGATTTTCAATTGTTCTATTGGCCCTCTTGATATGGCAACAAGACTAACCTAAAGGGAGGGTGAATAAGAAATCTGAAAAATTGAAACAAAAATTCACCACTTGAAAATGTTTGGTTAGTATGGATAAATGTGTGCAATGGAAGTAAAGAGCACGGAAGCAAGCACACAAGAAACACATAAATTTATCTTGGTTCGGCCCTTCCAAATGGAAGTCCTACGTTCAGTCCCCAAGCAAATTCTTGAGATTTCACTAACCACCAAGTAACCTTGGTCTTTTTTTAAACAAGGGGCATATAACACCCAGCACCCTAGCTGGTCTTCCTCTCTTTCTCGGGCAAGAAGGTAGCCCACTTCTTTTACAAGCTCAGAAGCAAACCTACTGGAACAAACCCCAGCATGGTTACATCACTAGACACAAGCTGGTCTTCTTCTCTTTCTGGGTAAGAAGGCAACCCACTGTTTCACCTCAGCCATGTGCTTCTTTCACGAGCTCAGAAGCAACTCATTGGTACATACCCCAACAGCTCTACCCTTCAAATAAGGGGAACACTGGTACAGATCCCAGCTGGTCACCACCAGGCGCAAGCTGGTCTTCCTTTCTAATCAAGGGGAACACTTGCACAATAAGCTTCTCTTTCAAACGAGAGGAACACTTCTAAACACATGAGCTAGGACCTGAAGCCCCTAGATCAAGCTCAAGATACACAATAGAAAATACTTGATCTGAGACTAAGCCTAAGAAAGAAAGATTTTACAGGACAAGACTCTCCGTAGGCTAAACCCCCAGCTCCCTCTCTCTCTCTCTCTCAAATACACAAAGACACACAGAGAGAGAATGAAGAAAAAGGAAGGCAGCTTCAAAGCTTCAGCTTGAATGGGCTCGAGCTCTCTTCCTTTCTGCTTGAGTGTGTAGGGAGTTGGATGCTCACTAGATGTACACTCCTTGATTGATCTTTAGGTTTTTCTCTATGTTTCATTTTCTCTTGCTTCTCCCTTTTATGGAGCAGCTTGAACAGATTCGTTGAAGACTAGCCTTGAGCGTCTTGGCTCTCTTCTTCTTCTTCTCACCTTCCTGTTGAGTATAACGTGTTGCCCGGTTGACAAGCCCAGAGGGGGCTGAATGGGTCTTAAAATTTTATTTATTAGTACCTGTACTTAAAACATTCACACAAAGACGTTCTTTCGATGAAGGCTAGTAACAGTTAGTTCAAAGAGCAATCACACAAGAAAAACACCACACAACACAAGAAATTATCCTGGTTCGGACCTCCTCTCCTTAGGAGTCCTACGACCAGTCCCTGAGCAACAACTCAGGATTCCACTAACTAGGTACAGTCCCCCTATGGACACTACAACACCCAGCTCAGCTGGTCTTCCTTCACACGAAGGGAATTACACCACCCTGGATACCCCACCAGGTCTTCCTTCAACACAGAAGGGAACAACAACACCTGGAAGCTCTACCAGGTCTTCCTTCAACACAGAAGGGAACTACAACAGCAAAGGTAAGCAATAAGAACAAGCCCCTAGATCAAGCTTCAACAAGCTAAGATCTGAATCAAGCAGGACTGAGAGTAAAAGATCTAGAAACACAGAAGACTCTCAGAACTACACGAGCTCTCTCAAGATTTTCACTACAGAGTGGAGAGCAAAGAGCAACACTGAAAGGAATGAGGTTCTTGGCTCTAGAATTCTATCTGAAGATTTTAATAGCTTATGCGTTCAAAAATCTTCTTATTCTTATGATCTTATGTCTTGTATTTATATCTCCTTTTGAAATATGGCCGTTGAAGTAACCATTGTCTCTTAGATTGGTAGACGTTAGACTGCTTGACATTTGGAAGCTTCAACAATCTTTTATCTAGTTGAGCACGCAAAGAGATAATGTCTTCTGGCGTCTATATGGTCCAACGTTGTATGACAGAATGTCTTTAGGACCCTGCACATATTAAATGCTAGTACAGTAGACAGCTAGGCTGTCTCTTGTTGTCAGTAAACGTTGATGTGAGTATTCACCAAACTAGCAATGCCAAAAGCTTGTTCTAAAAGATGTTTACAGAATATGCACGATATTGAAAAGATATCATCTGCATGCATGCATAGATACGTTCTGTCTTCATTAAATGCACAACAGTCAGACAGATAAAGAAGACTTTGACTATTCAATGCCTTAAGAGATAAGATAAACATCAAGTCGATATAAACCATAAAGTCATTGTCTATATGACTTATGAAATCGTTATGAATACCAACAAGTCATTATAGAGAGCAAATCGTTGTATTCAATGAAGAAATCGTTATAGAGAGCAAATCGTTGTATTCATGAGGAAATCGTTATGAATATGAAGAAATCGTTATGAACTTTAAAGAAATCGTTGCGCGAAGCAAATCGTTATGAGCTCTAAAGAAATCGTTGCACGAAGCAAATCGTTATGAGCTCTAAAGAAATCGTTGCGCGAAGCAAATCGTTATGAGCTCTAAAGAAATCGTTGCGCGAAGCAAATCGTTATGAGCTCTAAAGAAATTGTTGCGTGGAGCAAATCGTTATGAGCTCTAAAGAAATCGTTACGCGAAGCAAATCGTTATGAGCTCTAAAGAAATCGTTGCGTGAAGCAAATCGTTATGAGCTCTAAAGAAATCGTTGCGCGAAGCAAATCGTTATGATGACTTAAGAAATCGTTGCGATGAGCAAATCGTTACGATGGGCAAATCGTTATGATGACTTAAGAAATCGTTGCGATGAGCAAATCGTTACGATGGGCAAATCGTTATGATGACTTAAGAAATCGTTGCGATGAGCAAATGGTTATGATGACTTAAAGTGATATACATGAAGGAAATCGTTGTGACTTTCAACAGAAGTTGATGTGGACTTAATGCTTCAGAAATATAATGCTTTCCAATATTGGCTTGATTGACCTTGACCTTGGAGTATTTCCTGTACTTAAGACTTAGAGAACTATGATAAGGTTTTGTTAATTACCAAAATACATGTATATTAAAAATTACGTGGGACAGACTGATCATCAATCTCCCCTTTTTGTGATGACAAAAATTTATCAATAAGCATGAACATTTCCGGAAGTATTTCAAACATGCTAAGTATTTTCTCCACTTAACATAAACATGAATATATAAGAAAATCTGAAGATTTTGGAATGTATTTCAGACATGCTAATTTTCTCCCCCTTTTTTTCAGTAAGCAAAAAGATACTCTGAGACAAAGAATGAAGAGAAAGAAGAATTGAAGGGCATTCACCAAATATATAGATCAGTTTTGAGGAGTACAGATAAGTAATAAGCAGGAGATAACAAGGAGCCAAAGCACCTGATGACAGGGAGTGCCTGGCGTTCCTGCTCTTCAAAGTAAGCTTGAAAGGCCCCAAATTCAATTTGATAGGAGGATCCCATGGTGGGAGCCATCCTTTTGATATGAAGCTACCTTTGATCTGAAATAAAATCCCCATACTTAGTATTGCCAAGGGCGACCTTGTAGGGTAAGAAAGCCCCAAAGCTGGCAAACCGAAGAAAAGCTTCAATCTTGAGGGGATAGGCAATCTGAAGTGACCTAAGCTCTTTCTTTAAAGCAAAGAAAACCTTGTATCTTTCGACCCAGGTCAGATAGGAGTCCCGAATGAGGTGAAGAGAGTTGGCATCCAAAAATTCACCAGGAGACAAGGGAGGTTGATTTGAGCTGGCCTGAGAGGCATTTAGATCACCTAGCTGCTGAGCAGACAAGGGATAGAGCTTCGTCCACTTTTCAGGAGACAACCGCTCACATTCAGAGAGAATGGGGGCCAGAACATCTGCCATGATATGCCCCTGAAGATATTGCCTGAAGACGAATCTTGGGAAAGATAAGTCACGACCATCTTGCATAAATAATCTGGCCATTACCCTTGCAGCTCTCTCAAAGATAAGTGTTCCCACAGAAGAGTCCATAATCAAAGCATGGAGAGGGGGAATGAACACTACATCAGGAATAACCAAGGTGGCAAAATCGACCTGAAGGGGCTCAGTATGAGTTGTGCTTGAACTGAGGGCCCTGATGGCTGCACGAAACTGACCCAACTGAGATTCTGGGAGGCGATTTACATAGCAGTAGTTACTGTACATCTGATACTGCCGGATAAATTTGATTTCTTTCTGAATGAAAGGGCCAAACAAATTTTGTGAAAGATTTGGAACCACTCAGAAAGGGGAAGAGGAGCTTCCCTAGGGGGATACGGGCAGCTTGAACTCGACGGAATTGACTGTACAGATCTTTGTTGCTCGAGCCCACTGCTCTTCAGTTTTGGCTTCAGTCATGGAGAAGATTTTGACTGTTGAGCCTTAGAGAGATGGGTATAAGGAAAGATGGTGGTAAGATGATCAGAAAGATTTTGGAAGGGAAGGCCAAAAATGTGGGCAAAAACTACTTTTGAAGATATTCTTCATAGATAAGTTTCTGCTTATTGGAGATAGAGAGGAAAAACCAAAGAGGAGGATAGCAAGGTTAAAGAGACAGGATGAGAGGATGTGAGTCTCCTCTTCTTAGAGACAGGACTAGAAGAGCCTGTCCTGTGAGAGTGGGTCCCAACAGCCAGGACTGAACGAAGTATTGCTACTTCAAATTCATCTTTGATATCCTGGATTTCTATTTGTGTGAGTTGGGCACCCTCAGGGATAATGGTAATGAAAGAGGGAGGTGTAGGTGGATTGAAGATAGAGTCAAGAGTTACTGTAGGAAGAACAAAAGTTTTGATGTAGAAGGACCAGAAGAAGAAGGCCCAGCAGAAGAGGATGCTGGTGGAAGCTGAGGAGGAGAGGATGGTGGAGGAGGAACAATGGTGGAAGAAGCAGGAGATGAGGCAAGTTGAGAGAAAAAGGTTGGGGAGAGGAAACAGATCTTGAACGGGTCGTTTAAAGGTGGTTGGAGCTGGAGGGGCAGTGGAAGAAGATGGAGGAGAGGGAGCAGCTGGAGTGGTAAGTGAAGAAGAGGCAGGGGGCTCAGGAGCTACAGCCTGGTCTTCTTGTTCAGCTGCCGGTTCCACTGGATTGAGTGACTCCTTCTCCGGTCCAGACCCCTGACACAAAATAGAATCTTCAGTAGGAAAAGTTCTAGAAGGTTGAACTTTAATACTTGGCCCTGATGGCCCTGCTTGAGCATCAACTGAAGGCCCTGAAGACATCTCTACAAGATCAACAGCAATTTTCCGGATGGCCCTGCATTGTCTTCACTTGGCCCTGAAGGCTCATTCTCTGAGGAGTAGAATCTTTGGGCCCTACTGCCTTCAAAACCTCAGACAGCATCATCTTCATAGAGCTCAGCTCCTTATTGAACCACTTCATGGCAACATTTGTTTGAAAAATGTCATTTGACAAGGATGCCTGGCGCTCAAAGATAGTACTTACAGCTGAATTTACTGAGTCCAGGACTGCACCTTGATCATCCAATCGCTTCAAGATGGGCTTTAAGTGCATCTTCTTTAAAAATTTCTTCTGCCTTTTGTGAGCAGTTTTCTTGCTGGGGCTTCCCTTTTCCACTTGCTCCTCGACCTCTATTGGAACTTCAAATGCTCTTCATTCACAGGAGCATCTTCAGAAAGTGCCCCTTGAGATGCTGCTTCCTTCTCAATATTTTGCTCCCCCGAATAGGAGCATCCCCACAAATCTTCCTTGCCCCCCCTGAATAGGAGCATCAATCAATACATAATCTTCAATGTGGCCAGGTGCCACAGACTGATTAACCAAACTCCCACCGGTGTTTTGAACCACTTGGGAGGAGTGAATGGAGTCTAATACTTGACGGAGTACAGAAGCCACAGAGGAGGTGGGAAGAGGATTCTCTGAACTTCTGATAGAATCTGCTACTTCTACATTTTCTTCAGCAACGGAGTCTCCATTGCAACTTCTGTGTTGGCAGCAACTTCCAGTGAAGCACTAGGCGCTGCGGCCTCTCTTGCTGCTGGTTCTGCAACTGCTGATGGACCTCTGATTCTGCTGCTACTGCTTCGAGTTGGACTTCTTGGGCTTCCCCTAGGATGGGTTCACCCTCAGCTACTGATGTCTTGGTCCAAACTCCGTTGACCACTGAAAAAACCACTTTTCCTTAGATTTCTGGACCTAATTGCTTGGCCATTTTCTCTACAACGGCGCCAGAAACATCTACTCCAAAGTGCTAAAAGACTTTGGTGAGCAAGTGAGCATAGGGCAGGGATATATTCAACTTACTCTTGGTATCCCATATTTGATCACGGGCAAACTTCATCCTTTACATCATTACTTCGGCCATGTTGATTTCTTGGTTCTGAATGGCCCAAAACATCATATTCGAGTCTGCCTTGGTGCAAGTTGAGAAAGTTGCACTTCTAGGAACCAAAATCTGACAAACTATGAAATGAAGGAGGCGATTGAGAGCACTCAACTGATTAATATCTAACTTCCCATCTCTCAGTCTGAACCTGGTCCTACAATACCAAGTCCTTTAGCTTGGGCGTCCACGGTGTGAACCCCACTGTGCCCGGAAGTCTTTACTCCAAACAACAAATGCAACAGCTCATGATCTATTTTATTTGGGTTCCCTTGACTGATGAAACCAGGGACCCGTCCTCTATTCTCAAGCACACATAAAAAGCCTTCACGAGGTCTAGATAGCTTACCTCAGAGAAGGTGGTGATTCCCATCCACTGCATCATGCTCATTGCGGCCACTACACTGTGCATGTCGTTCTTCTCAAGATCAGCTACATCCACTATCTTATTTCCACAAACCTTGGTCTTCACAAAAGTAAACCTTTCCTACTGCTCTGCTGATAGAAACTCAGCGCTGTAGCCACCCAAACTGCCGGAGATAACGGACGATGCCATGGACTTTGGGTGAGGAGGATTTTCTGGAAGGTTGAGATGAAAGAGGAGAGAAAAGTCCTCAAGAAATCTTCGCGGAAGAAGAGAGGAACTTCAAATGAGCAGAGAGGCGATGTCGGAGTCGTTAAGGCATCGGCTCAGGCAACCAGACGAAAGAGGAAAAAAAGGTGTAAGGGGGGAGATGAATCATTTTCACATCGATTTTGGGGTTAAATAAAGGTTTTACCGAAAAGCGAGGCACCAAGAGGTGGCAGAAAACGACAATAAGTTTGACCAGCCATAGCAGACTTTATTGAGGAGAGCGACCAGTAGTAGGAAACAATTTAAATTTCTTTGCTTAAAGCCAAGGAGAGAAAATTTACTTAACTCTGAACATTTATGTCCCAGTTTTAAACAGAAGTCTTTTCACAAATTACACATGCCTAATTCCCTTCTAAGAGATGTGAATCTCTCTTCGGGTAAGACTTTTGTGAAAATATCTACTAACTGACCATTTGTGTCAATAAAGGATATTTCTATGTTACCATTAGCTACATGATCACGAATAAAATGATATCTAACCTCAATATGCTTGGTCCTTGAATGCTGGACTGGATTTTTGGTGAGATTGATAGCACTGGTGTTGTCACATAGTAGTGGAATTGATTTGATATTTAGTCTGAAATACTCAAGTTGTTGCTTTATCCATAGGAGTTGTGTACAACAACTTCTAGCAGCTACGTACTCAGCTTCAGCTATAGACAGTGCTACTGAATTTTGTTTCTTTGAGGACTAGGATATAAACACCCTGCAAGAAATTGACAACAACTGGTGCTTTTTCTATCTACTTTGCATCCAGCATAGTCAGCATCAGAATATCCTACTAGATTAATTTCACAAGATTTTGGATACCACAAACCTAAATCATGAGTTCTAGCTAAGTATCTAATATTCTTTTTACGGAGATCAAATGAGATTCTCTAGGATCTGCTTGATATCTTGCACACATGCATACACTGAATAGAATATCGGGTCTACTGGCTGTTAAGTAAAGCAATGAACCAATCATACCTCTGTAGATCTTTTGATCTACTTTCTTACCATTCTTGTCACTATCCATCCTTGTAGATGTACTCATGGGTGGAGAGTGGCTTTGTGTTCTCAAAACCAAATTCTTCAAAAGCTCTTTGGTGTATTTTGCTTGACAGATGTGGGTGCCATCTTTTCCTTGCTTGATTTGTAGTCCAAGGAAATAATTTAGCTCCCCCATCATGCTCATCTCAAATTCTCCCTGCATCAACTTTTCAAAGTACTTGCAAAGGAGTTCATCAGTAGATCCAAAGATAATGTCATCTACATAAATCTGTACAAGTAATATGCTTTTAACTTTTGTTTTTACAAATAGAGTGCTATCTACCTGTCCTCTAGTGAAACCATGGTTTAATAAAAATGAGCTAAGCCTTTCATACCAGGCTCTTGGTGCTTGCTTTAAACCATATAATGCCTATGAAGTTTAAAAACATGATTTGGAAATTCTGTATCATCAAAACCTGGAGGCTGTTCAACATACACTTCTTCCTTAATTAAACCATTTAAAAAGCGGATTTAACATCCATTTGAAATAATTTTAAATCCAAAGTAGATGCATATGCTAATAAAATTCTAATAGCCTCAAGTCTAGCTACAGGTGCATAAGTTTCATCGAAATCTATGCCTTCCTCTTAGGAGTAGCCTTGAGCCACCAATCTGGCCTTGTTTCTTAAGATTACATCAGTCTCATCCAATTTGTTTCTAAACACCCATTTGGTGCCAATAACTGGATGGTCTGATGGTCTGGGAACAAGTGACCATACTTGGGTTCTCTTGAACTGATTTAGTTCATCTTGCATGGCTATAATCCAAGATTCATCAGTAAGAGCTTCATTGACTGTCTTAGGCTCTACTTGAGAGACAAACGCTAGATAGTCACAAGGTATTACATTACCTCTTGTTCTTACCCCTACAGATGGATCACCAATAATGTTCTCAGGTGGGTGATCTTTCTTGTATCTCCACTCCTTTGGAAGATTTTCATGTAATATCTTGTTGTTGCAAGTCTTCCAGAGGTGGATCATCCTTGTCTTCAATCGAGGTATCCCTTAGTTTCTTGGATAATTCGTCTGCATCATCATTGTCACTATCTTCTTCCTTTCTCAAGGAAGGGTTAGTCTCATCAAAAATAATATGCACGACTGTTCAATCAATAAGGTATGTTTGTTAAATATTCTAACCTTGGGTTTAGAAGCATACCCATGAAGATGCCTTCATCTGATTTGGCATCCAACTTACCAATGTCTCTTTTTCCATTATTGTGAATGAAGCAAGGACATCCAAATGTCCTAAAGTGGCTGATCTTGGCTTCTTCCTTTAAACAGTTCGTATGCAGTCTCTTTAGGATTGGCCTGATCATTACTCTGTTGATAATAAGCTGTTGTGTTCACTGCTTCAGCCCAAAAGTATCTTGGCAATTATATTCTGACAACATTGTTCTTGCCATGTCCAATAGAGTTCTATTCTTCCTCTCAGCAACTCCATTTTGCTGTGGTGTCCTTGGTGCTGAGAAATTGTGCTCGATCCCTGGTCATCACAAAATTTAGCAAATCTTTCATTTTGAAATTCTCCTCCATGATCTGACCGGATTCCAACAATGCAAAACTTCTTGTCTTTCTGAACTTTCCTGCTGAAGCTTACAAAGCTTTCAAATGTATCATCTTTGTGCTCCAAGAAGGAAACCCAAGTGAATCTGGAATAATCATCAACAATAACAAATCTGAAATTCTTTCCTCCAAGACTGGTGGTTCTCATTGGCCCAAATAAATCCATATGAAGGAGTTCTAAGGGTTTTGAGGTTGTCACCATAGTCTTTGACTTGAAGGAACTCTTAACATGCTTTCCTTTGGCACAAGGTCTGCAGATGCCATCCAATTTTGTGCTGACCTTTGGCAGACCTTTCACAAGATTCTTCTTTAACAATTTTCTCATACCGTCTATGCTACAATGTCCTAGTCTTCTGTGCCACAGTTCAGTTGATTGATCCTTGTTCGCTGTCAAACAGACGTCCTGATTCTTGAGTTCTTCAAGATGGAGTGCATACAGGTTCTTTTCTCTATTGGCTTCGAAAATCACTGCTCCTTCCTTCAATATGCTGCACTTTGACTCTTGAAATTGAATCTGATGACCTCTGTCACAAAGCTGGCTGATGCTGATGAGATTGTGCTTCAGCCCTTTGACAAGCAAACATCTTCAATGACTATTTTTCCTTTGTTGCTCACAGAGCCACTGCCAATTACTGTGCCTTTCCCATTGTCTCCATAGGTAACTGTTCCTTCTTCAGCTTGGAGATGGGTGAATAGCTTCCGATTCCCTGACATGTGCCTTGAGCACCCACTGTCTAAATACCATTTGGATGCTCGAGTGTTACCCTGAAATAAATTCATCAAGTTTTAGGTACCCAAATTCTTTTGGTCCTGAGGGGTTAGTATCATCAACTTTTTTTTATTATCCATTTCTTATGTCTTGCTGGACATGTTACTTTTATGTGACCTAACTTATTGCAATGACTACAACAAGATGTTTTTGTTACTTTTTCAATATATTTGAAATTGGCTTTATATGATACGTCTTGTTCTGGTACAAATTTTGGAGTCGGGTATATTTTAGGATAGACTATGGTTTCTTCATTATCTGGAGGTGTATATCCTAATCCATGTTTTTTCTTTTCTGATCTTCTAGCACCTTTTAATATTAAGGGATTTTTGCCATTTGTAAATTTTTCCAATGTGCTAGATAACTTAATATTTTCTTCTGTTAGTGTCTTAATTTCAGTTTTCAGTTCATCTGAGCTTGCTTGTTTTTCTAGTTTCATTATTTGTTCATTCTTAGCTTTTAGATCCTCACATAACAGTTCATTTCTCCTTTTAAGTTCAGTTATTTGGCTTTCTAATTGATCATTTTTTGATTTTAGATCTGAGTTTGTATTTTCTAGACAAACATTATTTTTCTTGCTTACTTTTAATAGTTTGGTTGCTTCTCTATATTTACTGTATAGTTCGTTGAAGGCTTCTTCTAGACTATCGGAATCTGAACCATTACAAGAATCAAAGGATGAGTTAGAGGTTACCTTTTCCTCGGTATTTGCCATGAAGGCCAAGTTGGCTTCTTCCTCATCACTGGTTGAGCTTGACTCACTGTCTGAGTCGCTGTTGTTGCTCCATGCAGCTGCCATAGCCTTCTTCTTATATTTCCTGAATTTCTTGGAGCTTTATCTCTTCTGAATTCCTGATTCAGGCTTCTTGAGCTTGGGACATTCAGCTTTGATATGTCCTGGCTTTTTGTATTCGTAGCATATGGGCTCACTCTTCTTTTGATCCTTTCCATCTGGTTTCTTGAAGTCTTTATTTCTCTTGAAGTGTCTTCTACCAGATTGGAACTTTCTTCTTTGCTAGAATGCATTGCAATCTTTTTGACAGCATAGCTTCTTCATCTTCACAACCACTTGAGTTCTCATCTTCAGCTAATGACTCATCTGACTTGTGTTCTTCGCTTTTAAGAGCATTTGAATGCTTCTTTCTGCTAGAGGACTCTCCTAGCCTTTCCATATTGATCTCATGGGCCATAAGGGACCCAATGAGTTTTTCCAAAGACATCCTTTTCAGATCATTAGCTTCTTCAATAGTTGTGACCTTTGAGGTCCATGAGGATGGTAAGGATCTAAGAGTTTTCCTCACCATGTCTCCAATCTCATAGGTTTTCCCAAGTCCAGCCAATCCATTTATTATATCTGTAAATCGACTGAACATTTGAGTTATGGATTCACCTACTTGCATCTGAAACCTTTCATATTGTGTAAAAAGAATATCAATTCTTGTCTCCTTCACCTTGTCTGTGCCTTCATAGATAATTCTAAGCTTTTCCCACATCTCCATTGCAGATTTGCAGGTTGAAACTCTGTTGAATTCCTTTTTGCTTAGAGCACAGCACAGAACACTCTTTGCTTTACAATTCAAGGAGATCTTTTTCCTGTCGTCATCTGTCCACTGATCTTTCTCATTTGGGACCAGAAGATCGTCTTCTTCTACTATTGACCATATCTGATAGTCGTGACCTTGTAGAAAGTACTCCATTCTAGTCTTCCATTAAGCATAATCTTCACCATCGAAGAGAGGGGGTCAGTTGACAGACTGACCTTCAATGTTACCTTGGGCTGCCATGGATCTTTACTCTTCAGATCGTTAGATCTTCTTCTTTGTCGAAGAGACTCGGTCTGATACCTCTTGTTGCACAGTTGACATGCCCAAAGGGGGGGTGAATGGGTCTTTAAAAATTTTACTTGATTAGTACCTGTACTTAAAACATTCACACAAAGACGTTCTTCGATGAAGGTTAGTAACAGTTAGTTCAAAGCACATCACACAAGAAAAACAACCACACAACACAAGAAATTATCCTGGTTCGGACCTCCTCTCCTTAGGAGTCCTACGTCCAGTCCCTGAGAACAACACTCAGGATTCCACTAACTAGGGTACAATCCCCTATGGATACTACAACACCCAGCTCAGCTGGTCTTCCTCACACGAGGGAATTACACCACCCTAGATACCCCACCAGGTCTTCCTTCAACACAGAAGGGAACAACAACACCCTGGAAGCTCTACCAGGTCTTCCTTCAACACAGAAGGGAACTACACCAGCAAAGGTAAGCAATAAGGACAAGCCCTTAGATCAAGCTTCAACAAGCTAAGATCTGAAGCAAGCAGGACTGAGAGTAAAAGATCTAGAAACACAGAAGACTCTCAGAACTACACGAGCTCCCTCAAGATTTTCACTACAGAGTGGAGAGCAAAGAGCAACACTAAAAGGAATGAGGTTCTTGGCTGTAGAATTCTATCCGAAGATTTTAATAGCTTGTGCGTTCAAAAATCTTCTTATTCTTCTGATCTTCTGTCTTGTATTTATATCGCCTTTTGAAATACGGTCGTTGAAGTAACCGTTGTCTCTTAGATTGGTAGACGTTAGACTGCTTGACATTTGGAAGCTTCAACAATCTTTTATCTAGTTGAGCACGCAAAGAGATAATGTCTTCTGGCGTCTATATGGTCCAACGTTGTATGACAGAATGTCTTTAGGACCCTGCACATATTAAATGCTAGTACAGTAGACAGCTAGGCTGTCTCTTGTTGTCAGTAAACGTTGATGTGAGTATTCACCAACTAGCAATGCCAAAAGCTTGTTCTAAAAGATGTTTACAGAATATGCACGATATTGAAAAGATATCATCTGCATGCATGCATAGATACGTTCTGTCTTCATTAAATGCACAGTAGTCAGATAGATAAAGAAGACTTTGACTATTCAATGCCTTAAGAGATAAGATAAACATCAAGTCGATATAAACCATATAGTCGTTGTCTATATAACTTATTAAATCGTTATGAATAACAACAAGTCATTATAGAGAGCAAATCGTTGTATTCAACGAAGAAATCGTTATAGAGAGCAAATCGTTGTATTCAATGAGGAAATCGTTATGAATACTGAAGAAATCGTTATAAACTTTAAAAAATCGTTGCGCGAAGCAAATCTTTATGAACTCTAAAGAAATCGTTGCGCGAAGCAAATCGTTATGAGCTCTAAAGAAATCGTTGCGCGAAGCAATCGTTATGAGCTCTAAAGAAATCGTTGCGCGAAGCAAATCGTTATGAGCTCTAAAGAAATCGTTGCGCGAAGCAAATCGTTATGAGCTCTAAAGAAATCATTGAGCGAAGCAAATCGTTATGAGCTCTAAAGAAATCATTGCGCGAAGCAAATCGTTATGATGACTTAAGAAATCGTTGCGATGAGTAAATCATTACGATGGGCAAATCGTTATGATGACTTAAGAAATTGTTGTGATTAGCAAATCGTTACGATGGGCAAATCGTTATGATGACTTAAGAAATCGTTGCGATGAGCAAATCGTTACGATGGGCAAATCGTTATGATGACTTAAGAAATCGTTGCGATGAGCAAATCGTTACGATGGGCAAATCGTTCTGATGACTTAAGAATCGTTGCGATGAGCAAATGGTTATGATGACTTAAAGTGATATACATGAAGGAAATCGTTGTGACTTTCAACAGAAGTTGATGTGGACTTAATGCTTCAGAAATATAATGCTTACCAATATTAGCTTGATTGACCTTGACCTTGGAGTATTTCCTGTACTTAAGACTTAGAGAACTTTGATAAGGTTTTGTTAATTACCAAAATACATGTATATTAAAAATTATGTGGAGACAGACTGATCATCATAACGGATGTCTTCTTGAGTCTACTAGCTATTTGGAATGGAGTAGGATATTTCAATTGGTGCGCATTTCCAGGGATGCCAGCAGCAGGTCCAAGATGTTGACTGTGTGTAGAGGTGGACCTACAGACATTAAATGCAAGGCAGATGATCAGTCTCATGAAGTCTTTTTTCAAGTGGCTCATACCTCCTTTTACTTTCTATTTGTATTTCTTGCATATAGCTAGAAATAGAATGTAAGTGCTTTTATTCTGTGAGAGAAATGACAAGATAAGAGTTAAAGAGTCATTTGAATTTTCACTGGGTGCCAAAGGTATTTTGAAACATTTGAAGTGAGAGGCAACCGATGTCTTAAGGTAGTCGATGTTTAAGTTAAAAGACAAATGATATTCAGAGGCAATCAAAGTTTCATAAAGGTAATCGGTGTAACGACCCCGAGAACCCGACCCTCGGCCCAAGCTGAGGACCCGATTTTCGCGGTCGCCGCCCACGGATCCGAGGACCCGGAAGGGCTATAACCCAAGTCTAACAAAATATGTAAACAAAATAAACATCAACTACTGAACTAGGAGCACACATATGGAAGCAGAAAGGAGAGCAAGACCACAGCGTATCGCTCTAGGTGCAGTCCCGACACACACACAACTAGTACAAGTAAAAAGGGGAAGGACAGAGTGAAGTAAAACTGAAGGGGGGGGGACCCACAGCTAGCTACGGGGACAACGACTACCACCCCGCCTTCGCCACCCGATGCGCACCCGACCGCTGCTGAGAAGTCTCATCTGAAAAAAAAAAAAAAAAAAAAAAAGGGATGAGCTTCACAACAGAAGCTCAGTAGGGACTACCAATCTCCTACTGGCTCTAACAGGCGGGAGAGAATATATATATAAACAATTTAAATGACAACAATTATATATTCCAATCTACACAGGGAAAGTGCGGAAGCAAAGCTAACTAA
Source organism: Colocasia esculenta (assembly GCA_014218235.1). Lineage (NCBI taxonomy): Eukaryota > Viridiplantae > Streptophyta > Magnoliopsida > Alismatales > Araceae > Colocasia > Colocasia esculenta. The sequence continues at coordinate 171,528,264 of CM024754.1, forward strand.
CTAGCAACAGTACGGAAGGACACCACGGTCAAAAACTCCGTACGACTTGCACGTCGTGACCACCACACGACTGTAAACATAGGCAGGGGGAACCCCGCCTAGACAAGCAACACTAGCTATGGAAACCACTACCACTAGTCAACCGGTCAGGTGCGTCCACTGACGTCTTATCCTCGACCCAGGTCTAAACCTCCACGTCTCGTCAGAGTGTGGGAAGGAACACAAAGTAACACAACAATAACCACCGTAGCCTGGCCAGACTACGGTCCCACGCTTGGCCTCTCTAAGTGGTTCCGGGGCCATAAAGAGCGAAGCAGTGAGAAAAAGGACTGGCTGGTCTACACCAGGTAGAACTCCGGCCATCCTCGGTGTCCTAGACCAACCAAGAGAGCTCTGCAAACGACTCGACGCCACTGTCCTAACCACCGTTTTCCCCTCTACTCCAGAGTCTGTGACTCGAGTACGCTCGTTGCCCCATATGCTCCCTCTATGGCGCACGAGGATGGGGGTCCCATGTAAACGGTAACAACCTCTCTCACGGGACAAGCCCTCAGGTGCCGAGCACCGGGTGAACGGCTAGTGTAGGACCGTACTAGGAAACTAGCACTAGTGCCATGAGTACAAAAAGAACTAGAAAAGTCGAAGACTCTACAAGAAACGGAACTCTGCAAGACTTACTTGTCTCTGATGCTGTCGTGACGCCACAGGCTGTCTCGACACTATCGCGACACCACAGGCCGTCGTGACGCCAAGGACGGTCGCGACCATGTCGTGACACCTCAGGGCCTCACGATGATGTCGCGACGGCCGTGCCGGTCATGACATCATTGCGACCCCTGTACCGGTCGAGATCTCAGTCGAGGGGCGTCCTGGTACAGTCCTCCGAAGGACCGCCCCAAATCCGGTACAAACGTATTCCACAGGGGGAGGGGAGCATGGAAAACATGTAGGAAAGCTTGTAAACCACCAAACCACCCTCAAACCCCACTAATCATGCATCACAAGGAAATCTACGCTCGAAGGAAACTTCACTCACCACGAGTATGGATCTCACACACCCATAACCCCAAAACCACGAAGAACCAAGGAATCTCAAGGGGGAAGGGAGCATGCTAGAACAAGAGGGAAAGAGGGGTCCATACCTTAAGGAGTAGAGCTAACCCGTTGGGGCCTTCACGTCGGAATGGACACCTCCTCCTCGCTCCAAGCACCACCCGGACGTCACCTACACCAAGGAGACGTCACCTCCTCTCCACGAGCACCACGAACACGCTAAGAACACAAGAGGGGCTCGGGGAAGGGAAGAAGGAAGAAGAAGAAGAAGAAAGAAGAAAAGGAGGGAGAGGGGGAGAAATGGGCGCCGGCCTCAGTTTTGAACCGACTGGCCCAGAAACACGATGAGTCGGACCGGCGTGACAGTAAACATGTCGCGACGCCCACAAGCGTCACGACCATGTCGCGACCGTCGTGCCTGACGCGACACTAAAAGCGGTCAAACCTTGAAGACTGGGAAAACCAAAATGCGACAGACTGCCTGGTCGTGTCAACGCTGTACGCACCTGACACCCGACAAGGCCGTTCTGATAGAAAGGACAGGTGGTCAAAATGGTCAGAAAAGCAGTCGCGTCGCCTCTAGACGCCGCGACAAGAACGCGACGCCCACCCCCCGTCGCGACTAGAACGCGATGGCCAGGTGTGCCGCGACTAAAACTATGTCGTGACCAGCTCCTCTGGCACAACAATGTCGCGACCAATGGGTCCGTCGCGACCCTGAGGATAGGGCTGAGGGCCCGAGAGGGCCGAGTCTCACAATCGGTGTGTAATTTTGACTATAAACTTTGACTGTATGAAAGTCAAAATGAGAAACAACTGTAATTGATGCATGAAGGTAATCAATGTCTAAGAGTAATCGATGTCCAAAAAAGTAATCGATGTTTAGTGCAATCGATGTTCTAATGCAGTCAATGTTATAAGGTAATCGATGTGAATGTAATTGATGTTTGAGACAATCTATGTTTATGCAATCGATGTGAAAGTATAATTGATGTTTGATTTATAACAATAATCGATATGAAATAGAGCAACAATTGATTGGAAAAGAATATCACGTAAATAGTCGAAGTGAAGCTTCGGATGGCCAAAATATAACACAATCGGTCGAAGTGAAGCTTCGGATATGACGAAGTGAACTTCGTATATGACGAAGTGGACTTCGTATAGAATGAAAAACAACGCAGTCAGTCGAAGCTGAAACCCACAGTCGCTCGAAGTGAACTTCATATATAACTTCGGATATGACAAAGTTAGCTTTGTATATGACGAAGTAGGATTTCGACTGATCAAGACCAAAAGTATGCATGACGAAGTGCCATCTTAGATATGACGAAGTGGACTTCGGATACGATGAAGCTAGCTTCATATATGACGAAGTAAGCTTCAACTGAACATGATAAAAATATGCATGACGAAGTAAAGGTTCGGATAAAATATATTATTTTTTATGCATAGATAATCTTAAAAAATGGTAATAAATATATTCATGCTATTTATGATAATTATGAGGTTTTTTTATCATCAAAATAAAAGGATAAAATATAGGAGTTGTTCAACATGTTCAATCTCAGATGTCAGATCAAAATTAGTGTTTTCTAAGCAAAAAAAAAAAATCTTTAATAATTTTAATTGCTTAGATACATCTCTATATTTTTCATATAGCTCATTAAATGCTTCTTCTAAATCATCATCATGTGAATCTGAAAAAGAATCAAAGGAAATATCAGAAGTTACCTTGTCATCAAAATTTGCCATAAAGGCAAGGTTAACCTTCTCTTCCTCTTGTTCATCTGAGCTTGAGCATCAGATGAGCTTTCTTCATTGCTCCATACTGCTACCATGTTCTTCTTCTTGTACTTCTCAATTTTCTTCGAAGGCTTCTTCTTTTTTATGCTCCTTTTTCTTTCATCTAGGACAATATGTCTTCATATGCCTTGGGGGTTAATTTGCACTCATAGTAAATATGTTCTTGTCTTCTATTTTTCTTGAAGAATTTTCTTCCTAACTTGAATTTTTTCTTTTTAGCTAAAATCCTTTGTAGGCATCTTGACAGAAAGGCTTCTTCATCATTGTCTACAATATTGATTTCACTGGCAATGACTTCATCTGTGCTTGGTTCTTCTGTCTTCAGAGCATTGATGACCTTCTTCCTTTAGGTGCTTTCTCCTAACCTTTCCATATTTATCTCATGAGCCATAAGAGATCCAATGAGCTTTTCTAATGATATTGAGGAGAAATCATTGGCTTCCTCAATGGTTATGACCTTGAGAGTCCATTGAATGGGTAAGGATCGAAGGATTTTGTTTACCATATCTCTTGTATCATACTTCTTCCCAAGACCAGCCAATCTGTTTATAATGATAGTGAAACAACTGTACATCTATGTGAGTTTCTCCTAACACATTTGAAAATTTCCATACTGAGTTACCAAAATATCTATCCTTGTTTCCTTAACTTTGTTTGTCCTTCGTAGGTAAGTTTCAACTTATCCCACATTTATTTTGTAGATTTACGTGCTGAAATCCAATTGAATTTCTGTTTGGAAAAAGCACATCACAGAATGCTCTTGGCTCTGTTGTTCTAGGAGAGCATCTTCTTATCATTTTCTTTCCATTTTTTTTAGGAGAGCACTATCAAATCACCATCTTCTATGATGCTCCACAACTGGTAATCGAAACCTTAAAAGGAAGAAATCCATCATTATCTTCCAATAGTTGTAGTCTTCACCATCAAACAATGGTGTCTTGTTGACAGATTGACCTTCAGCATAACTTTGGGTTTCCATTGATCTTTACTTGTCAGATCGTGAGATATTTTTGATGTCTTTGAGAAGCCTTGCTCTGATTCCACTAGTTGACTTGGTTAGCAAGATCAAAGTGTTGGCCCACTTGGATGGAAGCAAGCTACCTAGAGGGGAGGGGGGTGAATAGGTAATCTGAAATCTAAAAGACAAAATCCCCACTTGAAACTTTAATTAGTGTACATAAAATCATGTGCAATGGAAATTAAATGAGCGGAAGCATTCACACACAAATGGATAATGATTTATCCTGGTTCTACCCTTCCAAATAGAAGTCCTACATCAAGTCCCAAACACACTCTTGGGATTTCACTAACTAGGGTAAAATTCCCCCAAAGATCTACAGCACCTAGCCCCTACTGGTCTTCTTCTCTTTTCGGGCAAGAAGGCAACCCACTTATTTTACAGGTCAAGAAGCCAACCTCCTGGTACAAACCCTAGTGTGGTTTTGCTGGAACAAACCCCAACTGGGTTCTTCTCTTAACACAAGGGGAACATAGAGTATAGACCCTCTGATGCTCACTACCCCTAGCAAATCTGCTGGTCCTCTCTTCACACAGAAAGAGGAACACCCTTGATCTTCTTAAGAAAAAGAATGAGCAGGCTGTGGAGATCAAGTTTTGAAATAAAGAACTTAGCTTGCTTGATCTCCAACAGCAACCTGAGAGCTAAGAGGCACACAAGATAAACACAAGGAAGCTTAAACCCTCAGCTCACAGACTCTCCCCCAGATTTACAATGATGAACAGAGAGAGAGAGAGAGAAGAGAGAAAATGGCTTGAATGCTTGAAGACTTCATATGGTAGTTTGTGCGCACACTTCTTCTTGGGCTCGAGTCTTTCTCTCTTTTTGTTGAGTGTATGGATTTTAGGCTCCTCACTGGATGACACTCTTTCAAACAAAAAGATCTTCAGGTTTTCTCTTCTTTTTTCTACTTCAGAGTTTTCATCCTTTTATGCATCAAGTAGAAGAGATTCGTTGAAGCTCTTCTTCTTGTACTTCTATCTTCTTCTTGAGTCTAATGGACATCTTCATGAGTCTACTGGCTACTTGGACGAGAGAGATGACTTCTAACTAGTCCATACTTCCTAGGTGCCAGCAGTAGGTCCAAGAGATGTGTTTATGTATCATAGACTTGTATACAATAAATGTATGTTAGACCAGAGAAGTCTTCTGTCAGATAGCTCATACATCTTTTGCCTTTTATCCATGTTTCTTGTTGACAACCTGCTGTAAGAGCTTTTTGTCTATCAAAGAAATAATAAGATAAAAGTAAAAAAATCATTTGAAATTTCATAGCCCACCAAGACAGTCAATTCACATTGAGAATATAACCAATCAGTATGAAAATAACTTAAGTGTTCACCAATCAATGTGAAGTAACATTTACAACACCAATCGATAGGATTTATGAACTAATTGATAAAATATGAACCAATCGATAGGATATGGCTTAATTAGTCACCAATCGATATAAAACTTAACAGCAATCGATAGAGCACTTGAACACCAATCGATAGAAATCTGTTCACCAATCGATAGGTGTTTTCTTCTCCAATCGATAGGCAATATAGTCACCAATCGATAGAGATTGAACAACAATCGATATGGCATTTAGTCATCAATTGATAGAGATATTGAACAGCAATCGATATAAGCTTTTAAAGATAATCGATATGATAAGTACAATTGATATGATGAAAGGCAATCAATATGCTTAAAGACAATTGATAATAAAGGCAATCGATATGGACATGCTTAGCAATCGTTAGACTTGAAATAGTAATCGATATGATAAGTACAGTCAATATGATGAAAGGCAATCAATATGCTTAAAGGTAATCGATATGCGATAAAGACAATCGAGATAGACATAGCAATCGTTCGACTTGAAACAATAATCGCTATGTTTATTATAACAGTAATCGATATGTTATTATATCAGTAATCAATATGAACTTGAGTGCATTTCTTTTTACAGAGACAACAATTAATTTATTTTTATTTTTTGGACATAAAGAATTATAAAAAATATTATTAAATATACTTTAAATCTCCATGATATTTATGAGTGTTTTGTTATCACCAAAATATAGAGATAAAAATATATGATTGGTTCAAAAATCTTCCCCTTTTTGGTGATGACAAAACACATGAATTTTCTAAAATTAAGATACTTAATATAAGCATTGAATAGAAAATTCACAGATGAAATTCTCTCCCCCTTTTGTTAATAACCAAAAAGGAAATTTCTTACCATTGATGTTTTCCTCGTTTTAGTAAGGAGATTTCCTACCATTTAGGGGTTTGAAGGAGAGGGGTTCAACAATACTTGTATGAAATTATCATCTCCCCATTTTACTTACTCCCCATGAATGTGAGGCTTCCCCTTGATGTGAGGCTCCTCTTGTTGGGTTTGATCTCGTGGTTTACTTGACACATCCATTTGTTGTTTATCAAGTCTTCAAGGGTTTCCTATGTTGGTCTAAAAAAAAAACTTGTAAGAAATTTAGTAGCATTGTAAAGATATGAATTAAAATTGAAAGCTAAACAAAAAATTAAGGATGACTACTTTCTCTTCTGATTGGAATGAAGTGAAGAGTTGGTAGTCACCAATCGAATACTTTTGAGCATCCTCTAGCCATACCCATTTGAATGCCTTCTTGTTGTTTTGTCCATCAGAATCAGATTGTCATTCTCTTCATCTTGTCCAGTGCATGAGGTACCTGAGTGGTTCTTCACTGAAGGTGTCTTCTGAGGTGTAACTTGAGCTTATGTGCCTTACCCTCAGCTTCGTCTTCATCAGAAGCTTCATTAACAATTCCCTCTTCAGGGATATCTTCTTTGAGGAAAATCTGAGGCTCCCCCTCAACTTGAGGTTCCTCCTTTATAGCTTCTTCTTCATGTGGAAGGATGTCTTTCTGAGGACCTTCCTGTTGCTCCCCTAGAATGGGTGCTTCACCATTAACTTCCATCATACCGTCAACATGTAATTATTTCAATATTCTTCTAGTGGTGACAGTTGAAGGAGATGGAATCATAGCTTCCTATCTTGTTTCTTTAGACACTTGAGCATCAGTGTCTTCTTCTAGAATTGGAATGATCTCATCTTGAGGAGTTTATGGATTTTCCTCAACTTGAGCAACAGGTTCTTCAACTATAATGGGTCTCCTTCATATTTGAGTTTCAACTCATCCCATATATCTTTGGCTGTTTTGCACACTAATATCCAGTTGAACATTTGCCTAGGTAGTGCACAATGCATAAAACTCTTTGCCTTGCTATTCAATGAGATCAGCCTTTTGACGTTGTCGGTCCTTTCTTCATTGGGATTAGAGAAAACAAAGTTGTTCTCTTCAATGATGGTCCATAGTTGATAGTCATAGCCTTGCAAAAAGAATTCTATTCTTATTTTCCAATATTGATAGTCTTCTCCATCAAATAGTGGAGGTCTTGTGATGGATTGTCCTTCAAGAAATCCTTGAGCTGCCATAGATCTTTGCTCTAAGATCGTTAGATCTTCTTTAAAACTCAGAGACCATGGCTTTGATACCACTTGTTGGCCCACCTGGATGGCAGTAACACTACAAGAAAAAGCAGATATAGCGACCGCATTTGCGACCGATTTAATCAGTCGCAAATTTAGTCTCTGTAAGCGATCGACTAGCGACGGATACTGTCGGTCGCATTGCAGAGACCGATTTTGAGACGGAACTTATGTCGGTCGCAAAATCGGTCTATGTCGCCCTATTTTCCCCCGCGACCAATCTTTCCCTCCCACCTTTCCCTCCCGTCGACCCGACCCCAACCTTTCCCTCCCATTTCCCTCCCGTCACTGAGGAGCTCGCCGCCGCCGCTGTCGCCACCGCTGTCGACTCTGGCCGCCACCGTGACGTCGTCACCGTCGAGGAGATCCCCGCCACCTTCAGCCGCTGTGGACGACATCGTCGCCGCCTCCGTGTGGAGCCCCGTCGCCGGCCACTCCCGCCTCTCCATCGCGGTAAGTCCCACTCCCCCCCCCCTCCCCTCCCAAGGTCGCTGCTGCCCCCTGCCCCCTTCCTCCTCCCTCCCTCCCTGCCCTCTCCCCCCACCTAGCTTCCCCTTCTCCCCCTCCGGCCCTCCCTTTGTCCCTCTGTCTCTCTCTCTGGACCTCTCTATCTCTCTCCCTGCATTGCGTCCGTGCCGGAGGAGCCTCCGGCTCCCATCCCCCCACCTGCCCCTCCCCCTGCCCCCTTCCTCCTCCCTCCCTCCCTGCCCTCTCCCCCCACCTAGCTTCCCCTTCTCCCCCTCCGGCCCTCCCTCTGTCCCTCTGTCTCTCTCTCTGGACCTCTCTATCTCTCCCCCCCCCTCCCCTCCCAAGGTCGCTGCTGCCCCCTGCCCCCTTCCTCCTCCCTCCCTCCCTGCCCTCTCCCCCCACCTAGCTTCCCCTTCTCCCCCTCCGGCCCTCCCTCTGTCCCTCTGTCTCTCTCTCTGGACCTCTCTATCTCTCTCCCTGCAGTGCGTCTCCCATCCCCCCACCTGCCCCGCCCCTGCCCCCTTCCTCCTCCTTCTTGTCAATTTCATGGACTTCTATTTTTTCCAAAATCTTATTGTTTCTTGTTTCGAGTAAAATAACTACATATATTTAAGTTAAATAATCACCAACTATTGTCTTTGGTTTTGTGAAAATTTGAAAAATATTAGTTTTCTAAAAAGTTAAAATCTGCTTAATTTTGCTTCATGTTAATTCTTATTCTGTTAACTTATGAATGTTTAATGCTATTAATCCCTGTAATTTCTGAATGTTTAATAATTTAATTCTTGCTGGTAATTGCTGGTCTGTATGGTTACTAATTCATTATAAATATCTGATTATATTAATTATTGCCATCATCGTCAGCGTTGAAAGATGTAAAGATGCTAGCTTTCTTTACACACAGAATTATGCCTGAGACAAGAAAGAATATGATATGTGGAACATACATGCTTTTCTATTATACAATCCATGATAGTAGAGGTAATTAATTCCCAAAATATATTTTTCTTAAAATTCAAAAATCAAACAAAGAAGGGCAGTTTGAGAATATATGCTTTGTTTCTAATGACCCACATCCGATTAAGGGGTGAGCTTAGCAGATCTCTAACTAGTAGCTACTAAATCTTCTAACTGGAGATTTCTTGTGTGTAATCCCAATTCCCCTCCTTAGAAGCCTATAAAAATGGGAGGTGTAAACGACAACTGAGGGGGGCAGTGTTTGGGTATGCGACTCCAATAAGACCCATGTTCTGGTTCATTTAGTATTTGCAATTTTGCATGCATGGCATCTTTCTTAAAGAGGAAGGGGGTCAACATGATGGATTCCATGAAATATAACTTTGTCAAATGTGGAGTAATCTTCTCCTGCTCCCACATGGTTTGAGGGCTCTTCACCCTCCCTATGTTAGGATCCCTCCATATATACTTTTATCTTCCCAAGTTAATGATACAGTGAGCCCCTAGGGGGAGAGTGGACATAGCTCAAACTTCATTAATGTTTCTCTATTGGTAGAATGTACAAAATCATGTTAGAATCTCATTAATGAGGAAACGACAATAATGAAAGAGGCATAATTCTGACCTGTTATGGTCTTAGGTTTTATGTACATATTGACATATTAAAGCAGTTTAAGTTGCTTCCTGTCAATAATAGTTTAATGTCTAGAAGTTTTATATGCATTTTGTAATAACATTTATATCTCTAATATATCAATTAAAAGATTGTTGACAATTTATGATAAATCTATTGTGTAATTGTTTTATTAATGTTCAAACATTTTTATTAGCATGTTTATGAATGTGTTGGATGTTAAAATAAAATTCATGTTTTCATTGTGTACATGTATTGCCAATTTCACATGTTACTGCTATGTTTTTAGAATGTGTTATTATCTTGTCAATAATTAATTAGTTGGGTGTTGTATGTGAGCTGAGATGCGTGGGTGCAACCTAACATTGCACGCATCTTAGGAGAGCGTGTTAAGCCCGTGTCAATCAACCTACCCGTTCAAGACTTGGGATTGATGTGCATGTTCTCATTTTGAATGATGAGAACGTGTATATCTAACTCAAAGTCTTGAATTGTCCCGTTTGGACAGTCTGTGAATGTTTGATCGCACTTAGGTGGTTAATTACTATATGTGTTTGTGTTGTTTGTTAAAAATTTTGGTTGCGTCTTCTCACTCCTCTCTGATATACCTTTATTGATTTTGATTATTTTCTTAACCACTTATTAGTAAGTGTTTAAGAAAATTCTTAATCAATAAATATTTTGTGGTATATCGGGGAGGTGTGGGGAGATGCTGCCGAAATTTTTAGCAAATAACACAACACATATAGTAATTAATCGTGCGATCAAACCTTCACAGATAGTTAAAAAGTGAAAATCTAAATGATATTCCTTCCTATTTAAAATGGCAGAGATGGACGATGTGAGGAAAGGGTTGGACTTTTTATTTTGTTAAACATGTTAAAGTTTTGTGTGTTTACATTTCATTCGCACAAGAAAAATGTCTGAAGATCGTTCATGGATGTACCGTAGAGTAGTGATCAGGTGGTGTCTACGGAATTTAAAAATGGAGTTGAGAGATTCATTTAGTTTGCTTTGAGAAATCCTATTGAAGCTGTAGATTGTGAGGGTCGTATCTGATGTCCTTGTGCAGTCTGTAAGAATTTGAAGTGGCTGACAACATAGGATGTACAACGTCATTTATACAGAAAGGGGTTTGTTAAAGATTATGCAAACTGGATATGTCATGGTGAAACATTGTGGTCCTTCCAGCCTGCTGAGCCTGCCAATGTTGGAAGTGGAAGTTCATATGTTGATATGGTCATAGATGTTGCTGGTCCAGGATTCAATGTTCATGAGGAGCATGTACACGATGAAGAACCGCCAAACAAGACAGCTGAAAGATTTTATCAGCTACTCAAAGATGCTGATGAGCCATTGTGGAATGGATGTCAAAATCACTCTCGACTGTCTGCGGTGTCACAATTATTGAACTTGAAATCTGAATTTCACATCAGTGAGATTTGTTTTGATCGTTTGTTACTGATTATCAAAAGTATGTTGCCACAAGATAAGAAGTTACCTGGAAATTTTTATCGTGCAAAGAAGATGGTCACTGACTTAGGGCTTGGATATGAGAAAATAGATGCATGTCCTAATCATTGCATGCTATATTATAATGAGGATAAAAGTAAGGTATCATGTTCCATATGTGGCCATGATAGATTCAAGCCTAAGAAAGGGGACAATTCAAAGCAAAACGATATACCATATATGTCATTGCAGTATTTCCTATTGCACCGAGATTGCAGAGAATGTATGTCACCAAAGATAGCTCAACATATGAGATGGCATGCAGAAAGAGTACGTCGACAACATAATGTAATCAGTCATCCTGCAGATGCCGAAGCTTGGAGTCACTTTAACCGTGCTCACCCTACTTTCTCAAAAGAGTCGCGTAATGTAAGACTGGGTTTATGTACTGATGGATTCAATCCATTTGGAGGTTCAGTGACTTCCTACTCTTGCTGGCCAGTTTTCGTGACACCATACAATCTTCCGCCAAATATGTGCATGAAACGAGAGCATTTATTTCTATCATTATTGATCCCTGGTCCAAAAAATCCTGGAAAATAACTAGACATATATCTCAGGCCGTTGATTGATGAGTTGAAATTGTTATGGACCAATGGGGTTACTACTTACGATGCATCCAGAAAGCAAAAATTCACTATGAAGGCTGCATTGATGTGGACAATAAATGACTTTCCTGCATATGGAATGTTATCTGGCTGGAGCACCCATGGAAAACTAGCATGTCCTTACTAGGATTGTTGAACCACTCTATGGTTATCTGTGATCTTGGTATTTTGGTGATAACAAAATATATAATGCATTTAGATGATAATAAAATATAGGTACTCATAAATATTTTTGCTTCATCTGTGTTGCATCAATCCCTTTAACAGATGATGAGTCTCATGAAATTTTTGTTTCATCTGTGTCGCATCAATCTCATAGCAAAATGCTGAGTCTCACATTGATGCAATATGGCGCACTAAAATGATAAAGTCGATGTCTAACTCATATACATCGATTTCTGTTTAAAGTGCCAAAGTAACAAGCGCTACAACGATTTGCTAAGAAGTCGATGCCATAACGATTTCATAAGTGTTCGCAACGATTTCTTCTGTAAGCGCAACGATTTGCTAAGAAGTCGATGCCATAACGATTTGATAAGTGGCCATAACGATTTCTTCTTTGAGCGCATTGATTTGATAAGAAGTCGTTCCCATAACGATTCCTTAAGTGACCGAAATGATTTGTTAAGAAGTCGATACCATAACGATTTCATAAGTGATCACATCGATTTCTTCAGGTGATCACAATGATTTACTTTCATAACGATTTGATAAGTGATCACATCGACTCCTTAAGAATTCATAACGATTTGTTAAGAAATTGATCTCATAACGATTTCATAAGTTTCCACATCGATTTCTTCAGAAGATCATAACGATTTACTTGCATAACGATTTCATAAATAATCACATCGATTTCTTTATAAATGAGCAACGACTATTCACATAACAATTTCATAAGTCATGCTCATAACGATTTCTTCATGAATTCTGATCAAACTTAGATTGCCTTTATATTTCAAATATGCTTGGCGCTTAAATGAAAAGTCAAGTATCTTCTGATAGAAAAAGCTGCATGCATATTTCAGAGTCTTGTCAAATAGATATGAACTACTATTTTCAGCATGTTAGCAGAAACACAGTGATATGCACAGTTTATCATAAAACACTCTTCTATGCTAACACTCTCTTCTATGCTTACAGACCTCGAAGACCACAAGAGTCTGATTAAGACAAATGAAGAGAAGATAAGCAACGATCAGAACTCCAACGGATCCAAAACTCAAACGGCTATCTCTTCAACGGATCTGTTCAAAGAATCCTTTATAAAAGATGAAGCATGGCTGAAGAAAAAGTGAGAGCCCTTTCCTGAACATCTTTGAAGGAGTGTACAACTGTGAGAAGAACCTCAACGACACATACACTCAAAGAAAGAGAGAAAGAGCCTGAGCCCAGCAGAAGCATTCAAGCTCTCAAGCATCCAAGCGTTCAAGCATTCAAGCACTCTTGCTTTCTTTTCTCTCTTTTGTTTTCTCTTCGAGCTCATTGTATATCTGGGGAGAGTCTGGGACTGTGAGCTTTACACAAGTGTTAATCTTGTAAAGCTTCTCAGTCTGATCTTTCTAAGAAAGATCTGAGTCCAGATGTAGGACTGTATACAGTGTGTACCTATCTGGGGGTTTAAGTCTAGCAGAACCGCACTAGGGTTGTTCAGGAGGTTTACTTCTGAACCTGTAAAAGAAGTAGGTTGCTTCTGAGCCTAGAAAAGAAGTGGGCTGCCTTCTTGCCCGGGAAAGAGAAGAAGACCTGGTGGGGTATCCAGGGTGTTGTAGTGTCCTTGAGGGGGACTGTACCTTCGGTTAGTGAAATCCCAAGAGTTTGCTTGGGGACTGGACGTAGGACTTCCATGTGGGAAGGGCCGAACCAGGATAAATCTCATGTGTCCTTTGTGTGATTGTTCTTTTGCTTCCGCACTGCTACTCCTTATCACACTAAACTAACCAAACCTTCAAATATTAATTTCTGTGTTTAAGTTTCTATTTCAGATTGCAGAAAAATCTATTCACCCCCCCTCTAGGCTACCTTGCTGCCATACCAAAAGGGCAACAAGTGGTATCAGAGAGGGTCTCTGAACTTTCAAGAAGATCCAACGATCTTAGAGCAAAGATCCATGGCAGCTCAAGGATATGCTGAAGGTCAATCAGTCACCAGACCTCCATTCTTTGATGGAGAGGACTACTAATACTGGAAGATGAGGATGTAATGCTTCATTCGAGGCACAGACTTTGATCTGTGGCAGGTAATCGAGGTAGGTGATTATGTTATTGTTCCTATTCCAGGCACTACTGTCATTACATCAGTAGATAAAAGTAAATTATCTTAAACTTTAAAGCTAAAAACTATTTATGTTGCACTTTATCCAAGAAAGAATTCAGTAGAGTGTCTGCATGCAAATCAGCCAAAGATATATGGGATAAACTGCAGGCAACTTATGAAGGAACAGATAAAGTGAAGCAAACTAGGATAGATATTCTAGTATCTCAATATGAACAATTTAAAATGCTTTCTCATGAGGACATTACTACTATGTATAATCGTTTTTCAACCATAGTAGCAAGTTTAAGCTCTCTAGGTAAAAATCTTTCTGATGAAGAAAATGTTAGAAAAATACTTAGGTCCTTAAATATCATGGACACCTAAGGTAACTGCCATTGAAGAAGCTCACGATTTAACCAAATTATCGATCGATAATTTGATAGGTTCTCTCATGGCACATGAAATAAATATGGAGCGATTATCTGAAAGCTTATCTAAAATAAAATGCACTAACGCTCTTAAAACTGTAGCAGCTCCTTCTGGCTCTTCTTCTAGTTCTCAACATGCAGATTCTGAAGACAACAATGTTGATGAAGTTTTGTCCAAGCTCCAGAAGCTTTTGCAGAAGAAGAAGAAAAACGGATCGAGAAGGATCCAAAAGAAAGAAAGAAAAGAAAAAGAACCAGTATGCTATGAATACAGGAAACCTGAACATCTAAGACCAGATTGTCCAAGACTCAGAAAGACTGGTCAAACCGTAAAGCACAAGAAGCAGCATAAGAAATTTAAGAGAAAAGCCATGGCAGCTACTTGGGAAAATGATGAGGCCTCAAACTCAGAATCATCAAGCTCATCAAGCTCAGGATCAGAAAATGAGCAGGTAAATCTAGCCCTCATGGTGGGACTAGATGAGGTACTCTATGAACCCTCATTAAATTCATGCACAGATTCAGGGTCAGAATCAGAAGACTTAGAAAAAGTCGTAAATGAACTATATAATAAGCATAAGGTTGTGGTAAAAGAACTAAAAAATCTCAAGAGCAACCTTACCTGTTTAGAAAACACCAATTCTGATCTTAAGTCAGAATTGGAACAGTTAGAAGAGCAGTTAAAAGAATGCAAGGATAATAACTCTCTTCAAAATGAAAAGTTAAAAAGAAAGGAGGATGAGAAGTTAGAGCTAGTAGGAAAATTAAAAACTCTAACTGAAGAAAACGTATATTTAAAAGAATCGGTTAGGAAATTAACTAAAGGAAAAACATCTCTAGCCCTATGCTTAAAAGGATCAAAATCTGGAAATGACAAACAAGGGCTTGGTTATACACCTCCAGAAAAAGGAAAACAAGTAATAAACTCAGGAAAATATCATTTACCAAAATTGTAAAAGAAACCAAAATGCCTCAGAGAAAGGAACCTGAAACAACCAAGCTTTATCAAAAGAAAAAGGTTTCAAAGAATTATGTTCCAATCATGCATCACAAAGGCAATAAGAACTACAAAACAAATTATATTCATTGTTGCTCTAATTGCAATAAACTAGGACACACTGTAAACACCTGCACAACAAGCACTTAGTTTGGATTCCGAAAGGATACTTTCATGCCTCTAACCATCAAGGACCCAAAAAGTTTTGGGTACCTACATCTGAATGAGTGTTTGCAGGGAAGCCTTGGAGCATCAAAAACAAAGGGTGCTCAAGGCGTGATAGAGCCTCTCATTAAGGGGGAGCTCTGATTAAGGGGGAGTAAAGAGTAAAGGGAGAAAAGTTTGAACCTCTCTATGGTAAGAAACTCTCTCAAAATGAAGGAGATACACGGTAAGATCTTTTTGGATTATTGACAAAAAGGGGGAGAGTAAGTATGCTCTATGAATTTTCTGCTTAAATTTTCAGCTTAAATTTTTTATCATTCAGAAAATTCGCATAAATTTTGTCATCACCAAAAAGGGGGAGATTGTTGAACCACTCTATGGTTATCTGTGATCTTGGTATTTTGGTGATAACAAAATATATAATGCATTTAGATGATAATAAAATATAGGTACTCATAAATATTTTTGCTTCATCTGTGTTGCATCAATCCCTTTAACAGATGATGAGTCTCATGAATTTTTGTTTCATCTGTGTCGCATCAATCTCATAGCAAAATGCTGAGTCTCACATTGATGCAATATGGTGCACTAAAATGATAAAGTCGATGTCTAACTCATATACATCGATTTCTGTTTAAAGTGCCAAAGTAACAAGCGCTACAACGATTTGCTAAGAAGTCGATGCCATAACGATTTCATAAGTGTTCGCAACGATTTCTTCTGTAAGCGCAACGATTTGCTAAGAAGTCGATGCCATAACGATTTGATAAGTGGCCATAACGATTTCTTCTTTGAGCGCATTGATTTGATAAGAAGTCGTTCCCATAACGATTCCTTAAGTGACCGAAATGATTTGTTAAGAAGTCGATACCATAACGATTTCATAAGTGATCACATCGATTTCTTCAGGTGATCACAATGATTTACTTTCATAACGATTTGATAAGTGATCACATCGACTCCTTAAGAATTCATAACGATTTGTTAAGAAATCAATCTCATAACGATTTCATAAGTTTCCACATCGATTTCTTCAGAAGATCATAACGATTTGCTTGCATAACGATTTCATAAATAATCACATCGATTTCTTTATAAATGAGCAACGACTCTTCACATAACGATTTCATAAGTCATGCTCATAACGATTTCTTCATGGATTCTGATCAAACTCAGATTGCTTTTATATTTCAAATATGCTTGGCGCTTAAATGAAAAGTCAAATATCTTCTGACAGAAAAAGCTGCATGCATATTTCAGAGTCTTGTCAAATAGATATGATGTAAGGCCCTCGAATTTTCGTCGCATTATTTGTATTTGTGTATTTGTGCTTGTGTATGTATGTACATATTTACGTACGTATTAATTAGTACAAGTACGTATGCATGTGTTTATATTAAATATAAATAATGTATGTATTGCATGATGATAGTATGGATATAATACCATATACATATTGCATGTATATACGCATGGTATGCATGGTTTTATGCATATTTTAGAGTTCTGGCCGAAGGCCATCTTGGCGTCAACCCCAGGCCGTTGTGGTGGTGTCAGCGTCCAGACATGGACGCCAACACTAATCCGGGCGTCCAGCGATATGGACGCCAATCTCTCTGGCCTGCATGCGCAGCAGAGCTGCAAACTTCTGAAACAAGAAAGCCAACCATTGGGGGACTGTCCCCAACGGCTCTGAAGGCTGTCAAGTCACCTGGTGAGTGGGAGAGGGGTCTCTCCTACATGTTAAACTCGGAGCTCCCTTCCCCAGCCTCTCTTCACTCTTGTAAGAGGAGAAAAAGAGAAAGAAAACCCTAGAGAAAAACTGTGAGAAAAACCCACTTTGGAACCCAAAAATCCCCCAACCTGAAGATTGTTCCGGAGATCTACTGCTTCAAGAAGGTAGCTGGATCGACGAGGAAGGCCTCCCCGACCTTGGAAGGCCCTAGAGCTCGCTCAGGAACCCGGAGTCAAGCACTTCTAGGAGCTTCTTGGGACAGCCCAAGGAGAGCTTCACCGAGCCCTAGATCCCTTGGTGCAATTTTTAAAAGGCAAGTGACCTAACCATGATGTCCCCGTATGAGTCTAGGTCGGTTTTAAAATTTTTGTACATTTTCCCTCGAGTCCTAGACCCTCACATTCACCAAATCTTGAGAGGTCGGGTCTGTGTTTCTGCACAGACCTGCATCGACGGCAAGGTCCCTGGACGCCGATATTATGCTTGGAGTCCATCGGCCATGCCGCTGACCCTGAGTCAGCGGCCAGAGACTGCCGCCAAGTTCCTCTGGACAGAACAATGAACTGTTCTGCCCTTCCTATACACTAATTTCGGTATGCTTTCCGTGATGAGGATATATGGTAACCCTATACTCTATGTATATTGTCAATTGTGGTGTGTGGATGAGTGTGATGTGTGATGGTGAATGTAGGAAATTTTATAACGTGAATGTGTAAGCATGAAATGTTGAAATTCTTGCCAATCCGTGTTCCATGCTTAGGATTAGTCTGAATGCCTTAGTTTTGTCAAAGCATGAAGATTTGTAGATCAGTATATGTATTTTCAATTTTGATAATTGGTCCATTGCTTGCATGAGTTGCAAATAAATTCGGTCGGTAACTAGAAAGGCATGCAAGAATGGTTGTGGTGATCGATTTGTGATTGTATGATTTAGGATAGTTCTGTATTCTCAGATCATGTATATGATAGTAATCTCTGTTAAAACAGCAAGTGGCAAAATCGCATGATATGTTAAACCCCATGTTAACTTAAGTTGTGAATAGCATGCTAAATAGGTGCTTATTTACTGTAAATTCCATTTAGCTCAGAAAAACTCTGAAAATTTGAGTGTATGATCTAGACCTGAAAATAGCATGTGGTTAAAATTTCAGGTCATTGGACCATTATATAAGAAGTTATGTATTTCCATGTGAATTATAGAAATCTACGTATAATATCGTAATGTGATTAGATAGTGCTTAAACCTAACTTGAATGGTGAAATTACTGTGTGTTAAGCTCCTGAAATCTGTAGTGCCATGTTAGGAAAAACAGAGATGTGCATGGATGTGAGTGAGAAAGTGAGTGAGATGAAAAGTGCTGTGTAAACCCATGTGTAAAAATCGGTAAAATGTGTAATGTGTAAATTGTGCCAAGTGTGACATTGCTTCCACAGAGGGCAGTGGAACTGTATCGGGGAAAAGTCCCCCTGAGAAAGTTCAGTGTGTAAGTGACTCTAAGGGCATTAGGGGGAAATCCTGGAGGTGGACAAGTAAACTGGTTAGGGTGGAGACTTGTTGTTCTCCAGTCTGCGCAGTCCAAGAGTCGCCATTGGAATGCCTAGATGGCGTCTATGTGTAATGTGATGTGTATATGTCTTCTTTGGTGGTTTGGACTATGTCACGGCACCTAAAATGTGTAATGTGAATGTGCAATGTGTATGTGTCCATGTGTAAATGTGTAAGTGAACAATGTGAATGTGTATGTGCAAAGTGTAACCATGTGGAAAGAGAAAACTTGTGTAAAGAAAATGTGAAATTCTAAATGTGAAAATATGTTGTTGAAATCCATGTGAGACAAATCTGAAACTATGTGAAATCAGTAAATTCATGTTGTTATCATGTGTGCGTGTGCAAAAATGCCTAGAATCCATGTTAGGGATAATTAATGAGCACGTGTGTAAATAGCATGATTGGTTATTCACGTGATTTATTTTAAGCAATAGTGTAGCTCTCATGTGTAGGTTTACAGCCGTTAAACCATGTGAAACCAGCAACTTAAAGCATGTGAAAATGTCTATGTATGTGTTTAAAAACATGTAGGATCCATGCTAGTACTGTTTTCCTTTCATATATGCACAAGGTTCATGTTGGAACTCTCATGTCTTGATCCTTAAAGACAAAATCTCATGAGTAAATTGAATAGAGAGCATGTGATAGGTAAAGTTTTATTCTTAGAAATCTGAAAGCATGATCCATGTTCAAACTTGTAAAACTTTCATGATAGTTGAAACCCTCAAATGATTTGCATGCCATGTGTTGTAAATGTTGAATGTGCATGTGAAGAAACCGCTATGACCTATGCGTGTATGTTATGAGTAGTGTTTCTTGCTGAGTCTTTGGACTCACTCCTTGCTTCGGCGTACAGGTGTAGTTGGTGACGTGACACCTTTGGAGGAGGCAGCAGAGACGGACTCCGAGCGCGGAGATTAGCTAGTTTTGGAGTTTCTTGTGACTCGTGTATTTCATAGTATGTAATTTGAACATTGTACTAGAATTATCATAAAAATGATATATAAGTGTGGACATTATGTATTTTTATTTTAGCAATTTAATTATGTGAACTTTTAGTTCCTTATTGTTAATTTCAAACTTCATGTATGTTAAATGTGGATGATGAATGAATGGAGACAGTTGTCTTTTACTTCCGCTACTCTGTTGTATATTCGCGTGTATCTCAACTGTATGTATCATTTGGGTAAATGTCCCACTGTGAGGACTCTTGCTATACCGACGTGGGTTGGTATAACCGTACCGGTATAATGAGGGCCGTCACATATGAACTACTATTTTCAGCATGTTAGCAGAAATACAGTGATATGCACAATTTATCATAAAACACTCTTCTATGCTAACACTCTCTTCTATGCTTACAGACCTCGAAGACCACAAGAGTCTGATTAAGACAAATGAAGAGAAGATAAGCAACGGTCAGAACTCCAACGGATCCAAAACTCAAATGGCTATCTCTTCAACGGGTCTGTTCAAAGAATCCTTATATAAAAGATGAAGCATAGCTGAAGAAAAAGTGAGAGCCCTTTCCTGAACATCTTTGAAGGAGTGTACAACTGTGAGAAGAACCTCAACGACACATACACTCAAAGAAAGAGAGAAAGAGCCTGAGCCCAGCAGAAGCATTCAAGCTCTCAAGCATCAAGCGTTCAAGCATTCAAGCACTCTTGCTTCTTTTCTCTCTTCTGTTTTCTCTTCGAGCTCATTGTATATCTGGGGAGAGTCTGGGACTGTGAGATTTACACAAGTGTTAATCTTGTAAAGCTTCTCAGTCTGATCTTTCTAAGAAAGATCTGAGTCCAGCTGTAAGACTGTATATAGTGTGTAACCTATCTGGGGGTTTAAGTTTAGCAGAACCGCACTGGGGTTTGTTCCAGGAGGTTTACTTCTGAAACTGTAAAAGAAGTAGGTTTGCTTCTGAGCCTAGAAAAGAAGTGGGCTGCCTTCTTGCTCGGGAAAGAGAAGAAGACCTGGTGGGATATCCATGGTGTTGTAGTGTCTTGAGGGGGACTGTACCTTCGGTTAGTGAAATCCCAAGAGTTTGCTTGGGGACTGGACGTAGGATTTCCATGTAGGAAGGGCCGAACCAGGATAAATCTCTGTGTCCTTTGTGTGATTGTTCTTTTGCTTCCGCACTGCTACTCCTTATCACACTAAACTAACCAAACCTTCAAGTATTATTTTGTGTTTAAGTTTCTATTTCAGATTGCAGATGCAGAAAAATCTATCAACCCCCTCTAGGCTACTTGCTGCCATACCAAAAGGGCCACAGGGATGGTGCAGGGCCGGTGGGGGGGGGGGGGGGATGGTGCAGGGCCGGTGGGGGTTTCGGCGAGGGGGCTGGGGGGGGGGGGTTTCGACGGGGCGGGGGGTGGGTGGGCTGGGGCGGGGGAGGGGGGAGGAGGGCGCAGGGCGGGCAAGGGGGAGGGTGCAGGGCGGGTGGTGGTTCCGCCGGGCGGTGGGGGCTTGGGGTGCGGGCGGGCGGCGGGGGGTGAGGGCAGGGGCGGGGGGGGTTTCGGGGCGGGGGGGGGGGAGTGCTGGGGGCGGGGGCGGGTGGGGGGGGGGGGCGAGGGAGGGAGGGTGCAGGGCGGAGAGGGGGTTCCGGCAAGGGGAGGGGAGCCGCTAGGGCGAGGGCGAGCGAGGGAGTGGGGGAGGGTGCAAGGGGGGGGGGGGCGGTGGGGGAGGGGAGCCGCCTGCGCAGGGGGGGGAGTGGGCGAGAGGGGGGAGCTGTCGGGGCGGGGGAGTCTGGGAGAGGAAGGAGAGAGCCGTATGTGTAATATTTTTTAAAAATTAGTTAATACTTGTTTTTATTTTGGAAGAGATTTATATAAGATAAAATTTTTACTTTAATTTTTTTTTTACTTATCAAACGTATTAAAGATGTCTGTTCATCTTCTTATTTAAATTTAAGAGAAAAAATAATTAAAAAATTACAAACCAAATGCTGGTAGGTAGGGGTGTCAATGGGCCGGGCCTGGACCGGGCCTGGTCTGGCCCAGGCCCAGCCCGATCTCCAGATGACCGGCCCAGGCCCGGCCCAGGCCCGGGGCAAAGCCCGGGTTTTCAGGAAAAGAGGGCAGCCCGGGGCCAGTTTGTTCGGCCCGGCCCAGGCCCGGTCCGGCCCGGCCTTGGCGAGCGCTTGCGAGGCGGGGGCGCAGGCCGAGGCGGGGGTGCGGGGAGGCCGAGGTGGTGGCGCGGCCGAGGCGGGGGCGCGGGGAGGCCGAGGCGGTGGCGCGGGCCGAGGCGGAGGGCGCGGGGACGCGAGGCGGTTGCGAGGGCCGAGGCGGGGGCGCGGGGAAGCCGAGGCGGTTGCGAGGGCCGAGGCGGGGGGCGGGGAAGCCGAGGCGGGGGTGCGGCGGGAGGCGAGCCGGGGCACGGGGAGGCCGAGGCGGGGGCGCAGCGGGGAGGCCGAGGCCGGGGCGCGGGGAGCGAGGCGGGGTGGGGGGGGAGCGCTGGGTGCGGGAGCGGGCCGGCCGGGCCGGCCGGGCCAGGCCAGGCAAGCCCGAAATCGGCCCAGTTTTTCTCCGGGCCGGGCCGGGCCGGGCTGAAATTAAATTTTTATAAAAAAGCTAAGCCCAAGTCCGTGTTATACCGGGCCGGGCCTCCGGGCGCCCGGCCCGGCCCAGTTGACACCCCTAATGCTAGGAGACTACTTCCCGAAACAAAAAAAAAAAGCGGTCCTGCTGCTTGAAAGGTGGAAGCGAAGAGTCGAACGCCACACGCCGCCCGCTCCACCCCACCCATCCCCGCCCCCCATACCCGCCGTGGGTTTCGCCCTCACTGGTTGTTCTTGTGGGTAGCCTTCCAAACTTTCGCCTGGGTTTCTCCTGCTTCCTAGAAATATTTGTTTGGGAGGGTTCAGAGGTGGAAGCTGCAATGGCCAAGGAGAAGGACCTGTGCTGGAGGGAAGCCGAACCGGCGCCCGTGCCCCCCGAGAAGAAGATTAAGAAAGCCAAGACGTGCTCTGCTGCCAACAGTGGACACGACACACAGTGGTGGGGAGGGAGGAATCTCGGGAAAAGTGTGGCGGGTTTCATCTTCTTGTGCAGCACTAGGACGAAGGGGGAGTACTGCTTCAAGCGCCATGTGTTGGGCTCCACGCGGCGAGGCTGGAAGCCGTGGAGAGGATCAGGGAGGGGGCGGAGTTGTTCCTGTTCGATTACGAGCTCAAGCTGCTGTATGGTGTTTACCAGGCTGCTTCCGATGGCGGGCTGGATTTGGAAGCTTCAGGTTTTCTGTATTTTGTAGTATGGACTGCTCTTCTCAAGCTGAAACAGTCTCTAACTCACTCTGATATTCTGAGTCCAAAATTTCTGCAAACCAGAATCAATATTTATCATATGAAAGCAACCTCATTAGACATGCCCTCTCAAAGATTGGTTAAGAAATTCAGTTCAGATCTGATTTATTGCATTTCGATTTTTTTTCCTCTTCTTTACATGTCACCCACCAATATCACTAGCATTGTTCTCTCACCAGAATCACAGATTCACACAACCAGGCTCACTGCACTAAGCTGTGTCAACTCAGGATCAGGAAAACTGGCAACCCACAGATTTGGAGAATGAGATATGCTTGTTACACACCTCAGGAGGGGGGGTGTGTCCTGATGTGATGGGCCGCTCAATTCCCCATGGGTGTGTATACAAGCCCGTGGGGGGATAGTGTGTAGCAAGCATTTCTCGAGGAGACAAGCTGTCTGCAACCTTGGAGATCAGCATCCCCTTTCCATCCTGAAATCCTGCAAGCACCAGCTGTCCATTATTTGTGCTATTATACCATACTGAGTTGAAACATGACAACCTCAAGTTTTTAACTATAGGAGTACCATGCAAAGTGTTGGCCGGAGCCATTTGGTTGCACACCAGGTATTCATGATATATTTTGTGTAGTTTTTGGCACCTCCACCCACTGAGTTGAGTTTTGAGTTGGCAGCTCAGTTTGGAAGGTTTCCTGCACCGGTTAGTTAACTTTATTTGTGGCTTGGATTCTGTGTATCTAGGAAGTGCAAGATTTCCCATTTTTTTCAAGAAAAAGTGCGCATAACGTTTAATTATTTTTCATGTGTGTTAAATTTCTCGACCTGGGAAAATGTAGAGAGCATTTGTTGTTCTCGTATTTACCGAATAGTTTCTTTCAGAGATTGCATTGAACTGAAGAGGGGGAAGATACAAGATTCTTGGCTAAGGATTTAATAGACATTTTTGTTGAATGAAAGGCCTCCCTCTGCATTACACTTAGATCTATATGGATATCATATATGCACAAATACCACCAACTCACTGTTTTTGTATTAGTGAAAAACATGTCAAAATGCAGGTTTTCTGGGGGAGTACAGCATGGGTTTGATGAAGAATTGGGCATCCTTCATTGATATAACTTATCTGCTCTATATGAGAATTATGAAGAATAAACCTTTCCAATTGGACACCGAAAAATTTGTTGGATTGGTTTTGTAGTTTGGTGTATCCTTCATTTTTATGTGGCTTTGCACTAAGATTGGCATGTTCTTGATGATAGAGAATGGATGTCCATGGATGGTTTTCTTTGTATGGTGATTTCTGTAACAGTGTGCATTTAGTCAAACTGTAGGCATATACATACATGAATTCTATATGAATTGATAGTATGGGAATAAATCGCCTCCTATTAGGGCATATAGTTGGATGTTAGGCATAGAAATGAAACAACTTGGGAGAACTACCATTGGTGCCTCAGCATGGTAAGGTTGTATTACAAGGCTTCTGTTGAGCTTATGGTGGATTGGTTCTTTCCTACATTCTGTTTAAATTCTTTAAGAAAAGAAGATAATGATGCTTCTTTTACCCTTTAATGATTGCGACTGAGTTGATGGAATCTGCTTTCTGATTCAACAGTCTGCATTATTGCAAATAAGTTAGATGGAGTTCATGGACCTTTTTTAAGTTCAGATATTTGTACCATGTATTATCAGGTGAAGTTCAAAGGCATCAAGGATTGCTTGCCTCTTACAGAGAGATCATTCAAACATGCTATCAAAGAGAATTACCACAGGGGAGAGTTCAACCCTGAGCTTACATCCTAAGAGGCGAGATCCATCCTAAGCTTCATCACCGCCTATTTGATAATCTGATATGATGGTTCTCTTAAGTTACCTCTGCATTATCTCTCTATTGGCTTCCTGGTTGAATGTAGGTGCAAAGGTTGCTGTCACTTTTTCTACTCTTAAGAGAGAGACGGCATTCATCAAGTCATTACCATAGTTGTCAAGGCGGACGCTTAAGCGCCAAGGTGCTTCCTCAGCCGCCTTAAAACACCTCGCCTTTCTAAGAGGAGAAAAGACGCCCCAAGGCGCCGCTAAGGCGGCCAAGGCGCACGCCAAGGGCGCGCCTAGACCCTTTAGGGATCCGCAATATCCCACTTAGACAGTAGATTCAGGTCGATTTTCAGGGCTGAGTCCAGCCCGATTCCAGGTAACATCTTATTTACCTGAATATCATTTAAGTAAATGTTGTTTCATTTACTTAAGATATTACATGTAAATAAGGAAGTACCCCCCATTTGAATCCAATAAAAATATCAAAAAAATCATATCTCTTACCAAAAAAAAGTCAACTCTCCCATCGAAGAAGAAAATCACGATTTCGATGATTTTAGCGAAATACTAACTTTCTAATCTCTCATAATTTGACCTATCTAAAAATTTGATAATTCAAATAAACTATATGGAACACTAAAAATCCAAAGTCCGGTAAAAAAAGTCAAATGTGCATATGACTTCTCTAAGGGAGCCGCTCTCCTACTGACAACACTTAGTCTGTTTGAGATCTCTCAGGATTTGGTCAAACTTAAACTATCATCACCCAAACACATGAGACTTGTCATTTTCTAGTTTCTTTTCAATTTTTAGGCATATTGTGGGATTATATAATGGACTCATTTAGTTTTTACTTGTTTTAAGTGTGTTAAGATATTGCACATCTTATTTTTATTTAACATATTTACATGTATGTGTATTTCTTGTTTAAAAGTTGAAAATTAGTTTTCTGAGGATAGAATGATATTTGCACTTCTTGTTCTTATTTAGTGTGCTTATTTATTTGAAGATGTCAATTTAAATTTTTTAGACTTTATGATATATAATGTGAGTTTGTTTACTTGGAGTTTAATTTTTTTACTTTCATTGTCTTTATGTCTGTCATATTTGATATTTTTTATTAAATTTTCATCATTATATATATTTATAGATACATAAATATCATGTAAGAGGGACACTTGAAAACAACTCATACTTGGTTCCGTCCTAAACGCCTGGGCACCTCTTAGACGAGCGCCTAAGCGCTTAGGCGATCCGAGACCCCACCTACACCTTGGTCGCCTTGACAACTATGGTCATTACATGGAAGAAAGAGACTTCTCACTGTCTCTTACCTAGGGAGCAATACAGAGTCGTTGGACGTTGCAATTTCTAACACCTTTTGTTCCCGCTGCTTGTGTGACAAGGAACCGTCCTGTAATAAAACACCAACAGTTTCCAAAAGTAAGACCTCCATCCCAGTGTGGGGCAAATCATCCAGTTGCAGCTGTTGCCTCACCATCACCAAGTGATGCATACTATCAGCGAGAAGCAACTCCCTACTTGTCACCACCAGACAGTACATATTATCTACCAGATACTGGCGTGCGTCCCAGAAACAATGTATGTCTAGTATCTGGTTCATGCCATAAATCTGATCCTCAGATTTACAAACTCTCCTTTCTATCTTTTCTGTAATTAGGTTAACTATCAAGGATTTATAAGTTGGTGTATTTTAGTTCCTCTGTTGCCCATGGGTACTCCGGCACCTAGTTAGCAACAACCAATTTGAGGAACCAGGCTAGTAGAGTGTGGGCAAATCTCTCTTATAGACGGTCATATTTTTTCTTTTCAGTACACAAGGTGTTTGGCTTGAAGATATTTTTGTCTTCAATTATCTTTTACCAAAACGTACTTTGTTCTTGAACAGTCACAGATCCGCTCCACAGATGATTCCGAGGGAAGAACCCCCCACCCCATGTAAGGATTACCAATCTCATAGAGCAAGAAGAGGGTGAACTGGCTCCACGAACAGTGGAGAATGCAGAGTTGTGTGACACTGGACATGCTCATGAAAATCTAAAACGCCTTCAGCAGAATCCACGGGCTCGACTTTACAAGTGCAGGGATGCTGACAGCTTCTACAAGCCAAAACCCGCAGCAGAACTAACAGATCAAACCTTCATGCTTCTTCACAGTACACCTTTGGTGGTGCTCTCAGGGCTCATCAATGACATATATTCCAAGAATGCAACTTCCAGCATACTTGTACAACCTCACAACTGATGGCTTGCTGCATGACGTGTAGCTGGCATCATTCTGACTTGACTCTTAGGTTCTAGTCCCACTTTCGGACAGATCTTAAGCTCATGTTAGATTAGCTGCCGATAGAGAGGATTTTTTTCCATTTGACAGACGAAATTGCAATTCAACCCTCAACCTGAGGTTTGGTCAAGCTTGCTTTAGGCTCGGAATTAGGCCTTTTCATTTGTTATTCACCTTTCACGGTTCGCAAGAGGGTCCTCTCCCTTGAGGGACCCAATCTCCTTCAGACTGCGTCCCCACAAGCCCTAGTTATGGAACTCTGCGCTGTTAAAAGAGGAGCTTTCTTTAACGAGAGATTTACTACACTTGTCTAAGTGCAGCAATATATTTAAATTAGGATGATAGCCCATATGGTGCTCAACATGACACCACTCAGACTGTCACGTACAAGGAGTAGGCAGTTTTGGTGGGCGACGGGCAGCAACCTGTGGTCGGTGATCTGCGATAGTATAGTAGTCTATGATCGACAACTAGCGGCAGCAATTAGTATTGGGATCTAAAATTACTATTTAAAATTTAAGTTTATATTTGGAGTTAAAATTTATATTTAAGAGCTTAAGATTTATATTTTAGAATTTAAATTATTATTAAAAAAAATTCAAAAATAATTTTAAACTTTAAGATTAATATTTTGAAGTCCATAGTTGGTGATGATCACCATTGTCGCTGTTGTCGTCGGTCGCCATTGTCACCACCTGTCATCTACAAATTTATGTGTCATTTAACGTGACGTCACATAAGTGTCATCTTTTTGCACTTGTATGTGCACCAGGTGCATTAAAATTTTATCTTCTCTAACACAAATATCATCTGCTCAATTGTTGTTAGGCCTCGATGCTCAAATTACAACGCAGTTTAGACAAAGCATCGTCCCCCATCGAGGACCCACCTCTCCATGATAATTTTTACATGAGAAATGCCTGTTGCAAGAATCATTTCTCTTTTTACATAGTTACCAATTTACTCACGCCCAAATCTGCTACTTGTATGGTAGGACACATGTTGCTAATGGACATTTGGAGATATAATCAACATGATGTTATAGGCATATGTTTACATTTTATAAGCAATTGGAAATTTATTAGTTCATAATTAATCATTTTCATTCTAGCATGTGTTTCAGAAAAAAAAAATACCATAATATACATTATAACTTGACGTGTAAATATGCGTTCTGCTAATATTTTGTCAAATTGTTCATTTTCTTCGTGTATCATATTTTCATATAATAGTGAAAGGGTATCATGATAATCTTTCTCCCATATAAGTTCCTGATATTTTACTTTACACGATATTTTATTTATAAAATTTTTACTATTCTACATTTACTAATTAAATAGCATACTATTTTTACAATAATTGTAGTCGATTAGTAGGGCAAAAATAATAAACTCTATCGTCAACTCGAACATTGTGTTTGTAGTCGTTCACATCGTTTAGTTTAATTGAGCACTCAAAACTTCTCTCTACCTACTCAAATTTAAGATATGAATCCCAAAGTTCAGATTCAAGCCCTTACTAGTGTTATCAAATGCAACATGGTGACCTCCTAATCTGTCTCTAAATGAATAAGCTAATGTATTGTCACACTCTGTATTCTATATCGTCGAGATATGTTCATTTTGACACACTGACCTCATAATTTTGTCATCTTGAGAGTAATTGGCTCTAGAGGACGTACTTCTCAAGAGGTCATCCATTCCTGAACTACTCTCAATCAAATATGATTGACCACAGAATTCTTTACAGAACCAAGTCAATTACTCCAAAAGACCGCCTTGTTGATATAGAATATATATTAGTTATATTTGAAGGTATTATATGCATGCTTGGACAAAATGAATTCAAAAAGCAACTAGCAGTATTAAGATCACTTGGATAAATGTGATGACACAGAACTATGCAGACAAGTACTTCCATTATTTTACCACACCAATGCCAACTTGAAATAGAGGCACCATCGAGCTATACCATTCCTGAAACTACTTGAAGCATAATCCGGTTCAGCTATCAGGCTAACCACCTCACTGTACATGGTATGAATCCCGGTATATATAAGAAGCTCAAATACTAGTATCATGTGAAAGCTCTAAAGACGCTGTGGTAATCCGGCCACTATATCAATCCTTTTAAAAGTGGAGCATATGCATTACACTGATAGAAGGGGAATCAAGTTACAAAACTGGACCAAGAAGGTTTAAAGGCATTTCTTGGAAAGCATCGGGCAGTGCCTTTACCTTCCATGGGATCTCTATATGTGGGTATTTATAATGTATGCATGCATCAATTTGGAGCTTCATGTAGGTTAGAGCTGGTTGCAGCATCGAGAGAATTGAGAGCTCCCTCTGTTGGGTAGTGACCGGCATAAAAATCACCTTCATAGTTCTGTAATGTCATCGGTATAGAAGTTTCTGGATGTGGAAACATGAGCTTCAGGCGAAAAGCGTCAACTCCGTTCAGGTAATAACGAAATAATCTCTTTGCCCTAATAAATCCTAGACGACCATAGAGTGCAAGTGCTCCCTTGTTTGTGACTTCCGCTTCCAATGTAACCTGAGAAACAGACAGTAGAGTACGGAATCAACATGCCGCTGTACACATCTGACGGGCACAAGCTAATGCAAGCCATCACTGAGGGATGAAGCACCTGACTTAGATTATCAGCATTCTGCAATAATCAAGTAACTAAGGATGCAAAAGATTACTTAATGACTTATAACAGTAGCTCTATCCTTATACTCATGACTTAAAATAATAATAATAAAATCTGTGCTTGACTTTATCCCTATCCTTGTCCACCTGCATCCTCTTTTTCCAATACTGCATCCTCATCCTCTACCTTAAATCATTCAAAAGATACAACAGTTCCTCTCAAATTTTGCGCATCTCTCCTGAGGCTTCTACATCTCAAAAGATTACAATTATAAAGTTCTCTATCATGATACCCATAAACATACAATCATCATGTTAATGAGCATATAATTATTTATAATCCCCAAACATTTTTGTATGACACTGCTGTAATAGATATAATATTCTTGAATGGTCACTATAAAATTCCAAGAAAGCAAAGACTTTAACTAGTAATTTGTATAGTGACAGGATGTAAGGTGATGGAATCACGTAGATAAGATTAACATACCCAAGGTACAAGGTGAGTAAGTAACATAAGGAG
Source organism: Colocasia esculenta (assembly GCA_014218235.1). Lineage (NCBI taxonomy): Eukaryota > Viridiplantae > Streptophyta > Magnoliopsida > Alismatales > Araceae > Colocasia > Colocasia esculenta. Next base: position 171,558,528 of record CM024754.1, read on the forward strand.
ATGATGGATGAACAAAAGGAATGACTGTAATTGTTCACAGATAATACTCGGTAGGAGATTCATCAGTAAATCTTTTGATGCGGGACAGAGGGAGCAGAGGGGTTAAGGATGGGAGAGAAAGGGGGGGTGGTCGCCGGAATCACACCGGAGAGGGGATAAGAGGTGGGAGTGTAGGCTTCACACCCTCCTTTTCACAGGGACCACCTTGGGGCTTCTCACCCGGGGGCTTCACACCCAAACACAAACTCCATTTTTGGAGGCACACACAAGAACTCAATTTTTTCTTCCCTTCTTCTATTCTTTGGTTACAAGACTCTATATATAGAGTTTAAAATAAAGAGACTCTCCATACCAAAAGACACTTAATAAAGACCTTACTTAAGACTTAGAAAACTCAAAAGACTTAAATTTAATGACCCTAGAAATTTGTAAAGCCAAATAAGATTACAACCTTTGGTTCTTTTAATAGACCATAATAAATACTTTGACTTAGCCATCCTTCATTTCCCATCATTCTCCCTTGGTTCGAAAAAACTCGTCCTCGAGTTTTGAAGTGTGACAGTATCCCTAGGAAATAGGAGATAGTAAATGCGAACAATGTACGAAAGCCTAGAAGACGAACATGTCACGTAAGCCTCCGCGCCACGTGTAGAACAGCGTGTCGTCGCAGAAGTAATGTGCGCAAGATCACTCCATATGTGGTCAAAGTCATGCAGCATAATGCAACTATCATCCTTTGGCTCTTCAACCACATCCCCAACTACATCTTCCGCGTTGATTCATCCTCTGCTACAAAGAGATTATCATATGTTTCAAACATCTTAGACTCAACCTCTGCATAATACTCTTCTGCTAGTGCTGGATCAGCCTCGTAGACAATCTCTTGCATGGGTTGACATGCACAACCATGTCGTCCAATCTGTACTTTAGGAAGAGACAACAATGCATTATGAAAAACAAACTTGTCTTGTAAATGACTCGGGCTCAAAGTACAAGTTTGTCGTTCCAAATCAATGATAGCATGCCTTTCTTCTAGCCATTGTCTTCCCAGTATAATACATGTTGCTGCCATTGTGCCGATGTAACACCAAGCCCCATCAAAATAAGTGGTTGTGCCGAAAACTTTATGAAATTCCACAAATACTTGATCACCTTCATAAATTATTTCTCCAATTTTTGATAGGGACTCAGCAATGTGAGGTGAAACCCAATTTTCATACTCCATATCAATAAAATCAATCTCGGCACATTCTCCATTTGGCAGTGATGCTATGAATATGATTGGAAGAGGAATCATATCAAATATAAAATTCAAGGTCTCACTGTGCTTTTCTGTTGCGCTGGCAGGTGCTGTGTTGGGCGCACACAGGCGCGGACGGGCGTGCACGCAGGCGAGCATACGGACGGGCGTGCAGGCGGGCGTTGCTGCAGGGGCACGTACGAACGTGTGTGGGCATCGCTGCAGGGGCGCGCGCAGGCGTGTGCGGGCGCGCGCGGCAGGCGAGTAGGCACAGGCGGGCGCTGGGGCAGAGGCGGGCGGTCGGTCGCACGCGTGGGGGCGCAGGGGCGCGCAGGCGAGCGCGCAGGGGTGCGCAGGCGGGCGCGTGCGGCCGCACGCGGGCGGACGGGCGGATGGGCGCGTCCGTACGGCTGCTACAGTGCTCGATGAGGAAAGTGACAAAAAATTGGACGGAGCTACAGTAATCCACAGTGCCCGGGTAGTCAAATTAAGTTGACCCGGCCCACTTTAAGTGGACTGGTTCCCTCCTTCCTCCTCCCACTTCTCTCAGCCTGGGCAGGTGAAGTCAGAGAGAGCGAGAGAGCAGAGAGCGGGTGGGAGGGAGGAGGCCGCGAGCGACGGCGATCTCAAGCGATGGCGGCTGTTGGCGGAGCCGGCGAAGGTGGTCGGCCGGCGTCGTGGCTGCTGCCGGTGGAGCTGGCGCCGGCGGCTCTTCTCTCATTTTTCTCTTTCTGTCGAAGCCGCGAGGGGGGGGGTTCGCGCAGAGGGAGGACGGCGCGGGCTTCCGTACGCGGGGGGGGGGGGGCTGGAACTGGGAGGTCGCGGGGATGTGGGAAGAGAGAGCGGGGAAAAGGGAGGGGGAGTTCGGGGGTGGGGAACCGGCGCAGGGGTTCCGAAAGGAGGGAGAGCGAGCAGGGGGGGTGATCGCAGGGGGACTGGGGAGAGGAGAGAGAGAACAGGAGGGGGGGAGTTCGCACAGGGAGTTCTGGGGAGAGGAAATGGAGGACAGGGAGGGGGTTTCGTGCAGGGTTCTGGGAGGGGACAGGGAGAACGGGGAGGGGGTTGTGCAGGGCTTCCGAAAGGGGAGGGACACAGGGACTTCGCGATGGGGGAAAAGAGGGTGAGGGGAAGAGAGGGCGCAGAGAGAAAGAGTAGAGATCTGAGAGGGAGACTGGCGCGTCTGAGAGAAGAAGAGAGAAGGAACAGGGGCTGAGAGGGAGGGAAGAACAGTGTCTTCGCGGCTGGATCTCGGTTCGTGGAAGGAACCGAAACCTTCTCTGATACCAAAACTGATGCGGGACAGAGGGAGCAGAGGGGTTAAGGACGGGAGAGAAAGGGGGGGTGGTCGCCGGAATCACACCGGAGAGGGGGATAAGAGGTGGGAGTGTAGGCTTCACACCCTCCCTCTCACAGGGACCACCTTGAGGTTTCTCACCCGGGGGCTTCACACCCAAACACAAACTCCATTTTTGGAGGCACACACAAGAACTCAATTTTTTCTTCCCTTCTTCTATTCTTTGGTTACAACTCTATATATAGAGTTTAAAATAAAGAGACTCTCCATACCAAAAGACACTTAATAAAGACCTTATTTAAGACTTAAAAACTCAAAAGACTTAAATTTATGACCCTAGAAATTTATAAAGCCAAATAAGATTACAACCTTTGGTTCTTTTAATAGACCATAATAAATACTTGACTTAGCCATCCTTCATTTCCCATCATTCTCTCTTGGTTCGAAAAAACTCGTCCTCGAGTTTTGAAGTGTGACAGTATGCCTAAGGAAATAAGGAGGATAGTAAATGCGAACAATGTCACGAAAGCCTCTCGAAGCCACGTGTAGAACAGCGTTGCACGTCCATGTGAGTAATGTGCCGCAAGATCACTCCATATGTGGTCAAAGTCATGCAGCATGAATGCAACTAGATCATCCTTTGGCTCTTCACCACATCCCCAGCTACATCTTTCGTCGTTGATTCATCCTCTACTACAAAGAGATTATCATGTGTTTCAAACATCTTAGACTCAACCTCTGCATAATACTCTTCTGCTAGTGCTGGATCAGCCGTAGACAATCTCTTACATGGGTTGACATGCACAACCATGTCGTCCAATCTGTACTTTAGGAAGAGATAACAATGCGTTATGAAAAACAAACTTGTCTTGTAAATGACTCGGGCTCAAAGTACAAGTTTATCGTTCCAAATCAATGATAGCATGCCTTTCTTCTAGCCATTGTCTTCCCAGTATAATACATGTTGCTGCCATTGTGCCGATGTAACACCAAGCCCCATCAAAATAAGTGGTTGTGCCGAAAACTTTATGAAATTCCACAAATACTTGATCACCTTCATAAATTATTTCTCCAGTTTTTGATAGGACTCAACAATGTGAGGTGAAACCCAATTTTCATACTCCATATCAATAAAATCAATCTCGGCACATTCTCCATTTGGCAGTGATGCTGTGAATATGATTGGAAGAGGAATCATATCAAATATAAAATTCAAGATCTCACTGTGCTTTTCTGTTGCGCTGGCAGGTGCTGTGCTGGGCGCACACAGGTGCGTGGGCGCTCGTGCACGCAGGCGAGTATACGGACGGGCGTGCAGGCGGGCGTTGCTGCAGGGGCACGTATGAACGTGTGTGGGCGTCGCTGCAGGGGCGCGCGCGGCAGGCGAGCAGGCACAGGCGTGCTCGTATGAGCGCACAGGCGGGCGCTGGGGCGCAGGCGGGCACGGTCAGGCGCACGCGTGGGGGCGCAGGAGCGCGCGGGTGAGCGCGCAGAGGTGCGCAGGCAGGCGCGTGCGGCCGCACGCGGCGGACGGGTGGATGGGCGCGTCCGTACGGCTGCTACAGTGCTCGATGAGGAAAGCGACAAAAAATTGGACGGAGCTACAGTATCTACAGTGCCCGGGTAGTCAAATTAAGTTGACCCGGCCCACTTTAAGTGGACGGGTTCCCTCCTTCCTCCTCCCACTTCTCTCAGCCTGGGCAGGCGAAGTCAAAGAGAGCGAGAGAGCAGAGAGCGGGTGGGAGGGAGGAGGCCGTGAGCAACGGCGATCTCAGGCGATGGCGGCTGCTGGCGCAGCCGGCGAAGGTGGTCGGCCGACATCGTGGCTGCTGCCAGTGGAGCTGGCGCCGGCGGCTCTTCTCTCCTTTTTCTCTCTCTGTCGAAGCCGCGAGGGGGGGGGGCTGGAACTGGGAGGTTGAGGGGATGGGGGAAGAGAGAGTGGGGAAAAGGGAGGGGGAGTTCGGGGGTGGGGAACCGGCGCAGGGGTTCCGGAAGGAGGGAGAGCGAGCAGGGGGGGTGATCGCGCAGGAGGACTGGGGAGAGGAGAGAGAGAACAGGAGGGGGGAGTTCGCACAGGGAGTTCTAGGGAGAGGAAATGGAGGACAGGGAGGGGGTTTCGTGCAGGGTTCTGGGAGGGGACAGGGAGAACAGGGAGGGGTTGTGCAGGGCTTTCGGAAGGGGAGGAGACACAGGGACTTCGCGATGGGGGAAAAGGAGGGGTGAGGGGAAGAGAGGGAGCAAAGAGAAAGAGTAGAGATCTGAGAGGGAGACTGGCGCGTCTGAGGGAAGAAGAGAGAAGGAACAGGGGCTGAGAGGGAGGGAAGGACAGTGTCTTTGTGGCTGGATCTCGGTTCCGTGGAAGGAACCGAAACCTTCTCTGATACCAAAACTGATGCGGGACAGAGGGAGCAGAGGGGTTAAGGATGGGAGAGAAAGGGGGGGGGGGTCGCCGGAATCACACCAGAGAGGGGGATAAGAGGTGGGAGTGTAGGCTTCACACCCTCCCTTTCACAGGGACCACCTTGGGGCTTCTCACCCGAGGGCTTCACACCCAAACACAAACTCCATTTTTAGAGGCACACACAAGAACTCAATTTTTTCTTCCCTTCTTCTATTCTTTGGTTACAGGACTCTATATAGAATTTAAAATAAAGAGACTCTCCATACCAAAAGACACTTAATAAAGACCTTACTTAGATTTAGAAAACTCAAAAGACTTAAATTTAATGACCCTAGAAATTTGTAAAGCCAAATAGATTACAACCTTTGGTTCTTTTAATAGGCCATAATAAATACTTTGACTTAGCCATCCTTCATTTCCCATCATTCTCCTTGGTTCGAAAAAACTCGTCCTCGAGTTTTGAAGTGTGACAGTATCCCTAAGGAAATAAGGAGGATAGTAAATGCGAACAATGTCACGAAAGCCTCTCGAAGCCACGTGTAGAACAGCGTTGCACGTCCATGTGAGTAATGTGCAGCAAGATCACTCCATATGTGGTCAAAGTCATGCAGCATGAATGCAACTAGATCATCCTTTGGCTCTTCAACCACATCCCCAGCTACATCTTCCGCCGTTGATTCATCCTCTGCTACAAAGAGATTATCATGTGTTTCAAACATCTTAGACTCAACCTCTGTCGTTCTATAAAACTTTTCTTTAAGTTTCACTAGTATACGACGATCGCAGAGGACTCCTGATGAACTTCTCCATTTTAGCCAGCCTGCCTTATCATATGTGCCACATTGTCATAAATCTCCCCATTCTCTTGGATGATAGATCCCAAGTATCGAAAGTTACTACTCTTAGAAATATCTTGTCCATCAATTTGAACCATATCTCTTTGAAGCATCATTTGATTACTATAATTACAATGCATAAACTCAAACTTACTCCTACTAATTTTAAAACCTTTAGACTCCAAAACATGCCTGCAACTTTCTAGCTTAATATTTAAACCATCAATACTCTCATCAATTAAGACAATATCATCTGCAAATAACATACACCAAGAGATATCATCATGCAAATATTTTGTTACCTCATCTATAACCAGAATAAAGATATACGGACTTAGGACAAAACCTTGATACAAACCTATAGTGACTGAAAATTCACAAGTCTCTCCAGCAATAGTTCTCACACTAGTAGTAGCACCCTCATACATATCCTGAATCAAGTCAACATATCTTTGAAAGACTCCCTTCTTTGTTAATGCCCACCAAATCAAGTCTCTCGGTACTCGATCATACGTCTTCTCCAAATCAAGAAAAACCATATATAAATCTCTTCTCATCTCTCTATACTTCTCCATTAATTGTCGCAATAAGAAAATAGCTTCTGTAGTAGATCTACTAGGCATAAAACCAAATTGATTTTCTGATACAATAGTCATACATCGCATTCGATTCTCGATTACTCTTTCCCAAAATTTCATAGTGTGACTCATAAGCTTAATTCCGCGATAATTTTTACAGCTCTGAATATCCCCTTTGTTTTTATAGAAAGGAACTACAACACTTTTTCTCCATTCTTCTGGCATTCTCCATTCCTTCAAAATTTTGTCAGGCACAAATTCCTGCAAATTGTCACCAAATGAGATCAAGCGGAGTGTCATGCAATAATTCATTCTAATGAAATGTTCAGACTTTAACATACATAAAGAGACTCATCAATAAGAAGAATCTATGCCAAGCACAAATTCCTGCAAATTGTCACCAAATGAGATCAAGCGGAGCGTCATGCAATAATTAATTCTAATGAATATATTATAGGATTCAACTCTGAAGCAAGACTTTATCTAGCTGACTGTAGGAAGAGAAGGCTAAGCAGAAAGATATCCTCTGAGGACCACCCAGTAAGAATAATCTCCATCTAGTTCCTCTCTCAAAAGCTTGGAGAAATAGGATAAAGATGTAAAATGCACCAGAATAACTTGTAACCAAAAATTTCCACTCAACTACTATAATAAATAATTGTGAGAAGGTACGCTAGGCTGCATGTGTTAAGAAGCCTAAGAAAAATGGGTAAAGAGAATAGATGGGTAATGAGTCATGTCAACTGTGCAAACCACTTAGAGATCATGGCAGCGTCATTTGTTAAAATGGAAATTATAATGCTGTGTTTCTGGTCATAACTACTTAATTCTATCTGGCAGATAAAATGACATCACTCAATTAGTGAAATAATATTTGAAGGGCTGATGCACAGGAAGGGGAGTGTTACAAAGAATGAATATTGGAGTTCCTTATGAATGGTTGGGCCTTGGAATATATTGTGAGGTTTTTGGGTTTTTCGGTTAGCATTGTCTTTGGGGTTGGTGAGGGGGGGGGGGGAGGGTATCCTTTGCTGCTCTCTGTTTCATCAATCAACTTTTTGGCATCATTGAGGATGTTCTTCATTGTAATCTTCCATTTTATATCTCTGTTTGTCCTCCTCAATGTTAAGCATTAGTCTAATATAAATTTTCTCTCTCTCCAAAAAGGATAGGGCATGGTGGTTGTATTTGGTCCCTGGTAAAAAAATAAAGAATAAGACCAGGTCACCAGGCAAAGAAGTTATAAACCATTCTTGTTTCCATATGTATCAATCCATACAAATATTACAGAGCAGGTTTGAAGCACAAGAATCAATTATTTCTACCAAATTTTGCCCCTAGCTGATGCATGATAGAGTAGACAAGTGGAAATTTTTACATAATAAGAGGTCCAATTAGCATAGCAATGCCCAAGACAATTCATACTCAATGAAGCCCACAGAACAACAAATAACCACACTCTTGGTTCCATGCAAATTGATCTTGGCTAATATATAGTTTCATTTGTCGCACCCTTGCACTAGTGGACCAGATAACAAAGTGGACTCTGCCTGGCACAAGAGTTTTTTTCCTCCCTTTTCTTTTCAGTCAGCATATGGGCATGTGGTAAGTGCTAAAAGAATTGAGAAGTCTTTATAATACAGCAGCGCCAATCTTTTCATGCGCTATTGCTCTAACAAATTCCTTTTCTTTTGCTCTTGGGGCTAAGCATATGTAGGTCCCAAAAAGGAATTTGTGTGCATCTCCTTAATCATTGTCATAATAAAATGAACATGAATGAATCATCTAGGTAATCATATCATATAGATAGGATTAAAAAGAAAAATTGAAAACAAACAAGCTAGTTTATGAGATAAAAATAAAAAGGCAATAACAGAAACAATTACAATATCATATGAATGACATTGAGATATGTAATCAAGCGGATTTCTAACTAGACCAGCACACCTCTTCACATCCGGATTCCATCATCACTCTTATAGATCTTGTAACAAGTTCGGTTGCTGCAACATGAAAAAACAGTATTATAGATTGAGCGTAAGCTTAAATCTCAATGAAAGCAGTAGCTTTATATTAAGCACTTTAAACGGGTAAATCTGGTCGGAAGCGGACCATAGTTGTCAACCAGTTGTGCCTCTTAACTTTAGGTAGGAAACCATCTAGGGAAAAGCCACAACATGAAATCGAACGAGCTTTCACAAGGTAATCACCTATACCAAAGCAGAAAAGACATGAAGCAAGCAGAACCAGCGGATAGCTTTGGCTAGTGGCAGAAAGATCCTTCCTTTCGCATTGCAGTAGACTCGAATCTTAGAGGGAAATGAGAAACAGATGAACCGGATCACGGGATGGAGACTTTACCAATGCCTCGTCCTCTGTAAGGCTTAATGACAACAAGCATCGCAATGTACCCACGGAAGGTGTTGCGATGCTCCCCCATCTTGCAGACGACGGTGCCCACGCACCTTCCCCTGTGAAACGCCTGTTCACGACCGCCAGAATTTAGAGGAGAATTAGCGTCTGATTAGAAAGACGGGAAGAGAGAAAGATAAGAGGAGGAGAGAGAGGTATACGAGGAAGGAGAGGTTGGGCCAGAGGTAGACAAAGTAGCGGTAGGTGAAGATAGAGTAGGGCTCGCTCAGTTCCTGGTCGACAAGCCCCATGATCTGCGGTAGGTGGTGCTCCCCGCCATAGCTCACGTACTCTATCTCCGACGGCGAGAAGGCCACCGGCTCCGCCTCCCCGCCGCCCCCGCCGTCGCCGCTGGCAGCTTCCATCCTTTCGCTCTTTTTTCTCCCCCTCCCCACCGCCCTCTCTGCACTCTGGAAAGAGCTGCTTTCGTGGTCTCAAGTTGTAACTGGGCCGCTAGTAGCACGACCCAACAAAGTAGGTCGGTCGGCCCGTGAGATAACTTGCCTGGCGACCAGACCCCCTTTTGACACCATCCAAGATTTTGATTAAGGTAGCAAATAATACGTGGGTGGTGCACATTAAGGTAGCCATTTTTCATAGACTTATCCATGAGTGGTCTACTTAGCACAAAAAAAAAAAACACTACTCTATGTTTTTTGTATGTCCTTGAGGAAACTTTTAGTTAGAAAACTTATCCCATGTTCTATTTAGATGGAATCATCATTTAAACATATATATCACTCATTTAGATACTGCTACTTATTTTCAAAACTTCTGGTATTATTAACTTTGATACTATTACAATGTGGAGGACGGCGGTTGAAGAAGAAGAGAGTACTTAGGACTCCATGTTTATGTTCTCTATCATCTTCCCCATCTCTTTGCTTGTGAGTCTTTTCAACTTGTTTGCACTACCCGTTTTTATGTATTTTCTACTTCATCTATTTTTTCAAAGAGAAAGATTTGCTACACTTGAGAAAGTACAGTAAATATATGTCACATGGGCTATCAACTTATATGGCACCATCTATATAGGCTGTCAGCTCATGTGAGTGCCACATTGGCTGACAATCCATGTGACATGTATTTATTATATTTTCTCAAGTGCTGCAAGTCTTTCTCTTTCGCAAATCAAATCCCCGCCGTATCCAATTGCTGTACAAAACGTGTAAGATTGGATGTTTTTCACGGACTTTGCACTATATAATACCTTAGAAAATCCTCGAGCAACGGCGTTTCATCGTTGTGGAGCTACCTCTTAATGAGTTTCGACATCGCTTGTGCTTCGTGCTGTCTGAACTTTTCCTGTTTCATATCAAGCTGCTTGAAGCTATGCTGCAACTTCATGCTTAATTTCTTTGAAGAAGCCAACACCACATCTGTACGGCGTCATGTCTTAATTGAGCTGAGCCATCGTACGTATCGGTTGATGATGACCTTGGAAATGCCAGAGTTTTCTCGCTTGCTGTAAGAAAATGGTATGGGACTATGCACATATAGGGTGATGGTATGGGACTCGCACAGCTGCAACCTTTTTTTAATTAGGGTATGCACAAATCTAATTAATATTTTTAGTATTCCCTTAATAATTAGGAGAGAGAGGATGGGGTATGAAATTCTCATTGGGTGGACTTTTCCTTTTGTCCGAGAGGGAAAGAGAAAGAATGGAACGGGCTTCGTGATTCATTTCCAAATATCCTCCATGAGCTACTAGACTCGATCGATCAGCCCAAGGCCCATTCGAGTTGAAGACTCCGTCATTGAGGCCCATTTCACGTTCCAGACACAGGCCAAGGCCCATCCATCCATGCTGCTGCCTGGACCGTCTGTTTCTTCACGCTAGGTCCATTAATAATGTCCTTCTCCCCCACGCCATGCCACCTCTTAGTTTCAGCAGGAGCTTTGCCGCCCTTTTAAGGTGTCTTTGTCGCAGTCACCTTCTTTGAGAAATACTTTATGCACGACCATCGTGCACACGATGACGGCGCATCGTGTCGGTCATGCCTAAAATATTATTTTCTCCATATGAACTAATCGCTTGTCCCTCGCAAAGCTCTTTCCCAAGTTCTACCTCCTAAACAACTCCATCTCATCCATGCTACCTCCTATCTTAATGCTTGGGAAATTTGCAATTTTGGAAGTATCCAGTCGATGGTCAAAATATCAATGTCAGTAGCTTTCAACGACACTTGACATTTCCTTTGGGACAAAAAAAAAGGGATCATTGAGTTGAAAGCTGTGGAATTTCTAATCTATAAGAGGGCAACAAGCACACTCCAACAATCATTTTCAGATGAGAAAAATTTTATTTCCGGCTGGCCAAATAATACAATTACCTAACCAATCTTATCATTGACTGGTGTGCAAGTCTCACACTAAAAAAATAATCACAATAAATGTAAGACTTATGACTCTAACTAATAACAAAATTGACGGGCAATTATATTACTTAGCCAACCGAGTATTATATAAGTTTTTTTCTTTTCAGATGACCCAGTTATCATTGCCCATAAAAAGGCGCACTCCAAGGAGAATTTCTAATTTATAAAAGGGCACTGTGCTAGTACGTTCGAGGGTATATTTACCTTTTTTTTCTTTCCATTTTTAAAATATTTTAATTAATGATTTTGCAATGAATACGTGCCGATATAATTTTTGAATATTCATTGATTCATAGACCCTAGACGCAGCTACAAAAGTGTCAAACCTATTCACCCAAGATATGATATTTCTTGACTTTTTAATTGACGATCAAATTATGCAAAAATCGTATGTTGTCTCATCATGGAATAAAAAATTAATAGGGTTTGGGAGCAATTAAAAAAAAAATTATTTCTACTAAAAAATGATGTTGAATTTGCTCTTAACTTAAATTTAAAATTATAAAAATGTGATTTCATGTGTTGGTAAAAATAATATAAATTTTAAAATTGGTTTGATGTGTTTGGGGGGCGGGAGGGGGAGCCGCCGGGGCGGGGCAGGGGGAGGGGGGGAGAGGATGGGGGGAGGGCGCTGGGTGGGGGATGGGGGTGGGGGGGTTCGCAGGGGGTGGAGGGGTGGGGGGGGGGGGGGTTCGCAGGGGGGTTCTGTGCAGCGGGGGGGGGGGCGAAGGGGGAGGGGTGGTGAAGGGAAGCAGGGAGGGGCGGGGGGGGGGGGGGGGGGGGGGGGGGGCGTGCCCGGGGGGGGGGGGAGGGGGGGGGCGGATGGGAAGCAGGGAGGGGCGGGGGGGGGGGGGGGGGGGCACTGCCCAGGGGAGGGGGCGGGAGTTGGGGGGGGAGGCGGGCCAAAGGGAGGGGGGGTTCGCAGGGGATGGGGGCGCTGGGGGGGGCGGGGGGGGGATGGGGAGGGCACAGGGGGGGGGGGGGTTTCACAGGGGTGGGGGTGGGGGTGGGGGTGGGGAGGGTGCAGGGGGGGTTTCACAGGGGTGGGGGTGGGATGCGGGTGGGGTGTTCAAAGGGATGGGGGTGGGGTTCACGGGGAGAGGGGGCAAGAGATGAGAGAAGTGTTGTATTTTTTTAAAAAAAATTGGTCCACACTTGTTTTTATTTTGGGAGAGATTGTATAGAATAAAATTTCTTCTTTTAAATAAAAAATGCTTATCAAACATCTCTATTTATCTTTTCTCTCTCTTTTTTAAAATTAAGAGAAAAAAGTGATAAAAAACTGTAACCAAACACCCCATAATATAAAAAAAAATATGAGTTCTGTCATTGGAGGTTCCACACCTGGCTTCTTCTCATGTGATGCGCGGTTTTTGGGTATTCCAGCGAGCACCACCACCACTTGAGTAATTGGGCCGCCGCTCCCAAGTAACTGACCCAATCCCCGCAAACTCTGCCGTTTATGCAGAAAGTGACTGCAGAGCTCCATGGCCGAACACAGGGCACGTTCACACGTCGAGGCAAACCGGCAAAGAACTCCCGCCTGTCACCTGTGTGCATCTCCTCTGACCGCTTCACCGTCTGACGTGTATCTTTTGGAATTCGCGGAGGAGGTTTATCCAGTTTACATCATCAGAGTTTTTCAGTCAAATTGTGTAATAATACGGATAAAAAAAAAAAAAACAGGAGCTATCATATTCTACCAACACCAATCTTTGAACGTATAAAGTCACAGAGTTCTTTGTTACCAAAATTCTTAATTTTTATTCAGCACTCTTATATTATCATATCTGTTTTTTTAGATAATATAGGAGCAAAAATTTAATCTTAATCACTATACTTAGATGTACGTACAAGTGTAGGTTCTTAACCCCGAGTTATTCTTTAGAATACTTTCATATATGTCATAATTAATTTCAGTTATATTATGTGAAAATAGAATTAAAAAATAATAATAAAATCTCTTAGAGTTCTATTTATCATATTTCTCATGTTCTCATGAATGCGTATTGCTAATCTAAGTCCCGCCAAATACTACTTGAGCGATAACGACGTGAGATGAATCAGCAATTCACATAACGCAGGCGTGCCAGTCATCGAAGTGACAACCAAGTGTTCTGCCTCCGCAAGACGGAGGGCTTTAGGTCTGTTGTACGCACCATTTGACTTCGTCAAACGATTGTGAAGATCGGATCGGGACCAAGATCCCGCCGTTGCCTAAGCACAACGACATTAATTACATCTCTCGGAGAGAGAAAACCCTTGATTAATCACCAGATTAGAAAAATTTATGACCTTGAAACAAAAACATCCGATAAAGGTGTGACAAAAGAAACCACAAAATTACAGTTAAGATTGCAAAAGAGTTAGGCGCATGTGTGTGCTATTTGTCTTTTAGGGTCAATTTGCATGCTTATTCATTTTTGTTCATTTGACCTTTTATTCGTTATCCTTTTTTTTGCTTGTTTAGTTGTGCATTGGCTTTGACATACTTTGGTTATCATTGTTCTTTTTATGATTCGATCACATTTGATCAACATCATCATGCACAACCCATTTGATTCGGCAATCAAAACGATTCGGCAGCCAAAACCATTCTGCGGGTGTGATTCGGCAACGGCAAATCGGAAACCAGACCCATTCTACAAGGGTGATTCGGCAAGGACGAATCGGCAGCCCGACCCATTCTGCAGGGACAAATCGGCAGCCAGACACATTCTGCAAGGGCGATTCGGCAAGGGCGAATCGGCAGGGGCGAATCGGTAGCCAGACCCATTCTGCAGGGGTGATTCAGCAAGGGTGAATCAGCAGGGGCGAATCGGAAGCCCGACCCATTCTGCAGGGATACTATTGAGAGGCTGCAGATTCGCTCACGCAAAAGAAAACGGGAAATCTAACCGGCTTGAAGGCTCAAATGAAAAATCGGCAGCATTTTCCCTCATATTGGATGATGGGGAAAGGCATGGTAACCGTCCACCATAATGGAGACGGAACTGGAAGCAAGGTGTATGCCAAAAGATGACATCACCGAGTGGCACACGGTGCCGGTTATCCCCAAGGCACACCTAAAGGGGGACCGGTCTATTACCGAAACCAAAAGGGAACCCGATTAGCTATTGAACAATGTGTGAGTCCATTTAACCGGGCCTAGATATTGCATTATCCAGCCCGGATTCTCATGGATTCTTATTTACAGGCGAATCTGCAAGGTTGACGATTCTGCACAAGCGATTCGGCAAAGGTACTGTTTAAATGATTTGGCAGGGGCGAATCGGCAGCACTGTTCACAGACTAGAGTGATTCAGCAGCCCTTGCCGTGCACAAAACGTGAGGTAAACGGAGGATCCGAAGGTCGGGTCGGCAGGAAATGGCATTCAAACCATGAAAGGGTTCTGTCCAATTCCGGACGGGGCATGGGAATTAGGTTATCCAGCCCTTTTGCCAGAATGCCAAATCACAGTGATTCTGCGGCCCTATTTGTGCACAATTCTGGAAATCTGTGAGGAATCAGAACTGACAGTCAGGATGGCAGAATCCATAGCATGTATGGACACCATCTATAAGCTCGGATTGGGCATGGATATGGATTATCCAACCTTCATGTTCAAAGCTTGCTGGAAAAGTGATTCGGCAGCCCTTCCGGGACACGGTTCTCAAAATCCAGGAATGATCTAAGTGTCCAGTCGGGCTGACGGACTATTTAACATATAAGGAATCTATTTATAGGCTTGAACCGGGCCTGGATATTGTTTATCCAACCCTTCATGTTCAAAACCGCAAGAAACAGCGATTCGGCAACTCTTCGGGGACACGGTCTCAAAATCCAGGAATGATTTGAGCGTCAAATCGGGCTGACGGACTATTTAACATATAAGGAATCCATTTATAGGCTTGACCGGGCCTGGATATTTTTTATCCAACCCTTCATGTTCAAAACCGCAAGAAACAACGATTCGGCAGCCCTTCGGGGGGCACGATTCTCAAGATCTAGGAATGATCTGAGCGTCCAGTCGAGCTGACGGACTATTTAACATATAAGGAATCCATTTATAGGCTTGAATTGGGCATGGATATTGTTTACCCAACCCTTCACGTTCAAAACCGCAAGAAACAGTGATTCAGCAGCCCTTCCGGGGTCCGGTTCTCACAATACGTGCAGGGTTCGGGAATCCAATCAGAAACACAGATCATTTGGCATGTAATGACGCCTCTCATAAACTTGAACATGGCCCAGGTATTAATTACCTGACCCTTAGTGTTCAAAGTCTCATGAAATGGTGATTCGGTAGGATTTGAGACAGTGAAATAGGGGCAGTGATAAGGGGATTTGAACAGTGCCTTGACTGCCCCTAGACCCATCAAAGGAGGCACATACATGGTCCTACATGAGCTCCTTGTATTGGGCTTTCAACAGTCACAGTTGGTGCACAAAATCTAGAGAGAAAAACATTAGAGAAAGGGGTCTAATAAAACACAAACACCACATGGCAGTGGGTGGTTCCTCATGGAATGCCCTTGATGGGCTGAGGAATACCCAGCCGCCTTCCCACTGCCCCAAATGAGGTGATGGAGGTGGTCTCATACAAGAAGAAAACGATGAAAAAAAATAGGAAACATGGGGGGGGGGGGGGGGGGGGGGGACACACCCCATCTCATGCACACAAGAGACCTCGGTCTCATATAAACCTGGATAAACAAAGGGGATAAAAGGGAATTTGAACCACTTTTACACACCCAAAAGCTCATCAAAACACATACCGTGCAAAGAGTAAATGGAAGACAAGGGTTTTCTTTTACTGTTGAGAGGGAAGAAGATTACATAAGAGAGGGAGAAAAAGAAAAAAAAAAACAAAGAAGTGGGGACTGCCGCAGAGCAGTCCCCTCACTCTTCTCCTCTCTCTTCTTCTTACAACCTTTCCTCTTCTATTCGTTTCTTCAGCTTCTTCTCCTCTCACGCAAGCAACCAGCAGCCAAAGGAGAAGCCCCTCACCTTCTGCTAGCCAGCAACCAAGGAGGAGGAGAAGAAGACCTTTTCCACTTGTCTTGAGCTCTTCACGTAACCAGCCCAAAAGCCTCTCCACCTTCTGCTAGCCACCAACTCCAAGGAAGAATGGAGACCTCCTTGCTCCTCTTGTGTAACCAGCAACCAAGGGAGAAGAGAATGAGAGGAACCTTCCCCCTCCCAGTCACCTACGCAGCCTCCAAAAAGCCCCCCCTCCAGAGAATATTCTCTTCTCATCCTCCTCAAGAATCCCCAGCCCTTTCTGCCTTTTTTCTTGTTCCCGTAACCAGCCAAATAGGGTGGTGTGAGAGAGAGAACCAGCCGCCCTACCATGCTGCTGCTAGAGCAGGTTTTGTTTGGGTAGTGGGGGGTGTGGAGTTCACTTAGGTTCACCCCCTTACATGGGGTATATGGGCTACTAGGTGATGGGCTTTCTTTGGGCCTATTTAAGAGGCCTTTTAGTGGACTGTTAAGGGGTCAACCCCACTGCATTTTTGGTGTCCATAAATGCCCCCCACACAGGGGTGGTGCAAGCGAGGGACGAGCGGAGCGACGCCAGTGTGTGGACCCGCATGACGTTAACCAGATTTCAATTTTAATTTGATGTGAGCCAGTTGTCAGCATCAACGGTCATTGACTTGTTGCCGTGCTGACAGTCTCGCGACTCGTCGATGTGTTGACGGTCTCTCGACTTTGGTCTATTGTGCTTCCGTTGTTGTGTTTGACGTGAGACGGTTGACGTCGATCCGAGTCGGCAATCTCTGGGCTCGCTCACGTGCTCTGATTCGTCAAGTGGATCAACTAGCAACTTTTGCGAGTCGATAGGCTCTCCATTTAGGGGCCTCTTGGGTGGGCAGACCCCTTGAGTCGGTAGCCTTTCTGTTTAGTGGCCTGGCGATTCGGCAGGCCTCATGGGTCGTTTGGGCCCCATGATTCGACAGCATCATAGCTTAGCACAGGTCGGCAACCCCCTTGAAACTCTGTGGGTCATCAAGGGCCTGACTTGCGTGAGTCGGGGGGCCTGCGAGTTGGTAACTGCCCTGCGAGTTGACAGCTGGCGCGAGTCAGCGATCGTGTGAGTCGGCCGCACTTTGATTTGGCAGAGTGCAACCCAGTGCGATTCAGTCGAACCTCTTCTTTTTCCCGCCCCTGGGTGAGTCGGTTGGGTTTCTCCTTTTCATCCTCAAAAGGAGCGCTTGCCTCTTATTCTTCCTCATCCGATTTTCTTGGCGCGCAAGACTCCTCCTCTTTTGTTTCTATTGACGCGGCCACAGCTGCCTCCTCACCAGTGGCGCTGATGCTACTACGCGGAGACTAGCATTGCACTTTAGCAAACTAGCGAGCCATCAAAGCTGGGTTGCTCTTGTTCTCGTGAGGTGGATACGAGTCTATGGGCGGCCATTGATGATCAGGTGGACTTTCAGGTGCCGCCCTCTGTGTCATCTGGAGGCATGTCTTTTTCCGACTCCATGGCCAGGCAGCAATTGTCGGCATTGCGCTCAATGGTTATTCAAGGCCCCTGCATGGGCTAAGAGTATATCAAGCCGGCTGCCAAAAAGATGACATAGGTGTTCGCCCTCATGGGGTGCCCATTAACTAACTGGGCAAAGAGAGTGGCCCTTTCACTCAAGTATGTATAGCGTCAACAGTTCCTTGGCGAATTACCCAGTCATCTAGCTACTCTGGAGCTGCAACATGCTGAGCATGAGGAGGTGCTGGAGCCTCTTCAGGTTAGCAAGGAGCTTCACCGATCCGCCCTCGCCAAGCATTATATGGATTCACAAGATTTGCAAGTGAAGATTGCTAGACTGAAAGCTGAATTGGGCACAGCGGAGGATGAGCTGGCTAAGCTGGAGCTTTCCCAGGGACAGGAAGAAGGGGATCTTCTATTAGACGAGGGCAGAGCCGCCTCGGTTGAGGAGAAAATCAGAGAAATTCAATCCGAGACGACCCGCTTGAAGGAGATGGCCTCCTCCCCCCCATTTGGGCATTCTGTCTTTAGAGGAGCTCTTTAGGAACCTCCAGTAGACTGCTCTGTACTGCTTTGTCCTTTTCTCAATTTTTTTTTGCTGTGTACTTCCGAGGCCATGCCCCGATGATGTGTAGCCTTTTTGATTAATGAAAGCATATCTTCTGTTATTGATGTTCTCTTGTGCATTTGTGTGTGCACATTATTTATGCTAATATAGATATATGCATATATAGATATACATATATTATATAGTTCTCATTATCAGATTGAGCGCCCTTTCGGGTTTTCACTCAACCCGACCCCCTCTTGCTTTTGCCAACACGCCCTCTCGGGTTTTCGTGTAGCGGGATTCCCGATTTTGCCCATGGTGCCCTTTACGGATTTTCACCATGGCTAGGTTTTAGTCTTTTTTACCCTCACTCAGAGGAGTAGTCCAAGTAAGTCCGACGAGGCATCTCTACTTTTGGCCTCTTTTTTTTTTTGCTTTGTTGTCATGATGACGAGACCTCTTGCTATTTGTTGACTATTGGAGTGTCGGGATCTTTTGCCGTTTGTTGACTGTTGAAGTGACGGGGTCCTTTGCCGTCTGGTGACTACTGGAGTGACGGGGTCCTTTGCCGTCTGGTGACTATTGAAGTGACGGGATCCTTTGCCGTCTGGTGACTGTCGAAGTGACGGGGTCTTTGCCGTCTGGTGACTATTAAAGTGACGAGGTCCTTTGCCGTCTAGTGACTGTTGGAGTGACGGGGTCCTTTGCCGTATGGTGGCTGTTGGAGTGACGGGGTCCTTTGCCGTCTGGTGACTGCTAGAGTGACGGGGTCCTTTGTGGTCTGGTGACTGTTGAAGTGACGGGGTCCTTTGCCGTCTGGTGACTGCTGGAGTGACGAGGTTCTTTGCCGTCTGGTGACTATTGGAGTGACGGGGTCCTTTGCCGTCTGTTAATCATTAGTATGACAGAGACCTTTGCTGTCAAAATAACGGGTCTTCTGTTGTCTATTTACCGTTGGTATGACAGGGACTTTTGCTGTCAAGGTAACGACCTTCTATTGTCTATTCACTGTCAGGGTGACGGCCTTCTGTTGTCTGTTTACCGTTGGTATGACAAGGACTTTTGCTGTCAAGGCAACGACCTTCTGTTGTCTATTCACCGTCAGAGCGACGGGCTTCTGTTGCCTGTTCACCGTTGGTATGATAGAGACTTTTGCTTTCAAGATAACGGCCTTCTGTTGTCTATTCACCGTCAGTGTGACGGGCTTCTGTTGTCTGTTCACTGTTGGTATGACAGGGACTTTTACTGTCAAGATAACGACCTTCTATTGTCTATTCACCATCAGTGTGATGGGGTTCTATTGTCTGTTCACCATTGGTATGATAGGAACTTTTGCTGTCAAGATAACGACCTTCTGTTGTCTATTCACCATCAGTGTGACGGGCTTCTGTTGTCTATTCACCGTTGGTATGACAGGGACTTTTACTGTCAAGATAACGGCCTTCGGTTGTCTATTCACCATCAGTGTGACGGGCTTCTGTTGTCTGTTCACCGTCAGTATGACAGAGATTTTTGCTGTCAAGATAACAGGTCTTCTGTTGTCTGTTAACCGTCGGTATGACATGAACTTTTGCTGTCAAAATGACAGGGTAACGGGAGCTTTTGCCGTCCGTTGACTGTCGAGGAGAGGGACCTTTACCGTCTGTTGACTCGTGCGGGGTGATGGGACCTTGCCGTCGGGTGGACTTTGGAGTGACTCCTTGGCCGTTGGAGTGACGGGTTGCGTGGGTGACTGTTGAGTGAGGGGTCCTTTGCCGTATGGTGACTGTTGAAGTGACGGATCCTTGCCTTCTAGTGACTATGGAGTGACAGGATCCTTTGCCGTCTAGTGACTGTGGAGTGATGGGGTCCTTTGCCATCTAGATAGCGAGTTTCTATTGATTGTTGACCGTCAGAATGACGGGGCTTCTATTCTCTGTTGACCGTCAGGATGACGGGGCTTCTATTCTCCGTTGACCATCAGAATGATGGGGTCAACACTGCATGTTGGCCGTCGGGATGATGGAGTCGATTGCTCGATCTGCTGAAATTGACATTTACCTTCATTTTATTATTTTTATATTTTTTTATTCTCTTTATCGAATTGGGTGCCCTTTCGGGTTTTCACCCAGTCCGACCCCTCTTGCTTTTGCCTACACACCCTTTCGAGTTTTCGTGTAGCGAGGTACCCGATTTTGCCCATGGCGCCCTTTGCGGGTTTTCACCATGGCCGGGTTTTGGTCTTTTTTGCCCTTGTCCAATGGACAAGTATGACGAGGCATCTCTATTTTTAGCCTCCTTCTTTTCTCTTTTTTTTTGAAAGGGTGCGAGGATATTGGCACAATTTGCCAACGTCCTGATCGACGTCGGCTGCTTGAGCTTATTGACGCTTCTCCATTTCGCAACGCAATTGCCGATGTAGCCTTGTGTTGCGTTGGCGTGCCCGCCGGTGGGACTCATTGTTTGAATGATGTCAATCTCTTGAACTTGCCGCCATCATCAGATTTCATTGCGACTCTGGCATGCTGATGACGATGCTGGCCACCGGGCTTGTTGACACCAGCTCCCTAGGTCCCTGTCCACAAAAGATAGTACGGATTAGGTCAAGTAGATAATAGCCTATCCTGCATGTTAGGGTACAAAAATTTCTTTTAAGTCTCTTTATTTGTTATGTTTGAGGAAAACATTGAAGCTCCTATCCTTTAAAGGGTCTTTTTGATGTGGGGAGAGATCGCGAAAAACTTGAACAATCTCCACAAGCTTTTATGAAGAAGTGATATGCTAATTAAAATGAGGGACTCCTTTCATTGTCCTCCCCTAAAAATCAGCGGGAAATCACGAAAATCTCATAAATTTTGTTGGACATTCGTCGCCTCAGAGCCATGGTCGGCTTGCGGTATGGCTGCCTCTTCTTTCTTCTTTTTTGCCATGCATTGCATGCCACTTTTTTTTGCATTTTTTTGGGCTCTTTGTCATTGGTGACTAATGTCCCGGGGGTTTAAGGATTATATATATATATATATATTTGCAATTTTGTCTATTTCCTTTTTTAACTGGGGGAGGTAAAGTATAGAAACTCCTATTGTTGCAGTTGCAATAGCTCTTTTGGTAACCGAGCTCCTCATTCGTCGAACAGATTGCTCGAGTCTGGCTCTTGTTCATTCTCTTGCTGCTCGTGACGTTGGTCGCCGAAGCGCGGGTGACACGCATGGTACAACTTCAAGTGTCTTCCATTGAGGGGTGGAAATTGTACCTCACCCCGGTGGTCGACTAGGATGTAGGCGCCGCCTTCATAGACTCTTTGCAACACGTATGGCTCAGTCCAGTTCACGTTCAGCTTCCCTTTTGGGTTGCTAGCCATGACTTCTCTTTTCTTGACCATCACCAGGCCTCCCTTTTTGAATTCACGACCTTTGACGAGCTTGTCGAAGGCACGTGCTATGCGGGCCTGATACACTTGGATATTCTGTTGAGCTCGTAGTCTCTTTCCCTCCAAATCAGAGAGCTCCTCGAGTCTTCTTTCAATGTTGGTCTGATTTTTCTGGAGCCAGCCCATGCTGGATGGCTACCCTGAGAGAGGGCACTTCCAATTCTACTAGGACCATGGCTTCTGAACCGTACACCAGGGAGAAAGGTGAGCAGCCTGTTGGCGTCTTGTAGATGGTCCGGTAAGCCCATAAGGTTTCATACATCCAGTCCTCCCAATCTCTTTTGTTGGCACTGACTCTCTTGGCCAGCAGGATGCACAACGTTTTGTTAAAATCTTCTGCTAGGCCATTGGCCTGTGGATTGTAGGGAG
Source organism: Colocasia esculenta (assembly GCA_014218235.1). Taxonomy (NCBI): domain Eukaryota; kingdom Viridiplantae; phylum Streptophyta; class Magnoliopsida; order Alismatales; family Araceae; genus Colocasia; species Colocasia esculenta. The sequence continues at coordinate 171,580,471 of CM024754.1, forward strand.
TGGAAGTCCTCCAGTCTATTTTATATTTGGCGGCCATTTTAGACACCTTCTGATTCTTGAAGTGTGTTCCATTGTCTGATGTGATTCGGCCTGGGCTCCCAAATCTGAAGATGATGTTTCACTAGACGAACTGCGTCACCAACTCCCCCGTTACTTCTCTTAGTGCCACGGCCTCAGCCCATCTTGAAAAATAATCTTTGATGGCCAAGATGTATTTGCACCCTGACGAGGAAGGTGGCAAGAGGCCCACAACATCTGTGCCCCACTGTGCAAACGACCAACTTGGAATGGTCGGATGCAGATGTATAGGAGGTCTTCTTGGTATGACCGCATGTTCTTGACACTTTTGACATGTTTTGGCAAAATTGCCACAGTCTTCAAACATGGTTGGTCAATAGTAGCCATGCTTTTTTATTTCTATTTTCATCTTCGGCTCGGCCTGGTGGGTGCCAGCAGTTCCAGCGTGTGCCTCTTTCATGACCCTCCAGGCATCTTCAGGCGACAGGAACCTCAGCAAGATCTTTTTCTTGGTGTCTGCCATGATTCTGAACAGAACTCCACCTCTTAGCTCATACGAGTCCTTTTTTCTGATCAATTTGATCCTTTCTTCTCTTTGCTTTGGCAACTGCTGGTGCTCGAACCATTGTAGCAAAGGCTCTCTCCAGTCTTCTTGCTTGACCACTTCAGCTATGGACACTTCCTCTTGGCCGTTCTCTTCATCTTCAGACTCTTCTTCTATAATGCTGGGGACTTGTCGTCGATTCATGACAACAATTTCCAGCTTCTCATTTGGTGGCACTGCCAAGAAACTGGCCAGTTTTGCCAGGGCATCTGCTTGTGCATTTCTGCTTCTGCCAATGTGCTCTATTTCTATTTGGTAGAATTTAGACAATAGTCTCTTGACTTTTTGGTGGTATGGTAGCAATTCTGGCTTTTTGACATCAAACTCCCCTTGTACTTGTTTGATAATCAGCATCGAGTCACCAAACACTTGCAGCACCTTGATATTTATGAAAAGGGCCACTTGCAAGCCGATGATTAGGGCCTCATGTTCAGCCTCATTGTTTGAATGATGTCAATCTCTTGAACTTGCCGCCATCGTCAGCTTTCATTGAGACTCTGGCATGCTTGATGACGATGCTGGCCACCTGGGCTTGTTGACACCAGCTCCCTAGGTCCCTGCCCACAAAAGATAGTAGGGATTTGGTCAAGTAGATAATAGCCTATCTTGCATGTTAGGGTACAGAGATTTCTTTCAAGTCTCTTTATTTGTTATGTTTGAGGAAAACATTGAAGCTCCTGTCCTTTAAAGGGTCTTTTTGATGTGGGGAGAGATCGCGAAAAACTCGAACAATCTCCACAAGCTTTACGAAGAAGTGATATGCTGATTAAAATGAGAGACTCCTTTCATTGTCCTCCCCTAAAAATTAGTGGGAAATCACGAAAATCTCATAAATTTTGTTGGGACATTCGTCGCTTCAGAGCCATGGTCCGGCTAGCGGTATGGCTGCCTCTTCTTTCTTCTTTTTTTTGCCATGCATTGCATGCCACTTTTTTTTGCATTTTTTTGGGCTCTTCGTCATTGGTGACTGATGTCCCGGGGGTTTAAGGATTTATTATATATATATATATTTGCAATTTTATCTATTTTCTTTTTTTTTTTAACTGGGGGAGGTGAAGTATAGAAACTCCCTGTTGTTGCAGCTGCAACAGCTCTTTTGGTAACCGAGCTCCTCATTTGTCGAACAGGTTGCTCGAGTCTGGATCTTGTTCATTCTCTTGCTGCTCGTGACGTTGGTCGCCGAAGCGCGGGTGAGACGCATGGTACAGCTTCAAGTGTCTTCCATTGAGGGGTGGAAATTGTACCTCACCCCGGTGGTCGACTAGGATGTAGGCACTGCCTTCATAGACTCTTTGCACCACATATGGCTCAGTCCAGTTCACGTTCAACTTCCCTTTTGGGTTGCTAGCCATGACTTCTCTTTTCTTGACCATCACCAGGTCTCCCTTTTTGAATTCACGACCTTTGACGAGCTTGTCGAAGGCATGTGCTATGCAGGCCTGATACACTTGGATATTCTGTTGAGCTCGTAGTCTCTTTCCCTCCAAATCAGAGAGCTCCTCGAGTCTTCTTTCGATGTTGGTCTGATTTTTTGGAGCCAGCCCATGCTGGAAGGCTACCCTGAGAGAGGGCACTTCCAATTCTACTGGGACCACGGCTTCTGAACCATACACCAGGGAGAAAGGTGAGCAGCCTGTTGGCGTCTTGTAGATGGTCTGGTAAGCCCATAAGGCTTCATACATCCGGTCCTCCAATCTCTTTTGTTGGCACTGACTGTAACATCTTGTTAAAAGCTTCTACTAGACCATTGGCCTATGGATTGTAGGGAGTGGAAGTCCTCCAGTCTATTTTATATTTGGCAGCCATTTTAGACACCTTCTGATTCTTGAAGTGTGTTCCATTGTCTGATATGATTCGGTCTAGGCTCCCGAATCTGAAGATGATGTTTTGCTGGACGAACCGCGTCACCAACTCCCCAGTTACTTCTCTTTGTGCCACGGCCTCAGCCCATCTTGAAAAATAATCTGTGATGGCCAAGATGTATTTTCACCCTGACGAGGAAGGTGGCAAGGGGCCCACAACGTCTGTGCCCCACTATGCAAACGACCAACTTGGAATGGTCAGATGCAGATGTATAGGAGGTCTTCTTGGTATGACCGCATGTTCTTGACACTTTTGACATGTTTTGGCAAAATTGCCACAGTCTTCGAACATGGTTGGCCAATAGTAGCCAAGCTTTTTTATTTCTATTTTCATCTTCGGTTCGGCCTGGTGGGCGCCAGCAGTTCCGGCGTGCGCCTCTTTCATGACCCTCCAAGCATCTTCAGGTGACAGGCACCTCAGCAAGATCTTTTTCTTGGAGTCTGCCATGATTCTGAACAGAACTCCGCCTCTTAGCTCATACGAGTCCTTTGTTCTGATCAATTTGATCCTTTCTTCTCTTTGCTTTGGCAACTGCTAGTGCTCGAACCATTGTAGCAAAGGCTCTCTCCAGTCTTCTTGCTTGACTTCTTCAGCCATGGACACTTCCTCTTGGACGTTCTCTTCATCTTCAGACTCTTCTTCTATAATGCTGGGGACTTGTCGTCGATTCATGACAACAATTTCCAGCTTCTCATTGGTGGCACTGCCAAGAACTGGCCAGTTTTGCCAGGGCATCTGCTGTGCATTTCTACTTCTGCCAATGTGCTCTATTTCTATTTGGTAGAATTTAGACAATAGTCTCTTGACTTTCGGTGGTATGGTAGCAATTTTGGCTTTTTGACATCAAACTCCCCTTTTGTTGTTTGAATCAACATCGAGTCACTAAACACTTGCAGCACCTTGTATATTCATGAAAAGGGCCACTTGCAAGCCGATGATTAGGCCTCATATTCAACCTCATTGTTTGTGCATAGTCTATTAATTGAGCAGGAGGTGTGCATGACTTCTCCTTCTGGTGACTTTAGGACGATGCCTACCCCTGCTCAGACTCTTGCACTGCCATATGCAGTCGGTTCTATTCTTGATGCCCCATCAAAGTATAGCTGCCAGGTAGCTGTTTGCAACTGGTTCACCTCGAGGGTCTCATCCTCTGATAGCTCTGTGATGAGCGGAGAATTTTCGGGTACAGGATGAGCTGCAAAGAAATCGACTACTACCTGCCCTTTGATTGCTTTTTGAGGGATGTACTTAATGTCAAATTCCATCAGCATGACAACCCATTTACCAAATCTCCCCTTCAACGCTGGTTGGGAGAGGATGTATTTTATGGGGTCGGCCTTGGAGTTCAGCCTAACCTCATGCGATAGCATGTAGTGTCTCATCTTTTTGGCTGCAAAGACCAAGGCTAGGCAGACTCTTTCAATCGGAGAATACCTCTCCTCCGCACCCACTAACCTTTGACTGAGGTAGTAGTGAGCTTGCTCTTTTCCTTCCTCATTCTCTTGTGCCAGCATAGCTCCCAGAGAGTGTTCTGTAGTCGCTATGTATAATATTAGAGGACGTCCCTTTATCAGAGCACCCAGCACTGGCGGAGTGTTCAAGTACGTCTTCAGTTGATCCAGAGCATTCTAACACTCCTGGTTCCATTGAAAAGGGACATCTTTTCCCATTACTTGTGAAAAGGGTGACATCGCCCAGATAAATTTGAGACGAACCTACGGATGTAGGCTAGTCGTCCTTGTAATGACCTAAGCTCGGTCAGATTCTTTGGTGGCGGCATCTCTTGGATGGCTTTAATCTTAACAGGGTCAATTTCTATTCCCCTGTATCGGAAGATGAAGCCCAGAAATTTGCCACTAGATACCCCGAATGCACACTTCATCAGATTCATTTTTAGCTCATACCGCCTCAGCCTTTCGAAGACGACCCTGAGGTCAGCCAGGTGGTCTTCTCTTCTCCTGGTCTTGACTACCAGATCATCAATGTAGCACTCCACCTTTTTGTAAAGCAGCTCATCAAAGATCTTTGTCATCGCTCTTTGGTAGGTTGCCCCAACATTTCTGAGACCAAAGGGCATTCTCTTGTAGTGAAAGATCCCTTTAGGTGACCTGAAGGCAGTGTGCACCCTGTCTTATTCGGCTATCCAAATCTGGTTGTAGCCGGATGATCCGTCCATGAATGACAAGGCCTCATGTTCGGTGGTTGCATCTATCATCACTTCGGTGATTGGCACCGAAAAATTGTCTTTTGGGCAGGCCTTGTTCAGATCTCAGAAGTCTACACAGATCCTGATCTGTCCATTCTTCTTTTTGACTAGGACAATGTTTGCTAACCAAGTAGTATATTGGTTTTCTTCGACAAAGTCCACATCTATCAATTTGTCCACTTCAGCACATACTTTATTTATTAACTCTGGCCTCATTCTTCTGGGGGACTGCTTGACCGGTTCAATTTTCGGGTCAATTGCCAAGATGTGCTGTGCCACGTCAGGGCTGAGTCCCGACATCTCTTTGTAGGTCCAGGCAAAACAGTCCCGAATTCTTTTAATAGTAGGATATACGCTGCTTCTCTTCTTCTGAGATGAGGGCACTTAAGAAGGTTGTCCTATAATCTTCTTCCGTGCCGAGGTTCACCTCTACCACCTAATCGACTGTGGCTTGGCCACCATCTTCAAACTCTTATGGTGCTGGCTGGCGGTCCACAAAACCTTCCTCATCAGCTTCCGCCTCTAGCACCTCTATATATTCTCTTTGCTGACCTGTAGCTGGCATATCCTTTCAAGTCACTTCTGTTCGTTGGGCCTCTTGACTTGGATCTGTTGAGATGACCACTGTCATCTCCTGCTCTTTTGTCTTTTCTGAGCCTGTAGAGGCTAGCTGTGTGGTTTTGTCATTTCTGTTTTCTTCATCTGTTGGGAGTTCATGGGTGGCAGGACTCTCCACGGAGACACACGTGGGAGGCACTGTTGCCCCCTGGGGAGATTCATCACTTGCACTTGTAGCTGTGTCTTTTTCTCAGGATAGTCATCATAAACTACTCCTGATGGGTTCTCTTCTGCTTGGTTGGCCATGCTGATCATGCCAACGGTGTAGCTTTCTCCCAACGACAGGCCGAGTCCTGGGTGCTGTGTGATTTTCAACAAGTCCCTGTCCATGTTCAGCGGGTACCACAATTTTATGAACATCTCCCTCTGGATAAGACGTTGGCGAAGAGGGATTTGTTGACTTTTGGCCAGTCTGGCGACTGTGCTAGACATGTCTGGGAACCCTATGATTGGTACCAAGGGATCTCCAGTCTCCTCAGGGATTTTGCAATCATCGTCCCTTCTCATTGGTTGCTCTTCAGCCGCGTAGAAGACTGTGAAGCGGCCACCTGGGTGAGATATTTCCATGGTTTTCAATGCTCTCACAGTTTGGCAGTCTATTTCAGCGGCCGGCTTTGTAAGGCCTTCTGGGACTAGAATGAGTTCCGATTCCTCTTCTTCTATTTACCCAGCTGAATCATGTTTGCTGACTTGGGCATCACATGACTGTACCTCTGTCCTTTCTGTTGACGCGGGCTCTGCAGCAGTGACCCCTGGCAGTGGTGGTGGAAACCACCCATCATCGGTGATGATTTCTTTCCCTTTGCCCTTCTGAGGGACTTGATCTTCTGAGTGCTCCAGGTTTCCTGAGTGCTCAAAACTTTCTGAGTGCTCAAGACTTTCTGAGTGCTCCAGGTACAAACTAGCATCAAGGAGATGACACTCATACACTTTAAACAGGTGCGCATCAGAGAAAACCCTTTGCTCTTCTCCTTCTTTTATGTATTTAATGCACTGATGCATGGTTGATGGGATGACTCCATTTTGATGGAGCCAAGGCCGACCCAACAGAGCCTTGTAAGATGTGCTTGCATTGATCACGTGGAACTGAACCCTTGTTTTGAAGTCCCCCAGAATCAAGTCGAGCTCTATGATCCCCAGATGTACCTCAAACTTTTGGTTAAAACCAGCTATTCTGACATCGTGCACAGAGGCGAGGTGCACATTGAAATGATACTTCTGATAGATCTTGTACGGTAGGATGTTGACCACTGCTCCAGGATCTACCAAAATTCTATTCAGGGGCAGCCCATTCAATTGCCCCCTTATGTACAATGGTCTGTTATGAGTGGCCATGGGGAGGAGCATGTCCTCCAGGGTAAATGTGATGGATGCCGCATTGACGACGGCAGCCTCTACCTGCATCTTTGCAAGGCAGGTCTCATATTGTGCCGGAGTTTGCAGGGCTGTGATCAACACCTTCCTGGTCTCCTCACTCAGTGACAGAATTTCCCACACACTGAATCGTGTGGGGATTTTCTTCAGCAACTTGATGATTCTATTTTCTACTCCGACATCATCTAGCTTCAATTCCTCTTTGTCATTTGAGCTATTCTTGGCCTGGAGCTTACTGACCGGACTATTTTTCTCATTGTCGGCTTTCTTTTGTGCTATTGGAGTGGTAGACAGCGTTTTGGTTTGTTCTTCTACTGCTAGGAACTCAGCAAAAGATGGGACCGTGCCCCCAGTCTCTTCATTAGTATAGAGCCCTGGAGGGGGTGGAAACTGCACCCCCCGCACTTCGGGTTCCGAGATCTTGTAAGAGGGTTCCCCCCGGAAGATGATGTAACGGCCCTCCTTATACCGGTACGGTTACACCAACCCACATCGGTATAATGAACGCCGCTACAGTGGGACATTTACCCAACACAATCAATAGACTGAAATGTACACAAATATAACACATAACAGCGGAAAAGAAAGAGCCAAATGTAATTCCTTATTCCATCATCCACATTCTATTCACAATCCATATAGAAGAAAAGAAAACTAAACATTTAATAACTGAGAGGTGAAAATAAATACATTGTCTAAACTGAATTACAAAATTTTCCTTTATTACATACTATGAAAAAAAATAAAAGGTATAATGCCGAAACTCCACAAGATCTCCTACTCCCGCTCCGAGTCACTCCTGACTATCTCCTCGGATGAAGTAGAAATCTTTGCACCTGTACGCCGAAGAAAGAGTGAGTCCAAAAGACTCAGCAAGTAACGTCCACTCACATTAAACATACATACGTCACATGGGTTATTCACATTTTCATATCACACGAGTATCATATAAGCATGAACTTGAATAACTTTTAAAGAAAACCTAAACATGATTTCTACAAGTTACCACACATGATAAATAACTTGTAATAAAATTTCAACAATTTTAAAACCTATCACATGCTTTCTACACATTCTTCTACATGCTAATCTAAGTCTCCCTTACTCACAATTATAATCTAAGACAATAGTTAACTTGAACATGGAGTTTACGTATATTACAAGAGATATTCCTAGCATGGACTCTATCATCATTTCCACATCTATACACATGAATAGCTTGCTGTTTGACATGGATATGACACGTTCACATAATGAATTTTCATTTTTACATGCTATTCCATTGATTCATATTTCCACATGACCATTAACATGATTATAAAATTAACATATCCACTTCTCACATAAACACAAATTCACACTTTATTATATGCCATGACACATAGTCCAAACCACCTCTAGAAGGACATACACTTGTCACATCACACACATATCTATCATCTAGGCAACACAATGATAGACCTTAGTTACTGCGCAGAACCGGAGAAGCACTCTCCACCCTAACCAGCGGTGCTTGTTCACCTCCAGGATTTAATCCCAATGTCCATGGGATATCGCACACTATGACCTTCCCGTGGGGACTTACCACAGTACAGTTCCTCAGCCCTCTAAGGTAGCAGTGTCACCCAATGGCACAATTACACATTTTCCAATTAAACACACACAATTCCACACCCTTTAACACGTTATTCTCATATTCACATTTATGACATGGTCCAAGTTCCCTAACATGGTACTACTGTTACAAGAACTAATCAGTCACAACTAACATTAATCATGCTGTAATTATTTGACTTAATCAATAATTACAATAATTTTGCACTAATTTGGTCATTCTTAATAAAATAACAAATCAGTACCTACGGTTATACATTTACATGAGATTTTAACTGCTACTGTTTACAGGTCATACATCATGCATACCAAATTTCATATTTTTCTGAAATACACTAATTAAGGAATTCAATAGTGGTGTTATATAAGGTAAAAATAGTCAATTGGCATGGATTTTCATTGTTACACCCACAACTTATTTTACACATCTACTCTGACAGTCCTAAACATTCTAATTTTTAGAAATTTAACTATTTTTATACTATTTAATTAATTTTTACACTAATAAAACATGCTTACTGTTCTACAGTTCAGAAAATGTAATTAATTGTACGATATCAAAAAAATCCCAAATTTCTTTAGCATGAATTGAACATACAATCAATGCACAAAAATTTTATGATAGTTAAATCCCACACAGATTGCATCAACGGAATTTTGCAAGATTAAAAACCTGTTGGCCAAACATTTCAAAAATTTCTAATAATTAAAACATCCATAAAATTCATAAAATTTCACAACATACTCCCTTAAAGGTATTTACATATCTCATAAATTTTACCATATATCCTCATGCGAAAATCTCAAAAATTAGGTCATATATCAGACATGCACATTGTGGTAGTCTGGTAAACTTGACGGCAAGTATGTGGCCGTCTACCAGGTTAACGACAACAAAGAGCGCTGCTAACTCAAGATCTTAACGGCAAGAGATCATGCCATTAAGTTCTTGTCTGTGCAAAACACAGACTGCATGCAAGAACTAGGTGAAATTGGGGGTTCCAGGACTCGAATAAAAATCCAGAAAATACTTAGGACCTACGAGACGTATGTAGGAATGATGTGAAAGGGGTACTTGCCTTTAGAAAATTCCTCAATCGATGATTAGGGTCAAAGAAGCCCTCCTCGGCCTGAGCCAAAGAGCCTTCAAAACTCCCTCGACCCTAGTTTTGTGTTGATGTAGAGTGCAAATAGGTGTCGTAGAAGTCTTCTCCAATGTTTAGATTCTCCTCTAGTCGTTGTAGAACACCGGATGAAGCCTCCAGTCGCCGGATTTCAGAGCTCAAAGATTGGGGTTTCGCACAAAGAGCTAGGGTTTTGACTCAAGAGCTAAAAAGGTTAGATCTAGCCGGAGATGGGGTGTTTTATAGAGCTAGGGTCGGAGACATAATTGGGTAAGGTTGGGTTACCGTTGGAGAACGGTTACCATAACAAGGGGCGAAAATCTCGACGGCGTTTTCGGATCTGAAGATGCAACAGATCTGGGAGGTTAACGTCAACATCACAGGCCGCCAATTCTGAGTTGGCGTCCATCGATGTGGCCACTGACTCATCATCGACGTCAACTCATGTTGACGCCAACAGGTCGTCAAGATACAACTTAAAGTACAGAAAACCTTATACATATACATATACCATACAACTATACATGTAATTTACAATGCATACCTTAAGTAATACTTGTTCATGCAATGCAATTGAATAAATAATGTGCACAATACAAATATACATTTATATACATATATATATAAGCAATCACCCGAAGATGAAAAATCAAGGGCCTTACAGATGATATTTTGATTGGCTAGAGGAGGGCGTCCCCATTTCCTTCCGGACCTTGTTATAAACTCGGTCCCTGAGGCCCCAACTTGATTGACATCAGTAGGGGGAGGATAGAATTCCTCTTCTTCATGGTGCTCCACCAATCCTAACAAAGTGGAGATGGTGTTGCACGAAAGAGCTACAGCCGCTTTCTTTTTCTTGGATCTTCTTTTCTTTTTCTTTTTCTTTGTAGGTTCCTGCCCCCAGAATAGGCCTTCTTGGGGATGAGGTGTCTCTTGTTCAATAGGTGTCTCTAGAGTCAGCACTTCGAGCTCCTCCCACGGAACATATTCTTGCATTAGGATGGGATGCCTCTCAGGTTGCTCGTATTTGTCCAGCTCATCGATCAACGCTTGCAAATGCTCGAGCGAAGGGCTGCCCCCTCTGTATAGTGGGAGAGGCGTTTGACGCCTTCTATTGCCAGGGTTTCTCTGGATGATAACCCTGGGCTCTATTGGGTGCCATACTGGGGTGACAATTGGTGCAGGTGGCTGAGGTGTCACACCCCGAATATGCACTTTTGGAGCCAGTTTCTTTTCTGGTTTCTTCTTTGTTTTGTTGGGTACTCTTTGCCACTCCTCTTGCTCCTTGATCGGAGTAAGGATATGACTCTCATATCTTTTCTCCGTGCTGGCTTCGGAGATCTCTTCTGGCAATTGCTGGTATAGAGAGATCATGTTGATCGCAACTTTTCGAACAGGGAGTTCATGTGGCTGGGGTGGATCAACCTTGTAATCCCCCATTTGCAATCCCCCTTCTTAATCAAAGACTCTCTGATGTCTTTGAACACATAACAGTCTTCTAATGGATGCCCCAGGATTTGGTGGTATAGACAGTACTAGGGATCATCCTTCTTTGCAACCTGGTCGTGTCTTTTAGGCGTTGGGAGGGTGATCTTGTTGTATTTGATCCCCCAATCAAACAACGTCTTGGTCTTTTCTTTGGGGAAGGAGTATGGCTTCCTCATTTTATCTTGGAAAGCGATAACCTTTCTCTGCGGTTCAGTTTTGCTGTCAGAGGATCCGGCCACTGCCTTGCTCCCATCTCTTTGCTTTTCAAAAGTTTTGAGGTCCACCACGTGCACCTCTTTCCTGACAGGCTTCTTATCAACCAGCTTGCTTTTCTGAGTTGTAGATGAGTTGGTGGGGTATTTTACGAGAAAGGCTTCTATTTCCGCCACTACACTATTTAGCCTGTCGAACGACAGGATCTCCATTCCGATCATCTTTTCCAGTAGTTCTCTCTTCAGGCTTTGCTTGCAGATCTGAACTGCTTCTTCTTGGTGAGGAGGACGCTTACATCTCATGCTAAGGGTCCTCCACTGCTGGATGTAGTCCAGTGCTGACTCATCATTTTTCTGTTTGGTTGCATAGAGTTCAGCAACTATCACCTCCCTCTCGGCAATATAGAATCTTTTTCTAAACTTCTTTTGCATATCGGTCCAATCAGCTATGGACCCTGCTGGCAGACTTGAGTACCATTCAAACGTCAGACCCGTTAGGGAAGAGCCGAAGAACTTCAACAAGTATGATTCGTCGGCCGCTAAGTCTCCCATCACATTGATGTAATATGCAATGTGTTCTTTTGGCGATCCCCGCCCGTTGAACTTGTCAAACTTTGGGGGTTTGGTAATGCCTGGGGGCAGTCTCTTCACGGCATGGTGTGCAGGGTTAGGTACCCTGTACACGTCAAAAGCCGCGTGCTCTCCTTCTCCTCGCTCGGCGAGCTTCATTTCGATTAGTTGCTCCACCATTAGCTTGTTGATGGTGGCATGGTCCACTTGTTGAGGGTAGAAGTGGGACGATTGATTACTTGGAGTATTAATGATAGCCACCGGTGGCAACGGCGGTGGTATCTGACTCTCCATCTGTTGCTCGGGAATCTGAGTAGGTAGTGACTACTGTCGTTGCAAGATATGGTCTTGCCGCGATTGATGCTATTGTTGTTGTTGTTGTTGTTGGAAGAATTGCGGCTGCAGGAGCGTATACTGAGTCTATAAATGCTGCTGCTGAGCTATAGCCACATGCGTCTGCTGGGGTTGCTCATTTATTGGTTGCGCCATAGTGTGCTGTGCCGAAGCTCCTACTGACCCTGAGGTCCCTTGAGGGGTTTATCTCGAACCCTCAATCTCTCAGGTTGCATGCCCTTCGGTCTCTTTTCCTTTTATCTGCCACTTGAGTGCTTCAATTTCAGCTTTATAATGTTGTAGTAGCTCCAAAACGGTTGGATCAACGGGTGCGACAAGAGGAATCTCTTGCACTGTGCCCCCAGGAGTCATTTCTTGTGGCGGCGGCGGAGGAATTTCACTGTTGCCCCCACTGCCTTGGGTTGCAATCACATTGGCAGTAATCGCCATCATTTGTGTTGGAGAGGCACTAGCACCTCCATATGCGGCTGTCAGAGCTGCAGCAACTGCTCTTCTTCTTGTAATGGCGCCGGGCCTCTCGGCCAATTTCGTCAGCTCTTCATCATCACTCAGTAGAGCTCCATAACGGCTTCCTATGCCTGCCATGTGGCATGTGAAGATTTTGAGGTTCCCATTCCGGTCTCTTTCGACCCTTCGGGAGGGAAAGGTCAACCTCTTGAAGACTGATACCCGGGGTTTGACTTCCCCAGGCTGCTCATGGGCGTGTCCGCACGGGACGTCGTTCTCGTCAGAACTGCTCTCAGCTTCATCTTGTAGTGCTTCCATAGCTTGTACCATTCTCGCCTTCCACAATGGGGAATTCGTGAGATGAAGGATGTGGTCGCGTACGACCTTTGTTGCCCCCAACCAATCACAAGTGGTTGAGGTCATTGATGCAGGAGAATTCTCTCAGACAGGTGGGAGGCAAGTTGTCCTCTGCAACTCTTCTCTTTTGTTGTGGAAGCGGGCATAAGCACATGCCCCTCCTTGCCGAACTCTGGCCCTGAAGCCTCTGGGTGGCCGATGATAGTCAGGGACCCTTTTGTCAGCTACTTCTTTTGTTGCATCTTTTTCTAGTGCATGCTCCTCTAGCCTAGGCTTTTGCACTCTCTTAGGTCGCCAGACCTGCTTGAACTGACGGGCTTTGGGGGTAGCTTGCCCTCGAAGGTGTTAAACATTTCTCTCTTTCCTGCTATAGCTTGAAATGAATTCTTCACGGGTACCTTGGGTGTAACCCGTTCCGGTATAGCTTCCGCTCTCTTGGCCTGTAAATAAATTCTCATGTCACCGATCCACATACTCTTTCCTGAATCGGAGACTCGCGCACGGCGGGTGACAATGTTCTCATCTTCTCTTGCTTGTTGAAAATATCTGTCAGTCCTTTTTCCTTTGCTCTTGTTGCGACTGCCATGCTCCAAGTGGTGGACGTGGCAGCTCAACTTTTCAGTAATCTTTTTGACTTTAGTCTTATGCTCAGCTTCAACTTCTTTTTTGGCTTCTGGGTGTAGGACATCACGAATGCGACCCCTAAGAAGTTGGGGAACTCTACCACCAGAGGAAAGCTTTCGAAATGAGCCGGCACGGCTAGGTAGCCGTACCTGGCATGAGCCTGGACGACCAGGGGTCCAAAGCGTACTCCAGCCATTATTCTCTTAGAGTTCTATTTATCATGTTTCTCATGTTCTCATGGATGCGTATTGCTAATCCAAGTCCCTCCAAATGCTATTTGAGCGATAACGACGTGAGATGAATCGGCAATCCGCATAGCGCAGGCGTGCCAGTCACCGAAGTGACAACCAAGTGTTCTTCCTCTGCAAGATGGAGGGCTTTAGGTCTGTTGTGGGCACCATTTGACTTCTTCAAACGATTGTGAAGATCAGGTTGGGACCAAGATCCCGCTGTTGCCTAAGTGCAACGACGTTAATTACATCTCTTGGAGAGAGAAAACTCTTGATTAATCGCAGATTAGAAAGCCTTATGACCTTGAAATGAAAACATCCGATAAAGGTGTGACAAAAGAAACCATAAAATTGCAGTTAAGATTGCAAAAGAGTTAGGCGCATGTGTGTGCTATTTGTCTTTTAGGGTCAATTTGCATGCTTATTCATTTTTGTTAATTTGACCTTTTATTCGTTATCCTTTTTTTTTTTGCTTGTTTAGTTGTGCATTGGCTTTGACATGCTTTGATTATCATTGTTCTTTTCATTATTCGATCTCATTTGATCAACATCATCATGCACAACCCATTTGATTCGGCAGTCAAAACGATTCGACAGCCAAAACCATTCTGCGGGTGTGGTTCGGCAAGGGCAAATCGGAAACCAGACCCATTCTGCAAGGGCGATTCGAAAAGGGCAAATCGGCAGCCCGACCCATTCTGCAGGGGCGAATCGATAGCTAGACCCATTCTACAAGGGCGAATCGGTAAGGGCGAATCGGCAGCCAGACCCATTCTGCAGGGGTGATTTAGCAAGGGTGAATCAGCAGGGGCGAATCGGAAGCCCGACCCATTCTGTAGGGATGCTATTGAGAGGCTGCAGATTCACTCACGCAAAAGAAAACGGGAAATCTAACCGGCTTGAAGGCTCAAACGAAAATCCGGCAGCATTTCCCCTCATATTGGATGATGGGAAAAGACATGGTAATCGTCCACCATAATGGAGACGGAACCGGAAGCAAGGTGTATACCAAAAGATGACATCACCGAGTGGCACACGGTGCCGGTTATCCCCAAGGCACACCTAAAGGGGGACCGGTCTATTACCAAAACAAAAGGGAACCCAATTAGCTATTGAACAATGTGTGAGTCCATTTAACCGAGCCTAGATATCGCATTATCCAGCCCGGATTCTCATGGATTTCTTATATACAGGCGAATCTGTAAGGCTGACGATTCTGCACAAGCGATTCGGCAAAGGTACTGTTTAAATGATTCGGCAAGGGTGAATCAGCAGCACTGTTCGCAGACTAGAGTGATTCGACAGTCCTTGCCGTGCACAAAACGTGAGGTAAACGGAGGATCCGAAGGCCGGGTCGGTAGGAAATGGCATTCATACCATGAAAGGGTTCTGTCCAATTCCGAACGGGGCATGGGAATTAGGTTATCCAGCCCTTTTGTCCAGAATGCCAAATCACAGTAATTCTGCGGCCCTATTTGTGCATAGTTCTTGAAATCCGTGAGGAATTAGAACTGACAGTCAGAATGGCAGAATCCACAGCATGTATGGACACCATCTGTAAGCTCGGATCGGGCATGGATATGGATTATCCAACCCTTCATGTTCAAAGCTTGCTGGAAAAGTGATTCGGCAGCCCTTCCAGGACACGGTTCTCAAAATCTAGGAATGATTTTAGCATCCAGTCGGGCTGAAGAACTATTTAACATATAAGGAATCCATTTATAGGCTTGAACTGGGTCTGAATATTGTTTATCCAACCCTTCGTGTTCAAAACCACAAGAAACAACGATTCAGCAGCCCTTCAGGGACACGATCCTCAAAATTCAGGAATGATCTGAGCATCTAGTCAGGCTGACGAACTATTTAACATATAAGGAATCCATTTATAGTCTTGAACCAGGCCTGGATATTTTGTATCCAACCCTTCATGTTCAAAACCAAGAAATTACGATTCGGCAGCCCTTCGGGGGGCACGGTTCTCAAGATCCAAGAATGATCTGAGCATCCAGTCGGGCTGTCGGGCTATTTAACATATAAGGAATCCATTTATAGGCTTGAAGTGGGCATGTATATTGTTTACCCAACCCTTCACATTCAAAACCGCAAGAAACAGTGATTCGACAGCCCTTCCAGGGTCTGGTTCTCACAATACATGCAGGGTTCGAGCATCCAATAGGAAACACAGATCATTTGGTATGTAATGACACCTCTCATAAACTTGAACATGGCCCAGGTATTAATTACCTGACCCTTAGTGTTCAAAGTCTCATGAAATGACGATTCGGTAGGATTTGAGACAGTGAAACAAGGGCAGTGATAAGGGGATTTGAACAGTGCCTTGACTGCCCCTTGACCCATCAAAGGAGGCACATACATGGTCCTACATGAGCTCCTTGTATTGGGCTTTCAACAGTCACGGTTGGTGCACAAAATCTTTACACACCCAAAAGCTCATCAAAACACATACCGTGCAAAGAGAAAATGGAAGATAAGGGTTTTTTTACTGTTGAGAGGGAAGAAGATTACATAAGAGAGGGAGAAAAGAAAAAAAACAAAGAAGTGGGGACTGCCGCTGCAGTCCCCTCACTTCTCCTCTCTCTTCTTCTCTTCAACCTTTTCCTCTTCTATTCTTTCTTAGCTTCTTCTCCTCTCACGCAAGCAACTAGCAGCCAAAGGAGAAGCCCCTCACCTTCTGCTAGCCAGCAACCAAGGAGGAGGAGAAGGAGACCTTTTCCACTTGTCTTGAGTTCTTCACGTAACCAGCCTCAAAAGCCTCTGCACCTTCTGCTAGCCACCAGCTCCAAGGAAGAATGGAGACCTCCTTACTCCTCCTGTGTAACTAGCAACCAAGGGAGAAGAGAATGAGAACCTTCCCCCTCCCAGTCACCTACGCAGCATCCAAAAAGCCCCCCCTCCAGGGAATGTTCTCTTCTCTTCCTCCTCAAGAATCCCCAGCCCTCTCTGCCTTTTTTCTTGTTCCCGTAACCAGCCAAACATGGTGGTGTGAGAGAGAGAACCAGCCGCCGTGCCATGCTGCTGCTAGAGCAGCTTTTGTTTGGGTAGTGGGGGGTGTAGAGTTTGCTTAGGCTCACCCCCTTACATGTGGTATATGGGCTATTAGGTGATGGACTTTCTTTGGGCCTGTGTAAGAGGCCTTTTAGTGGACTGTTAAGGGGTCAAGCCCACTGCATTTTTGGTGTCCACATATTCTCCAGTTATAATACTATCTGAGTAAATAGGACGTCTTCCTTCTCTGGAAATTGTGAAATCCACAGCTTAGCAGAGAGATACAAGATCATATGAGAAGAATAGGTTAGTCTTTTCCTTCTCTAGCACACATGTACAAACTTAAATTGTGGACTAATGGGGATATAAAAATACAAGGCATATATACAATATATTTAAATTTTATAATATACTTTGACCTGTGTGACCCAATTCGACCTTATAGGAAATCTAAAACTGAAATTAAAACATGTGGGAACTTGAAATATGTGCCTTTACAGATAGATGTCATCTCGTTTCCACTCGGTGATGATATAGAGGCAGCGCTAAAGACATATATGTAGATGGGTCACTAAGATGTAGACATATGAGAAAGATTTTAAGTGCAATAAATCTTATATGATAGATTGAGTGGTGTCCAGTTTGATAACTTAACATGGTGCCCAACTTGAGCATGTTTGATATTTAGATAGATCAAGGATAGAGTATCCTCATTATTTTGAAGATATTCTTATTCTATTTCAATCTATCTAAATACCAAACATGTCTAATATTATGTGAACGATTATATTATTGTCTAAGTGCAACAAATGTACTTAGACAAACATATTATATTTTTCTCTAGACATATAGTTTATGAACTTACTTGTGCAATGCACAAAAATTTTGGTCTGGACTGATGGTACGTACATCTTCGGGTATGATATTTGGATAGGGACTTATCTGCATAATTAAATAAAAATATAATTTAATAACACTAATAAATAATTTCAAATAAAAATATTTTTATTTGAGATGAGTGTCTAATAATCTATCTTATTATGTGTATGAATCGACTTAACTATCTTATAATTAAGCTGGGGATTTTGAATCAAAGAAGAAATAGATTAAGCTATATATCCAAGTTTATGTTGCCCTATTATCGAAGGGACGGATCTAATATATGTTCAGTAGAATTATGTGATCTCATTTAATAAAAAAATTATAATGAAGAGATAATTTTTTACCATAAATAATTCTATTGAAATTATATAGATATACTAATAAAACTCTACTAAAATAAAATTCTAAATTCGCTACCGATGAAAGGATGCCCTAGACTTCTAATCAAGGGACGTTATGGGGAAACCACATTAAATATTTTACGAGAGAAAAAGGACGTAGAAAAATTCATGGGCGAACAAAGAGAGTATGAATTTAATTCATATGAACAGGTACACCGATGACCACCGCCATGGAAGGTTTCTGTGGACTTAAAAAAATTAAAAAATTAAGCCATGTTTCTGTGGACTTCCTGCCAACCTCGAGCATGAAGCTTCGTCTAGGAAGACCTAAAAAGCACGTACGAACGAAAACTTACAGCTGTCGCATAAGCCAGCGGTTGCAGTTGCCTCTTTTCTGTTTCATTGGTAGCAGTGGACAGGCGAAAACAAAGCTGCCGATAGCTATCATATATGAGAAAGGTTTATTCTATTTTTATATTATATTTTTAAGTATAATATGATTAGATAATAAATTTATGTGTCATCTAATAATTAGATTGTCACTCTCTCACACCTCATATGAGAGGTGCTATATGAATTTATTATCTAATCACATTACATTTAAAATATAATGTGAAAATATAATAAACCTTTCTCATCATATGTACGCCACGTGCCAAAAAGTATGATGCTGCTCCAACGTAGCCGCCACAAAGCAGTGGAGATGAGATATGACAAAAACTGTAAGAAGAACAGGATTTGATCAGATTCTCTCAGTAACAGTTGAAGGGGACTTGACAATCACCACATACGTTTGTGTGGTGTCTGTGAGTGCGCCTTGTGTGTGTCTATATGTGAATGTGTGTGTGTTACTCGAGACCTGCTGTCTGCCAAGGATATAGTACAGTGCAAATCCTGTCTCGCTATCCATTGAGTTCGAAGATCCCTGGAAAGGAAAATAATTGATTTAATAAGATGTAGAAAAAATTGAAATAATTATAAATAAAATTGAATTACAATGTTTGTAAAATAAAAGATGTCCCAAATGATAATACAAGTAAAAGAAATGAAACTACATGTCCTATGTTGAGAAATACCCTAAGGATCTCACTCTCTAACACAGTTAGTAGAAGAAAGTTGCTCTCTACAAACTACTCTTTAGGAGGTACTCTCCAATCCGAGATGAACATTGCTCGCGTGAGCCCTCACTTACAAAAGGAAGGAGTGAGTCTCGTGAGTCATAGACTCAATAAGAATCTTCCAATCCCACCATTTTACCATAACGGCGATAAAAGATTATAAACATGACATTTAAATTAAAGCAAATATGAAGTGATGTGACATTTGAGTTTTTCCGATTCTGATTATTGAGTTAACATTTTGGTTCACATTATGTACAACGATTGCCTTAACGCATTTGTCCGATCTGATATAGGTGTTAACATAGGATGACATATTTAGGTGGTCGTATGGTAGTGGAGTTAGGATGTTAGTGTTTTGACTGAGGTGTTAGATCTTAGATCAAACTGACGAGGATCCCATGTGACGGAACACCTCTTCCAAGTCCGTTAAACTGGTAATGTACTTGATCCGAGTCCATCTCCCGCGAACGGGTCAAAGCATCGCAAGAGATATCACACCACAGTCTGTGTAAACACAAAGGAACACACAATTTCATATATATATTTCACAAGTTTACATAGCCAAACTTCCATAAACTGAAAGAAAGTACAAGAGTCTGAGATATACCCCGGGGTACAACTAGAAGAAGTAAACAACTAGCTACACTGCTACTGCTACACTGCTGGAGGTACTGACCCTGCACCGCTACGACGCGGCTCTGAACTGGACGACGGTCGAGAAACGTCCTCCTCACCTTCACCTGTGGGGGTAGGGGTGAGCCTCGCTAGTCACTGGCTCAATAGGGAACTCCCCCAATCACCGAGCAAAACCAAAACACATGTACGAAAGTAGTAAACAGTACCAACAATTTATAGAACAGCTAAGCAGGATATGAAAGCTGTAAAAGTACTCACCGTCTGCCGACTACGAAAAACAACTGTAATAATTAAACGGCAAGCCAGTACAAGTGTACCAGCTAAAGTAGAGACCGCCAAACATGAGCCACGTGAACTGGTTCGCGACACCAGTGACTGACTCGGACAACACACACACAGATCTACCTCTCAGTCTCACAGCCACGAACGAAAGGTCCAGCTTGCGCTCTACGTGAAAAGGTCAAGAAACTGTGGAGACCAACTAAACACCACCACCTGCGGACCACACGGTCGCGGGCCCATGCCTGACACCTCTAGAGACCCTGGCCTGGGCTCGCTAGAGTGAGGCACTAGAAAAGGACTAGCTAGGGACCAGTGTCGACTACTGATGTCCGTACCCCCAACTACGAGCGCGCTACAAGTGACCAAAAGATAAGTACAACAACCACTGTCGTCTTTCCCTCAGCCGGACGTACAACTCAAGCAAAAGAGTGAGGGTGTCCAGGTCAGACGACATAGACCTCGACAGTACAACATAAGTACCGGGACAAAGCCTCGAGCTAACAGCCTAGCTCATAGAGAACCTGGGGCACCCAACTAGAGAGGTAACCATGGTAGGCGTCGCACTACTCGCCACGCACACAAAACCACGTGCTTGTCACACACACAAACCACGTGAAGTCTCGCACAAATCTCGTGCACTGATAGTTCACCACACGTGAACACCACGTAAACATATGAAGAACTGACTAACTGCGTACCCAGTACGCTAGTCTCAGAAACCACGTGCACCCTGCGCACCATAAGTACCAACACACCACTTATTATCGATAAACACCCTGTATGGCAATATTTAAATAAACACATGTTGGCGGCAACATCGACTGCCGTTGATGGAATATAGACGGCAAGGGATCTGGTCGTCTAATTCCCAGCTGAAGAACTTGGCGTCAATCGATGTTGACGCCAAGCTCCTCGGCTACCAGTTCTCACAGAAACCCTAGGCCGACTCCACAAGTGTCCTCGGCCCTAAAACCTGCGGGAAAACACGAAGAAACACTTCCTCTAACATACATGCATTCCAATCAAACCGAAACAACATGTTTCATTCTTCAAATTGCTCAAACCACCCATTTACCCCGCATGGATACTTTTACCCAAAAACATAATTAACATGCAGACCCACGCGTTCCAGATGCATTATCACGTCCTAAAGGAACTAAAGGGATCATTCCCTACCTCAAGACCCGTTTAGATTCCCTAAATCCTCCCGATCCGCACCAAACTCTCCGCAAGCTCCCACGGAGATTACACCTCGCTCCGGCGTTTCTTGGCACAATTGGTCGCCGCCACTCGTCCTACGATCCTCCAACTAGCCTTCTGCAACCATTGGAAGCATTGGGGAAGCAAGGGCATGAAAATAGGGTGAGGGAGAGGGAGAATGGAGTGAGGGAACTGCCCTCGGGTAGACCTATATCTTGCAGGTCGCACAGGTTGGCATCAACCCTAATGTCGTTTAGAAAACTGCCACCATAAACATCCACAAAGCTAGCCGTTAAGTTCATAAGGTTGACATCACCTTCGATGGACGCCAAACCAGTCAACGTCCACACCTGGCCGTCAACCCCTACTCAACTGCAGCAGGTCCTATTTTATTTCAAGACCAAACCTGCGCCAAACCTGCGCACACCACACGACCAAACCACATTGGCCTCACGATGGGCACCACAACCATTACACACATAATCCATAAGGATCCGGACACGCGACGTTACATCCCATGTCCATACCCACCACCGTAGTGGGTCATGAGGAAAATGAGAAGGACAAAGTTAAATCTAGGGGTGTAAACGAGTCGAGTCGAGCCAAATATTATGCTACTCAAGTTCTGTTCGTTAATTTTTAATCCAGTTTGAGTCGAGCTCGAATTTTATCGAGTATTGAAAATGGTTGTTTAAGTTTGGTTCGTTTAAATACTTTCGAGTTCGAGCCTCTTTAACGAGTATCTTAACGAGCTCAATTGAATTTACGAGTATATATATATATATATATATATATATGTGTGTGTGTGTGTGTGTGTGTGTATGCCCAATTCAATCTATAAGTAAAAAATTAATTGTTTAAAGGACCCAAATCTATCTTATTTCAAGGTCATATCTCAAGATCCTTCATTAGTTACTTGTTTAATTATTTTAGTATAATGTTTAAAATATTTAACAACTATATTTATAATTAAAAAATTAAACGAACTTGTTCACGAGCTTAAACAAGCCGAGTATGCACTTGCTTATACTCGGCTCGTTTATGAAATAGCTTAAATTTTTGTTTGAGCTTAACTGGTTTACTTTATTAAACGAGTCGAATTCAAATAATATCCGAGCCAAATTTGAGTTACTTGTCGAGTGTATTGGTTCGTTTACAGTCATACCCCTCAGAATTACAAACCTAAAGTCCTTTTTCCAACTACCCTAGAAGCTAGAAAGGAGAAAAAGGAATAAAAAGCCTAGGACCATAATGAACAAATTATGGAGCTTAACAAACAAGATATCAATTTACTTCTCCAAGATTCCATCAAACATGTGCTTGATGATGCTATGTTCCTTAAGGGCTTATGCACACAAAAGAGGGAGCTTAGGACAACCACTAAAAAAGTGTCATTGTAAGAAGATGTAAGTGTCATCTTGTTGAAT
Organism: Colocasia esculenta; assembly: GCA_014218235.1. Classification (NCBI taxonomy): domain Eukaryota; kingdom Viridiplantae; phylum Streptophyta; class Magnoliopsida; order Alismatales; family Araceae; genus Colocasia; species Colocasia esculenta. Next base: position 171,603,069 of record CM024754.1, read on the forward strand.
CAATTCCCGGAGAAAATGAAAGATCCTGGTGCCCCACTCATCTCTTATGTCGTTAGGGGCATCAAATTTGAAAAGGCATTATTGGACTTGGAGGCTGGTGTGAATTGATTGCCAACATTAAAAGTTTGTGATAGGAGAGTTTAAACCAACCTAGGTGATTCTCCAATTGGTTGATAGATATGTTATAACACCTAAGGAAGCTGATAGAACATGCTCTTGTTAGGATAGACACTTGCCACTTCCCTATATACTTTTTGATTCTTGACATGGAGCCTACCCATTATCTAAGCCAAAGCCCCATCATATTGGGCCGAACATTCCTAGACACTACGGATGTGAACATCAACTATAAGTCTGGGCTAATGGAATTTCTTTTGGGGGCCAAAAATAACAATCACTATCTTCAAACCTTCTAAACATATGTGGGAGGAGGAAGATTGTTACATACTTGATCTGATTAATGAGGTAGTAGAGAGAAACTTCCCTTGGCCTAGCCTGAAGAGTTTGATGGGCTTGATGACACTGAGCCCTTGCTTTATGTCCATGCACTTAACTTCATACTTTGTGTTGGATCGATGGTGGTAGCGCTTTTCACCTAGAGGGGGGTGAATATATGTTTTCTTTGTGGAAGCTAAACTTTTAAAATAATAAGCACTATAAGATGTTAAATATGTTAGTGTAAATAAACCACAAAATAGATAGGAGAATTTTATCCTAGTTCGGATCTTCTTTCCAATGGAAGTCCTACATCCAGTCCCAAAGCCAATCACTTAGAATTTTGTTGGGTCATGATGATTGACTTTGTCACGCCTCAACACGGAATATCGGAATGCGAGGCAGTTGCAAGTAAACGGGTACAGAGCGAGTACTAGACATCAAATCATTGGACAAGAATAAATACTAAAGCAATTACATCTCATTAATAATTTTCAATGTCTAGTTATAACCACTAATATCAGAGCCATTCTATAGGGCCCAATTATATTGAATAAAAGCAAAAGACTAAACTCAAATTCTAACAACTACTAGGATGCTAGGGTACGCTTGACTTCACTTTTGGTCGTTCCCGTCCTCTTAAGTGTAAGCATCTTCCTCGGTCTCACCTGAGAACACATAACCAATAACGCAAGGTGAGCGATAACGCCCAGTAGGACTTAAATCTCAGGATCAAGCATGTTTTAAATGATTAATGTATTGAAAAGGTAAAGTAACTAATGATAAAACGAGAGAGTCAAGTAATGAAAGAGATATCACGATAGCATGTGATTGAAATAGCACAAATTTCCAAATATAGTACAAGCGTCGAGTATAGCACAAATAGAAGGATGACCATAGCACAAAGTATAGCAATAACACAACGTGTATAGTATAGCACTTTATTGTCAATAGACAATGAGAGAATATAGCACTTTTGATTGTCATTTAGATAGTCGAGATAAATAGCACTCGAGTGTAATGCCAAACACTCTAGTCATTTAACTCCCGCGGGCAAATAGCACTTTTGAGCGCACATCCCAGGACCAGACTGGGCCCTTTATATATTGCCAGGCGTTAGTTATATTGTTTATCTTTAGGCAATCAGTCAATGGCTAATAGAGAGTACCAAGAAATAGATGAGAGTACTAGATGAATAGACGAGATAGTAGAGAGAGTGTGAATAAATGATCGAGTCGAGTATAGATGAGAACTACAGGTCATTACACATAAACGTCGAGTAAATAGGCGATAGTAACAATTGCACAACATGTGTGATTGGTGCTGACAGTCAGGTGGAATTCACTACCCTTCCATTGGCCATGTTATGCACAAGTCCAGAGGTCCGGCGTGATTCAAGATAAGAGAGAGAGCATCTAAGGCCATTTAGATCTTACTGATCTCTAGAGGGTATCATAGGTGTTAGGGTACAACCAGCTCAACGACCATGTGGGAATCCATGGACAGAGGAGACTTACGGAGCTCTTGAACAAGGATTCACTAGTTCGGCAGAAGGAGTATCCGACGGAGAGTTCGTCCAAGTCAAGAGAAAGTGTGTACATAGAAACAAGTGCTCGACGTTCTAGAGGAATTCTAGAACAGTGGAGCGTCGGCAACGGTATTCCCAAAACATCGCGAGAAAATGAAGACAAGTTCATTTAAAAATGTGGCAATTTAATTATATAATTGATATAAATTACCAGATGTATTATGAGATATTTTTATGCCAAGTTAAGCCATAATGGATGGTTCAAGTGTGTGCATGTGTAAAAGAAATCATAGATAGTAAGAGGTCATGTGCATGTCTTTTAAATCACTCAATATACATTCAATTTATAACAGGTATATTTACTGCGTGTATGACTGTTAACAAAGGGTGTAAACACTGTAGAATGTTAGAGCATCACAAATCATGGGCTTTCATGTAAAAACCCCAGATCGCGATGTACCCCTGTAAGGGTCGCAACAGGGTCAGATCAGAATGCGACAGGGTCGTTCAAAGATCGTGACAGGGCAGTCAGGTCATGGAGCCAGATCGCAACTAGGTGGTCAGGTCAGGAGCCAGATAGCGACTGGGTGGCCTGTCGCGTTCAGAACGCGACAAGTACTGTGTCGTGATGGGCCCTGAGAACGCGGCCTATTGGGCCGTCACGTTCTCAGGTCCTGCGCCTAAGTCCGAGTGGGAAAAGGACAACACCTTGGATTGCGGTCCAGGTTGCCCTATTTTGACACAGGTTTGTTCATAAATTATGAACTAATTGTACAGTGGATGAAAAATCACGAAATCACTTGAAAACTGATCTAGACATGTGAGGGTACTTACAGTAAACAGGAATTTGGAAACAATTATGCTTTGACTAGTTTTGAACAAGATCAAGCATGAGTAACACAGAACATGGTACAGTGCAGGTAAACGATTTAATTTGAGCCACATACTGGATGGAAATTAGGGCTTTCAGGGACAAAAAGTGCCTAACGCCCATCAGTATCTCCAGTTAAAATCTCATGGTATGGGGTCGAGTATACATGGAGATCTAGATTTAAGTTGAGGGTTCAGGGTCAAGATGTTTGCAGAACTTCAAAACTCAAGAAGAAAAGATTGGGTCGATGGAAAATTATGAAACAAGAGGGGTTTTGTTCCTGATAGATGGAACAATCTACAGACGAAATTAATTAGGTTTTGCTCATGAGAATGCCTACCTTTGACTCATTTAATCTCCTAGGGTTTTAGAACTTGAAGAACTCGGGTTGAAGCTTGGTCCAGCCTTCTCCCCACAAAGTCCTCTACTCCTTGGCCTCCTCTCCTCGTCCAGCAAACCCAGCAACATGTTAGGGCCAACCTATTAGGGTAGGGTTAGGAGTCCAATTCCAACTTAAATTACTTATTTTAATATTTTAATACCCCTGTTCTATTTAGGTAATATTTAAGTTACAAATTTAGGGTATTTTCCTATTATTCCTCTTTTAAAAATTCCTATTTTGACCCAATAAATTTTAGAGGGTCTATTTAACAAAGCCCAATACTTCTTTTCATTTAATGGTTTTAATTAATTCTCTTTTCTTTGATTTTTCTTATTGACTTAATTTTTAATATTATTAAATTTTTATTTTTCGAAAAATTCAGGTTACTACATCCTCCCCCTCTTAAAAGAATTTGGTCCCCAAATTCATATGATCATAGTGGAGAGAATGTCTTACCGAAAAGATCGGGGTAGTTCCGTCTAATGATTCCTTCAGGTTCCCAGGTGGCTTCTTCCACTCTACGGTTATTTCACAGAATCTTAACCACATGGATGGGACAGTTTTTGAGTTGCTGCACCTTCCGTTCTAGTATCTTGACTGGCTTCTCCTTGTATGTCATATCCTTGTTCAGCACCAACTTCTCATGGCGAATGATGTGCGTAGGATCATATACGTATTTCCTAAGCATTGAGACATGGAACACATTGTGTACGCATGCCAAGTTTGGTGGCAATGCCAGTCTGTATGCAACCTCACCAACCCTTTTGAGCACTTCAAAAGGACTGATGAATCTAGGACTGAGTTTCCCTTTAACACCAAATCTTTGGATGCCACGAGTAGGTGACACCTTTAGGAGTATATGATCGCCAACTTGAAATTCTGAATCTCGCCTTCTTTTGTCAGCATAGCTCTTCTGTCTAGACTGAGCAATCTTGAGTCGGTCTCTAATTACCTGAATGTTCCTTGTTGTATTTTGCACCATGTCTGGGCCTAACCATTGCTGTTCTCCAACCTCATTCCAACATGCAGGAGATCTACAGTTTCTACAATATAGTGCTTCGAATGGTGCCATCTTAATACTCGCCTGGTAACTGTTGTTATAGGCGAACTCTATTAGAGATTGGTGCTCATTCCAATAACCTTGGAAGTCTATAGTGCATGCTCTCAACATGTCCTCAAAATTTGGTTGGTTCTCTCGGCCTGCCCATCAGTTTGTGGGTGAAAAGCGGTACTAAAATTGAGCTTAGTACTAAGTGCACTTTGCAGTCCCTTTCAGAAGTGAGACGTAAATCTCGAATCTCGATCCGAGACAATAGATGATGGAACTCCGTGCAATCTCACTATCTCTTTAACATATAGGGCAGTTAGTACCTCTACCGACCACTTACTCTTTATAGGGAGGAAGTGAGCGGATTTGGTTAATCGGTCGACAATGACCCATATGGCATCAAGTCCACCACGAGTCTTGGGTAAACCCATGATGAAGTCCATGCCGATGCTTTCCCATTTCCACTCTGGGATATCTAGTGGTCTAAGCACGCCAGCAGGGCACATGTGTTTCGCCTTTACTTGTTGACAAGTAAAGCAATGAGCGGCAAGCTCGGCTACCTCTCTCTTCATGTTCGGCCACCAAAACGTCCTTTTCATGTCTTGGTACATTTTGGTACCTCCAAGATGAATAGTGTACTTTGTCTTGTGAGCTTCATCCATTAATTTCCTCTTCAATCCTTAATTATCGGGGACGCATGTCCTCCCTTGGAACACCAGCCTTCCATCCTCGGTCATAGCAAACTCTGGTCTTTCAGCTAAAGTTTCTTTGATGCGAACCAAGAATGGATCGCTGTCTTGTTGAGCTTTAATTTCTTCCAGCATGTCAGATTGAATATTGATTTGGAAACCAAGACTCGATTATCCCTGTATTCAATATTCAAGTCTAACCTTGCAAATTGTTCTAGTAGTTGCATCTCGCCAAGAACTAGACTCGAAACAGATGCTATCGGCTTTCTACTGAGAGCATCAACCACAACATTTCCCTTGCCTAGATGGTATTGGATGTTGAAGTCAAAATCCTTTAGGTATTCTAACTATCTTCTCTGTCTTATGTAGAGTTCCTTCTGGGAGAATAAATACTTCAAGCTCTTGTGGTCTGAGTAGACCGTGAATTGCTCTCTATACAAATAATGTCTCCAGATTTTTAAGGCGAAGACCACGACAACTAACTCCAAATCATGCACAGGGTAGTTGACCTCATGTGTTTTCAATTGTCTTGAAGAATAGGCAATGACCTTCTCCTTTTGCATCAATACACAACCTAGCCCAATTCTTGAGGCATCAGTATAGACAGAGAAACCTTCTCCCTCTATTGGAAGAGCGAGAATAGGTGCAGATGTAAGGCAATCTTTTAGAGTCTGAAAACTCTTATCACACTCTTTACTCCATGAGTAGGGATTCTCCTTTCGTGTCAGACGCGTGAGAGGAACGACGATCTTTGAAAAGTCCTTTATGAACCGCCTATAGTAGCGAGCCAGTCCTAAGAATCTTCTGATTTCTGTGACGTTGGTTGGTCTCTCCCAATTGAGTACAACTTCGACTTTGGAGGGATCAACAGAGATGCCGTCCTTTGAGATGACATGGCCCAAGAAGGACACTTCTTTGAGCCAGAATTCGCACTTGCTCAGCTTTGCGTACAGTTTGTTGTCTCGCAAGACTTGCAGTGCTACCTTCAAATGTTCTTCATATTCTTCTTTGGTCTTTGAATATATAAGGATATCGTCAATGAAGATGACCACGAACTTGTCAAGGTATGGCCGATATATGCTGTTCATGAGTTGCATAAAGGCTGCAGAAGCATTGGTTAGACCAAAAGGCATAACGACGAATTCATAGTGTCCATACCTGCTCCTAAAAGCTGTTTTGAAGATATCGTCATCCTTAATCCTCATTTGGTGATAGCCAGATCGAAGGTTGATCTTGGAGAAATATTGAGCTCCAGATATTTGGTCGAAAAGTTCATCGACCGAGGCAATGGATACTTATTCTTGATGGTTAGCTGATTGAGTTAACAATAGTCGATGCATAGCCTCATCGATCCATCTTTCTTCTTAACGAATAGCACAAGTGCTCCCCATGGGGAAGTACTTGGTCTGATGAACCCCTTCTCTAATAGCTCTATTAGTGGCGCCTTCAATTCCTTTAGCTTGGTAGGTGACATCCGGTACGGTTGTCGTGATATCGGGGCATCTCTAGGGATCAACTCTATGGCGAAGTTGACATCTCGTTCCGGGGGAATCCCTGGCAGATCTTCGGGGAACACATCTGGGAAATCCTAGACTATATGTATGTCTTCTATTTTAGAGCCCTTCTTTTCAACTACTACGGCCACAAGGAAAGCAATGCAACCTTTCCTTATCATATTGTGGGCCTTTATGGTAGAGACTAGAGACATCCGTCTCTTGTGCCTAATCCCAGTGAATGACAGCTTAGGGAAATCACTAAAGGTAACTTTTACCTTTCTTACAATCGATGCTTGCCCTATAAGTGGACAACCAGTCGGCTCCCAAAATGACATCATAGCCTTCCATGGGCATACACACTAGGTCGAATTTTAGGTTATGGTCTCCGATCATTACATCGGTAGATGGAAAGTATTTGTTTAATTTCTCCTTCTCTCCCAGTGTTGTTGTGATAGAAAATTCACATCCCATGGATATATGTTTAGCATTCAGAGTATCAGTAAAGTTTTGAGATATGAATGAATGAGTTGCTCCAGTATCAAATAAAACAAATGCTGATAAGGAGAAAACTTGTAGGGTACCTTCTACCACGCCACCTTCCTCAGTGGGATCTTCATCATGCAGGACTTGCAGTTTGCCCTGTTTCTTAGGCACATTAGGGCGCCTTTCATTTTCCTTCAGCAGTATGCACTCGGGGATGCGGTGCTCACGGC
>CM024754.1:171610330-171667145 GCA_014218235.1 Colocasia esculenta
TTCCACAGTGCAGACATGCGCCGACTTTCCTCCAGCATTCATCTTGCAGTTGCTTTTTTCTAGAGTGATGGGGACAATAGCTTTGAGTTTCCTTTCTTGGCTGGGTCCCTCCGTGATGTTGAAGGAACGGTTCTTGCCGTTGGTCGGCTTAGCAGATGATGGACCAGATGACATTTCCTTCTTCACGAACTTCCCTTTGATACGGTCAGTGAAGTCCGTAGCATCTTCTAGTAGTTGATCCTTCTTTACCATCTCGGCATAGGTCTGGATGTCGAGAGGGGCTAGTTGAGTGATGTATTATGGCCTAAGGCTGTTGAGTAGCCTTCATCCTTTCAGTATTCACTAGATGTTCAGCATAACATGCCACTCTCGAAAACTGGGCTTCGTACTCAGCCACAGTGAAGCTATTCTATTTAAGAGCAGTAAATTTTGCATCCTTCCTCTCTTGGACACGCTCTAAGAAATACTTAGAGTTAAAGGCTTCCTTGAATTCGGCCCAAGTAAATTGACCATTAGCTCTGGTCGCTTCCACCGACTCCCACCAAGCGCGGGCGTCCTTCTTTAATTGGAATATAGCTAGTGGCAGCTTATCCCCCACTACACATTGCGTAACACGGAAAATTCTTTTCGTCTCCTTTAGCCAGTGCTCAGCCTCATCCGGATCCGTGGATCCATTGAATCTAGGTGGGTTCAAACTCCTAAAGTTACGATGCAGCTCGCCTGCACCACTACGATTTCCACCACCTTGGGTAGCTTGCATAATGGCACATGTGAGTTCTTGGATGGTTTGTTGCATGCCTCTCATTTGAGCACGTTCATCAGTCATCTTAAGTTTCTACAAAATAATTTGTTGTCAGGATATTGATGTGGAGTTTAATTTGTGCATGCATGAGTTTATTTAAGCTACTTACCCATGGCTCTAACCACATCTCCCATAGGTAGGATAACTGACTCTAGTCGAGGCTGGGCAACCTAGATCATCCTATACTTAAGAATAACCTAAGCTCTGATACCACAAAACTGTCACGCCCCAACGCGGAATATCAGAATGCGAGACAGTTGCAAGCAAACGGGTACAAAGTGAGTACTAGACATCAAATCATTGGACAAGAATAAATACTAAAGCAATTGCATCTCATTAATAATTTCCAATGTCTAGTACAACCACTAATATCAGAGCCATTCTATAGGACCCAATTACATTGAATAAAAGTAAAAGACTAAACTTAAATTCTAACTACTAGGACGCTAGGGTACGCTTGACTTCACTCTTGGTCGTTCCTGTCCTCTTGAGTGTAAGCATCTTCCTTGTTCTCACCTGACAACACATAACCAATAACGTAGGGTGAGCGATAACGGCCAGTAAGACTTAAATCTCAGGATCAAGCATGCTTTAAATGATTAATATATTGAAAAGGTAGAGTAACTAATGATAGAGCGAGAGAGTCAAGTAATGAAAGAGATAGCATGATAGCATGTGATTGAAATAACACAAATTTTCAAATATAGTACAAGCGTCTAGTATAGCACAAATAGCAGAATGGCCATAGGACAAATAGCACAAAGTATAGCAATAGCACAATGTGTATAGTATAGCACTTTATTGTCAATAGACAACGAGAGAATATAGCACTTTTGATTGTCATTTAAATAGTCGAGATAGATAGCACTCGAGTGTAATGCCAAACACTCTAGTCATTTAACTCCCGCAGGCAAATAACACTTTTGAGCGCACATCCCAGGACCAGACCAGGCCCTTTATATATTGCCAGGCATTGGTTATATTGTTTATCTTTAGACAATCAGTCAATGGCCAATAGAGAGTACCAAGAAATAGATGAGAGTACTAGATGAATAGACGAGATAGTAGAGAGTGTGAATAGATGAGTGAGTCGAGTATAGATGAGAACTACAGGTCATTACACAAAAAACGTCGAGTAAACGGGCGATAGTAACAATTGCACAACACGCGTGATTGGTGTTGGCAGTCAGGTGGAATTCACTACCCTTCTACTGGCCATGTTATGCACAAGTCCAGAGGTCCAGCATGATTTAAGATAAGAGAGAGAGCATCTAAGGCCGTTTGGATCTTACTGTTCCCTAGAGGGTATCATAGGTGTTAGGGTACAACCAGCTTGTCGACCATGTGGGAATCCATGGACAGAGGAGACTTACAGAGGTCTTGAACAAGTATTCACTAGTCCGGCAGAAGGAGTATCCGGCGGAGAGTTCGTCCAAGTCAAGAGAAAGTGTGCACATAGAAACAAGTGCTCGACATTCTAGAGGAATTCTAGAACAGTGGAGCGTCGGCAACGGTATTCCCAAAACATCGCGAGAAAACGAAGACAAGTTCATTTAAAATTAATGTGGCAATTTAATTATATAATTGATATAAATTACCAGATGTATTATGAGATATTTTCATGCCAAGTTAAACCATAATGGATGGTTCAAGTGTGTGCATGTGTAAAAGAAATCATAGATAGAAATAGGTCATGTGCATGTCTTTTATATCACTCAATATACATTCAATTTATAACATGTATATTTACTACGTGTATGACTGTTAACAATGGGTGTAAACATTGTAGAAAGTTAGAGCATCACAAATCATGGGCTTTCATGCAAAAACCCCAGATTGCGACGTACCCCTATAAGGGTCGCGACAGGGTCAAATCAGAACGCGTCAGGGCCGTACAAAGATTGCGATAGGGCGGTCAGGTTAAGGAGCCAGATCGCGACTGGGTGGTCAGGTTAGGGAGCTAGATTGCGATTGGGTGGCCTGTCGCATTCAGAACACGACAGGTACTGTGTCGCGACGGGCCCTGAGAATGCGGCCTATCGGGCCGTCGCGTTCTCAGGTCTTGAGCCTGAGTCCAAGCGGGAAAAGGACAACACCTTGGATTGTGGTCCAGGTTGCCCTATTTTGACATAGGTTCATTCAGAAATTAAGAACTTATGATACAGTGGATGAAAAATTGCGAAATCACTTGAAAACTGATCTAGACATGCGAGGGTACTTACAGTAAATAGGAATTTTGAAACAATTATGGTTTGACTAGTTTTGAACAAGATCAAGCATGAGTAACACAGAACATGGTACAGTGCAGGTAAATGATTTAATTCAAGCCACATACTGGATGGAAATTAGGGCTTTCAGGGGCAAAAGATGCCTAACGCCCATCAGTATCTCCAGTTAAAATCTCATGGTATGGGGTCAAGTATACATGAAGATCTAGATTTAAGTTGAGGGTTCGGGGTCATGATGTTTGCAGAACTTCAAAACTCAAGAAGAAAAGATTGGCTCAATGGAAAATTGTGAAACAAGAAGGGTTTTGTTCCTGATGGATGGAACAATCTACAGACGAAATTAATTAGGTTTTGCTCGTGAGAATGCCTACCTTTGACTTGTTTGATCTCCTAGGATTTTAGAACTTGAAGAACTCGGGTAGAAGCTTGGTCCAGCCTTCTCCCCATGAATTCCTCTGCTCCTTGGCCTCCTCTCCTCGTCGAGTAAATCCCAGCAACGTGTTAGGACCGGCCATGGAGGGTTTAGAGAGTATTTAAGCTACTTGGGTTTCTATTTCCTAATAGAACTCTTAACTCCTATTTAATTCCAAGATTTCCTATTTTTATCATCCTTCCAAGCTTTCCAACTCTTAATTGGGTTAGGTTGGGATGCAAATTCGTGGCCAACCTATTAGGGTAGGGTTAGGAGTCCAATTCCAACTCAAATTACTTATTTTAATCTTTTAATACCCCTTTTCTATTTAGGTAATATTTAAGTTACGAATTTAGGGTATTTTCCTATTATTCATCTTTTAAAAATTCCCATTTTGGCCCATAAATTTTAGAGGGTCCATTTAACAAAGTCCATTACTTCTTTTCATTTAATGGGTTTTAATTAATTCTCTTTTCTTTGATTTTTCCAATTGACTTAATTTAATATTATTGAATTTTATTTTTCGAAAAATTCAGATTGCTACAGACTTGATGCTTAATGCTTAATATATTTGATAATGACATAATTGATGTTGAGAAGACATGATAAAATGACATAACACTATGATCACACATGCTTTCATGATATCTTATATGGAGTTTCTTTTATGTAGGAAATTGAGTGTGAATGAAAGTACAAGTCAAGAAGCAATCTCAAGCACAAAAGGATCTTGAAAAACACAAGCAACAATTAGCTGTCAACAGGCCTGAAGCCATCTGTCGACAACCAGTGAAGATGGTCAGGAGACAAGCTTCTGGAAGACAAGAAAAATCAGTAGCTGTCAACAGACAAGTCTCATCTGTCGATAGACTAGTTCAGCCTGTCGACAGCAAGAAGTCACATGTCGACAGCCCAGCCTCCCAGTAGGAAACATGGTTCTGGAAGCCAAGAATGCTGCAGTATCTATCGACAGCCAGAGGGCATCTGTCGACCGCCGCATGTTAAGTCACAACATGTGATAGACATGTGATCTCTATTAGGGTGTCCTCTTCTCTCACGAATCTCAAGACTTGGACACACCTATACATAGATCTTTTGGACCTATTTTCGAAGAAAGAAGCCTCCACACCAAACCCTAAGCAAGTCTCCAGCCTGATCAAAGTTAGATCCATCTCACAAGAGGAGTTGAAGCGGATTCATCCTCAAATCTCAAGCTTTGTCATCATCATTCGAACTACATCGACGTGAAGCTTGAAGTTCATCTGGACGAGCAACCTGAAGAGTTCAACTATTGGATTTGTTCTTCAACTCTGAACTCTTCCATTTTATTTTCTTCACATGTGTGTGTTGTTGGGTTGAGCATTCCTTGTACTCATCTCAAGTGTGTGTGTGGTTGATCTGAGATCGTGTTTGTCTCAGACTTCATGTGTGTGTTAGCGCCTGTGTGAACTTGCTTGATAAGCAGTTTGGCGGTGTGTGTGTGGATGGTGGACGTAGGATACACAACTTGTGTAGCCCAAACCACCTTAAATCTATGTGTCCTGTGGTTTGCTTGATCTGACGTTAGATGTATGCTAGGCACGATCACTCGTTCACACACTTATCACATTGTTAATCTCCTAAACGCACTCTACACACACATCTAAGTTAAAATTTGATCCATATCATTTTAAGCCTTCCCACAGTCAGTCTTAATTTCAAAAGAAGGTCAATTTGTTTTGTTTGGTAGTAATCGATTCAACCCCACCCCTTCTAGATTACTGCTTTAAGTAATTCCGCACGCCTTTCAATTGGTATCAGAGCGAGGTTTCTCCGATTTTACAGCTTTAATAGCTTGATCTAACGATCAGGAGAGATTCTGTTTAATGGAAACTAACAAAGATTTTATGGCTGAAGGACACTCAGTGTCTAGGCCTCCGTTTTTGACGGGACTGACTATACATACTGGAAAAACCAAATACATGTGTTTCTGAGAGCTCATGACTATGAGCTATGGAAGATCATAAGCAAGGGACCCTATGAGCTACCCGCTGATGAGGACACACTGGACAAGGGAACAGATTTGCAAAGGAACTTGAACTGGAGCACGTTGAACATGATGCAATGTGCTGTGCATCCGAAGGAATACTCAAGAGTCTCCACATGCAAATCTGCAAAGGAAATGTGGGACAAATTAGAACTGATATATGAAGGTACGTCCGAGGTAAGGGAAACCAAGGCTAGTATGCTTGTGTCTAAATATGATATATTTAAAATGAAAAATGAAGAAACAATTTCAGAAATGTTTGCAAGATTCATGATCATAATCAATGGTTTGAAAGGTCTTAAGAAAGAGTACAGTGAGAGTGACTTAGTAAAGAATATACTTCAGTCTCTTCCATCTTCTTGGCATACTAAGGCCACTCTCATTGAGGACTCTAAAGACCTGTCCACAATGAAATTAGACGAATTGATAGGTTCACTAATGACCTATGAAATCAATCTAAAAAGAAAAGAATCTAAGGTCAATCCAAGAAAATCTATTGCATTGAAAGCCTCTAACAAAGCCTCATCAAGTTCCAAGAAAGATATTCAACAAGAAAATGATGAAAATGAAACGTCTAGTGAAAGTGAGAATGATGAGATGGCTATGCTTACTAGACAATTCAAAAAATTCCTCAAGTTCAAAAAGAAGGGGCCAGGTAATTTCAAAACTCTTCCAAAAAGAGATTTTTCAAATAAATTCGATATAAACAAGAAAACTGACATGATTGTTTGCTATGAGTGCAAAAGACAGGGGCACATGAGAGGTGAATGCCCAGAGCTCAAAAGGAAGCTGAAAAAGACAAGTCTACATACAAGAAACCTAGGGCCATGATGGCAATCTGGAGCGATGAAGATGAAGATGAAAATGCTCAAGACAATTCTGATGATGAAGAAATCTAGTGCTTGATGGCAAGGAGTGAAGACTCCACCGAGGTAAATTCTTCCTTTGAAAGCTACATAGTTGAAGAATGGGAAGAAGCATATACCTTACTATTTGAAAAATTCTGTGAATACAAATATGAAAACAAAGCACTGAAAAAGAAAATCACCAATCTTGTGAATACCACAAGTAATGATAAACAAATTGCAATCCTAACTAGAGAGATAGAGCTTCTGAAAATTGAAAAGGAAAACCACTGTTGAAATGGATTGCATGAAAGAAAAACTTCAAGAGGATGAAAAATAAAAATAAATTATAAATAATCTGTTGAAACCCTTCAAAATGAGAATCAAAAGATTTAGAAAAAGATGGAAGAGGTTCAAAAAGAACTAAGAGGAAAGAAAGAAGATCTGTCAAGATTTGTTAAAGGAAAAGAATATCTTAATGCTGTTTTAGGAGTCAAGTCAACAACATCAAGGCATGGTCTTGGATTTCAAACTGAAAATCAAATGAAACTTGGAGAAAAATTGATCACATCTTTGTTCAATACAGTTCAAGTGTAAGCAAACAAGTTCAGTTAAAATCAAAGATCTGAAAAATAAACAAAAGAATTTAACTGGTCACAAGCAATGGCACCTGTCGATAGGCATTCAAGACAGAAATTGAACTGTCGACAGGTCTGGAAATCAATTGAAAAACCAAAACCATCCAAGCAACACAAAAGTCAAATGTATTAACGAGTTCAATACAACAGTAAAAGAAATGCAAAATTTCAAACTCCATCATGCAATTGTTGTAAAAAACTTGGCCATACGAAGCTACAATGCTGGAATAAACTGAACATGTTGAAATGCAAACAATGTGGATTCTAAAGCATTTACTTTCTGACATGAATGAAAGAATGGGACCTAAAGTAATTTAGGTACCAAAACTCCTTTTCTGATCTATCTATGCAGGAATGCCTAGCAACCCAAAATCAAAACAAGTGGTACTTGGACAGTGGCTGCTCAAGGCACATGACGGGCGATAAAGAAAAATTCTGTTTGCTGGTTGAAAAAGATAGAGGTCAGGTTGTGTTTGGAGGTAACAATAAGGGCCAAATAATTGGCACATGTAAGGTAGGTAAGAATGCCTCTAACTCCATAGAAAATGTGCTGTTAGTTGATGGTCTCAATCATAATCTTCTGAGCATTAGTCATTTGTGTGATTAAGGCCATAAAGTTATTTTGATTCAGATGCATGCCAATCATTGTTAAAAATTCTGGAAGTGTCAAATTTTCTGAAGAAGAGTCATCGCATAGCATCTAGTTGTTCTAGTGATCTAAATGAACCAGAAAATAAAAACTTGTGTCTTGTTGCAAATAGACAGGATAACTATCTTTATGGCATCGTAGGCTAAGCCATGCAAGCTCAATGTTCTGAACAAGATCATGAGATGAAACTGGTAAGTGGACTTCTTGAAATTTATTTCAATAAAAATGTGAGCTTTTGTGATGCATGTGCACAGGGAAAACAAACAAGAAAGTCTTTCAAACCTAATGCACCCGTAATCACCTTAAAACCTTTTGAACTGTTGCACATGGACCTTTTTGGACCTACAAGAACACTCAGTTTCAATGGTAAACGTTTTGGGTTTGTCATTGTAGATGATTTCTCTAGGTTCACTTGGGTTAAATTTTTAGTTCATAAATATAAAGTTCTGAAAATTTTTGAAGAATTCTTTAACAAAATTGAGCATGGAAACATAAACAAAATATGCTTAATCCGTACTGATCATGGGGGAGAGTTTGACAATAACTTATTTTCTGACTTCTGTAGAACCAATGTATTGAACACAAGTTTTCCTCTCCAAGAACTCCAGAACAAAATGGTGTAGTGGAGAGAAAGAACAGAACCTTGGTGGAAATGGCTCACACACTTCTAGTTGAAAGTCAACTCTCAAGGAGTTTTTGGGCAGAAGCTGTGAACACATTGATAGGATCGGATATTCGGTGATGGCAAAGCTAGAAGGGGGGGGGGGTTGAATAGATTTGCAGCGGAAACTTAAGCAATTTAAAAATTACTTCGAATTAATAAATCTACTCAATTCAAAACCCCACTGATCTGATGTGATTAAGTGCACAAAGTGTGTGAGACAATTGAACAATCAAATTATGTGAACTAGTATGTGAATGTTAAGAGTTTAATCGAACCCCTATGCATGCATCTAACGATGAGACAATATCAAACCATTGCACAGAGATTTTTAGGTGGTTTGGAAATCATACCACGTGACTCCTACGTCCACCCCTCACACTGTGAGGCATACACTACTCAAGAACTAAGTACAACACACACATGAGCACAGCAGCTCAACCACACACACCCACGCTAGATCAAGTTAACAATAGACCAGATCCTCTAGCCTTGATTTGATCAACACACCACGCACACAGAAAAACTGCTTATTAAGCGAGTTCAGCCATACAATCACACCACGCACGTTGTCTCATGCAAACACGCAATCAGAACAATAATCCACATGTGGATCAAGCACAAGGAACGCTTGAACCACTACCACACACACATAGATATGAAAAGTAGAACAGAAGAGAGTTATGAGTTGAGGATCAAATCCAAGATGTGAACTCTTTAGTGAGTTTATCCAGAAGACTTCAAACTTCACGTCGTTGACGACCACGTGATGAAGACAAGCTTGAACCGAGGACGAACAGGCTTCAACTCCGCTCGTGAGATGGATCTTCCACGAATAGGACAGTGAGTTGAAGCAGAGCGCAGGGAGAAGCCTTTCTCTGGGTTTTGCTTAGGGTTTTGGTATGGTGGCTTCTTGCTGCAAAAAAAAATTTCATATGATCTATATATATGGGTGTCCAAGTATGGAGAGTCGTGCTTGAAAGGATCACCCTAATATAGAACATATCCTGACCATCAGATCTGACTTTTCTCTTCGTCTGTCAACAGACACTTCATAGTTGTCGACAGCTACTACTCAGATCTGATTTCCAAAACCATGGTGTTGCTGGAAGGCCTATCTGTCGACAGGCGATTTGTTGGCTGTCGACAAGCAACCTGTATCTATTGACAGGTACATTTCATGTAAGGCCCTTGATTTTTCATCTTTGGGTGATTGCTTATGTATGTATAAATGTATGCCATCGATGTATAAATTTTATTGTGCATAGTACTTACTTGTTTACATTGCATGAATAAGTATTATT
The DNA here is from genome assembly GCA_014218235.1 of Colocasia esculenta. Lineage (NCBI taxonomy): Eukaryota > Viridiplantae > Streptophyta > Magnoliopsida > Alismatales > Araceae > Colocasia > Colocasia esculenta. The sequence goes on from CM024754.1 coordinate 171,619,896, forward strand.
TTAATGTTTGCATTATAGATTATATATATATATATATTATATATATATATATATATACATGTGTGGCGTACATAAAGTTCTGCAATTTAAGTCAGTTCTGGCGGCCAGTAGACGTCAATATGTGGGGACGCCAATCCAATTAAGCGGCCACATCAATGGACGCCAACTAAGAATTGGCAGCCTGTGATGTTGACGTCAATGTCCCAGATCTGTTGCGATTTTAGATCTGGAAATGCCTCCGGAAATGTCGCCCTTGGTTTAGGAAACCGTCCCCCAATGGTAACGTAGCCTACCCAAGCGCGTTTCCTAAACCCCCAACTATATATAAGAGACAGATTAGGGCTAAGTTAGGTCCTTTTGACTCTTTGGGTCAAAAACCCTATTTTCTGTGCGAAACCCGATTTTGGAACCCCTTGATCCGGCGACTGGAGGCTTCATCCGGCATTCTACATTGACTGGAGAGGGCTCTGAACATCCGGGAACGACTTCCCCACATTGGGGTGCAGAGGAGATCAACTCAGAACCCAGATCGAGAGAGTTTTGAGGACTCTTTGGCTTTGGCTGAGGAGCACTTCTCCGGCTTAAATCGTTGCTTGTGGATTTTCCAAGAGGCAAGTAACCCTTTAACATCACTCATACATGCGTTTAGTAAGTCCCAGGAATTTTTACGGATTTTCATTCGAGTCCTGGAACCCCAATTTCACCAAGTTTCTTGCGTTCAGTCTGTGTTTTGCATAGATAGGAACTTAACGGCGGGATCCCTTGCCGTTAAGATCTTAAGTTGGCGGTGACCTTTGTTGCCGTTAACCGATAGACGGCCACCTTTATGTCGTCAAGTTTGCCAGACTGCAATAGTGTGCATGTCTAACCTATATGACCTAATTTTTGGGATTTTGCGTACGAGGATATATGGTAAAATAATATGATATGTAAATTCCTTTAGGGAGTATGTTGTGGAATTTTATAAAATTTTGTGGAATACTTATTTATTAATTTTTTTCGAAATGTCTGGTCAACAGGTTTTTAATCTTGTAAAATTTCGTTTGTGCAATCTTGTGAATCAAAGTGTCATAAAATTTCTGTGCAATGTTTGTGGGTTTCAGTTCATACTATAGAAATTGGGAAATTTCTGATATCTGTGTCAATATTACATTTTCTGAATGGTAAAATAGTAAGCATGTTTTATTAGTGTAGAAATTCAGATAAATAGTGTGGAAACAGTTAAATTCCTAAAATTGACATATGTTAGGACTGTCAGTATCCATGTGTAGAATGAGTTGTGGGTCTGAACAATGAAAATCCATGCTAGTTTGACTATGTTTACCTTGTATAATACCACTATTAGAATTTTCATAATTTGTGTGTAATTCATAAAAATGCGAAATTGGTATGCGTGATGGGTAACCTGTAAGACGTTTGTGGTAAATTTTCGTACTTTAATGATGACAGTAACTACATATGTGGTTTTATGTGAGCATTGATCAATTAATACATGTTAATATGGTTGTTAATAAAATCTGCTAATTTCAGCATGATTAGACTTGTCGAATATGTTTAATACTGAGAACAGTAGTACCATGCTAGTTAATACTGAAGTATGTAAATGTGTAAGCATGAAATGGATGTGTTAAAATTGTGCATTAAGTGGTGTAAAAGATTAGAGAGAATGTGTAAATGTGCCAATGGGTGGCACTGCTACCCTAGAGGGTGTGGAACTGTACTGTGGTAAAGTCACCATGGGAAGGTTCATAGTGTGTGATATCCCATGGGCATTGGGATGAAATCCTGGAGGCGGACAAGTACCGCGGTTAGGGTGGAGAGTGCTTCTCCCGGTTCTGCGCAGTAACTAAGATTTATCACTGAAATGTCAAGGTGATAGATATATGTGTGATGTGATTAGTGTGTGTCCTTCTAGATGTGGTTTGGGCTATGTGTCATGACATTTAATAAAATGTGAACTTGTGGTTCTGTGAAAAGTGAATGTGTAAATTGTGGTAAATGATCATGTGAGATTATAAATCAATAGAATATCATTTAAAATGATAATTCTTATATGATGTAATGTATCCATATCAAACAAAACAGCAAGCTAGTGTGTATAAATGTGTTATCCTTGTGAAAATGATCATAGAATCCATGCTAGGAATGTCTTGTAAATGTGTAAACTCCAGTTTAAAAAAGGGATAGTCTTAGAATACAAATATGATTAAATGAGATAGTCTAGTATATTGAAAAATATGTAGAGAGCATGTGACATGTTTTAAATCATTGTAAAAATTGTTATGATTCATTATCATGTGTGGCATGTGTAGAAATCATGTTTAGGTTTTTCTTGAAACTTTATCAAGTCCATGCTTGTGCGATATCCGTATGACAGTGAACATGAAAAGTCATGTGATGTATGTATGTTTAGTGTGGTTGGATTTACTTGTGAGTTCTTTTGGACTCACTCTTGCTTCGGCGTACAGGTGCAGACATTTCTACTTCTTCCGAGAAGATCGTTAGGAGCGACTCAGAGCGGGAGTAGGAGACTTTGGTCTTGGATTCGGCATTGTACTTTCTTCTTTCATAGTATGTAATAAAAGACTTGTGAAGTTCATGTGGACAATATAATAGTTGTAATTTTCTCAGTTATGAAGTAATTGCTTTTCATTTCTATATAGACTGTGTATAAATGATGATGATGGAATAAGAGTACTATCCGGTTATTCATTCTGTTTCATATGTTATATATATTTATGTATGTTCCAGCCTATTGTACATTTGTTGGGTAAATGTTCCACTGCAGCGGCATTATTATACCGATGTGGGTTGGTGTAACGTACTGGTATAAGGAGGGTCGTTACAGAGATTGGTATCAGAGATACAAGCTGAAATTGTACATAAATATACACATACCATCATTCATTGTATGCTAAGTCTGTGTAGATGTCCACATAGATAAGTAATAGTTAGAAATTAGATAGTCTAATTCTAATTTGTGATTAGATCATTTTGCAGGGTATAGCTTCATGTGGTAGGCGTGGTGTTCCTGCTGTGAGGGTGAGCAGAGGAGAGATGAGCCTCGATGTGAGGATCAGGGTGAGCAGTAGGCCCCAGCACCCCAGGGCCTATGCTTACCCCTCCGCCACCAGTAGATTATGGAGTGTTCATGTAAGGACTAGTGCAGCCATGCAGGCCCACACCCAGGCTGCACTCCAGGCTCAGCTGGAGGCTCAGCAGGCTCAGGTTAGAATGATAGACAGAGTGGGTTTACTTGATGATATGTTACTATGTTGCTATGCTATATGTGTTGCTTATGATGTTTTCTGTGGCAGGCTCAAGTGTGTAGTTCCCAGGCTCAGGACCATGGTGGACCCTCCATCATGAAAACGGTTCAAAAGGATGTCGCCACCCTCTTTTAAGGGGAGAGAGAACGATCCATAACTTGCTGAGAGCTGGATGAGAGAGATCAAGAAGATCTTCCGGGCTATTAGGTGTTTGAGGATGACAAAGTCACTTTAGCCACCTATATGCTACAAGTAGTGTTGTTTAATTATGCATTTAGTTTCTCTGAGTTTAAAGTATTTAGATTAGTCCTTATGGGTGGTTTTGGCAGGAGCGAGCCGACGTGTGGTGGTCCTCGTTACTTCATACTCAGTTCGAGGGCGGTGCTGTGGAGATTGGTTGGTACGAGTTCGTGAGGCTCTTCTGAGCCAAGTTTGTTCCGGAGCACATCCAGGACAAGATGGAGCAAGAGTTCCTCTCGCTGACTTAGGGCTCTATGACCGTACTGGAGTACGAGGCCAGGTTTGCCGAGTTGTCTAAGTATGCCCCTCATATTGTAGCTAATGAGCGCAGGAAGGCGAAAAAGTTTGTGATGGGTCTGAGGCCATGGCTGAGGACGAGATTGGTGGCTTTTGACCATCGTACCCTCAATGAGGCCCTTAGCACATCGTGTCTTCAGGAGGGAGAGATGGAGCAGTATTTGGAGGAGAAGAAGGCTTCTCAGAAGAGGCCTGCAGCTCCTTTCCAGAGGCAGGAGAGGAAGAAGGCGGCTTTTCAGTCACCGCAACGTCCCCTGGCATCGGGAAGCAGTCAGGTACCTTCTCAGCATTCCCCTAATGGCCAGAAGGAGTGTCCTCATTGCGGGAGGGCACATGGCGTTACGGAATGTTGGAAGTTGGCGGGGAAGTGCTTGAAGTGCGGGAGTAGCGAGTATAGGATCAAGGATTGCCCCAGACTGCAACAGGGAGGTCAGCGTGGAGCGGCACCAACCCTAGTAGCAGTAGCAGTAGCAGCAGCAGCGCCAGCTACAGGACGACCAGGGAGACCTCGAGCCCCAGCTCGAGTGTTTGCATTAGCTCGTGAGGACGCCGAGCAGGCGGATCATGTCACCGAAGGTACGGTTTTGTTCTTAGGTGTGCATGCTCGGGTTTTGTTCGATACGGGTGCTACCCACTTGTTCATTTCCGAGCATTTTTCTAGGCAGTCAGCCTTAGAGTCAGGGATAGAGTCTGAGGATTTAGAAGTCTCTTTGTCTGTGCACACACCTGCGGGCACGGTATCGACTAGGAAGTGTATTCTGTCTTACCGATGTGCATTGAGGATAGAGTCCTAGAAGGGTGTTTCTTCTTGCTAAAGATGAAGGACTATGATGCTATTCTGGTCTGGATTGGCTAGAGGGGCACTATGCATTAGTAGATTGTCGTGGGAAGAAGATTATTTTCCGCATTCCTGGTGAAGATGAATTTTCTCATCCTTTGCCAAGGAACTTGGTAGGAAAGTTTGTCATCTCTGCTATGAGGGCGATGAGAATGGTGAACAAGGGTTGTGACGCTTTTCTTTCCAGCGTGATATTAGTACCCAAGGCTGATGAGTCACTTACTCTTGCGAAGATTGATGTAGTGCGGGAGTTTCCAGATGTTTTTCCTGATGATTTATCTGGATTGCCACCGGCTAGAGAGATAGAGTTCACTCTAGAGTTGCTTCCAGGCACCTCTCCTATCTCGAAGGCACCTTATCAGATGGCAACTGCAGAATTAGCTGAGCTAAGGAAGCAATTGCAGGATTTGTTAGATAAGGGATTCATTCGCCCTAGTGTTTCCCCTTGGGGCGCACTTGTCTTATTCGTGAAGAAGAAGGATGGGTCACTTAGGTTATGCATTGATTATAGAAAGCTAAACCAAGTGACGGTGAAGAATAGGTATCCCTTACCTCAGATTGATGATTTGTTTGACCAGCTGCAAGATGCATCAGTCTTTTCTAAGATTGATTTGCGGTCTGGTTATCATCAGTTGAGGATTATGAGTGAGGATGTGTCCAAGACGGCTTTTAGAACCCGTTATGGACATTATGAGTTTTTGGTTCTTCCTTTTGGTTTGACCAACGCCCTGGTAGGGTTCATGGATCTCATGAACAGGGCGTTTAGACCATACTTAGATAGTTTCGTCGTAGTTTTTATTGATGACGTGTTGGTCTACTCTTCGGATGAGGCCACACACCGTCAGCATTTGAGGGTAGTATTAGAGGTTCTCCGTGAGCACAAGCTGTATGCAAAATTCAGCAAGTGCAATTTTTGGTTGCGCGAGGTTCATTTCCTTGGGCATGTTATCTCTGGTGCTGGTGTAGCAGTTGATCCCGCAAAGGTCCAGGCTGTTTTGGATTGGGAGATTCCCAAGACTCCTTCGGAGATTATGAGTTTTCTTGGTCTGGCGGGTTATTATCGGCGATTCATTGAGGGATTTTCATCCATCGCCGCACCAATGACTCAGCTAACCAGGAAGGGAGTAAAGTTTGTCCAGTCTGAGGAGTGTGAGAGTAGTTTTCAATTATTGAAGACTAAGCTCACATCGACTCTTGTGTTAGTTTTGCCGAGCGGTGTAGAGGGTTTTCCTATCTACACGGATGCATCTCAGATTGGCCTTGGCTATGTATTGATGCAGCAAGGAAGGGTAGTAGCGTATGATTCTCGTCAATTGAAGGAGCATGAGCGAAACTATCCGACTCATGATCTTGAGCTTGCGGTAGTGGTTCATGCACTAAAGATCTGGAGACACTACCTTTATGGTGTCAGATTTGAGGTGTTCACTGACCACAAGAGTCTAAAGTATCTTTTCTCCCAAAAGGAATTAGACCTTAGGCAGAGAAGATGGATTGAGTTTCTGAAGGACTATGACTTCGACCTCCAGTATCATCCTGGAAAGGCGAATGTTGTAGCGGATGCCCTTAGTAGGAAGAGATCGTCTCTCTAATAGGATTGGAAGATGTTGGAGGATGCGGCGTGTGCGATGACTGAGTTAGAGTCATCATTGTGCCAGGCTTTTGTAGCTCAGTTGTCCATTAGGTCTTTGGTGTTGGATGAGGTGATCGAGCAACAAAAAGCCGACCCTAGACTCCAAGAGTTAGTGGGCAAGGCAGGCATTGCTCGTGATGAGGATGGTGTGATTAGATTCCATCACCGTGTCTGCGTTCCCGATATAGTAGATGTTCGTGAGCATGTATTAGCAGAAGCTCATAGGTCTAGATTCTCTATTCATCTAGGTAACACTAAGATGTACCAGGATTTGAAGAGATCTTTTGGTGGTATGGCATGAAGAAGGATGTAGCGGAGTATGTGTCTTGATATCTTGTATGCCAGCAAGTAAAGGCAGAGCGGCAACGACCATCTGGGCTTATGCAGAAGATGGAGATTCCAGTATGGAAGTGGGAAGCTGTCACTATGGATTTTGTTACGGGTTTGCCTCGATCCAGATGGGGTAATGACTCGATTTGGGTAGTGGTAGATAGATTCTCGAAGATTGTGCATTTCTTGCCCATGAAGAAGAAGCAGTCAGTAGAGAGTTTAGCTAGATTGTATATTAGTAGCATTATTAGATTGCATGGTGTCCCGAAGTCGATCATTTCGGATCAAGATCCGAGATTTACTTCGAGGCTGTGGAAGGGTCTTCAGGATGCGTTAGGTTCGGAGCTGAAGCTCAGTTCGGCGTTTCATCCCCAGACAGATGGACAGTCCGAGAGGACTATCCAAACACTCGAGGATATGTTGAGAGCATGTATTCTGGATTGGAAGGATGATTGGGAGCGCCATTTACCTCTAGTGGAGTTCGCATATAACAACAGTTTTCATGCGAGTATTGGTATGGCTCCATTTGAGGCGTTGTATGGTAGGCCTTGTAGATTTCCTTTATGTTGGAAGGAAATAGGCGATAGGCAGCTGATTGGTCTGGAGTTAATTCAGGAGACTTCGGATAAAGTCCAGTTGATTAGGAAGGGGCTTGTTGCGGCACAGGATAGGAAGAAGAGTTATGCAGACAACATGAGGAAGGATTTGGAGTTCGTGGTAGGTGAGCATGTCTTTTTAAAGATTTTGCCTACTCGTGGTGTAGTTAGATTTGGCAGACATAGTAAGTTAAGTCCAAGATTCATTGGCCCGTATGAGATTCTCAAACGATTGGGCAACGTGGCATATGAGCTAGCTTTACCCCCAGCGTTAGCTAATGTTCATCATGTTTTCCACGTATCTATGCTCAGAAGGTATGTCAGAGATCCATCTCATGTTATTAGCCACGAGCCAGTGGAGATCCAGCCAGATCTTTCTTATGTGGAGCAACCAGTAGCTATTCTTGACCGGAAGGTTCAGCATCTCCGGAACAAGAGTATTGCATCGGTGAAAGTCTTATGGCGTAACTTCTCGCGAGAGGAGGCTACTTGGGAGCTTGAGGATGCAATGAAGAAGAAATATCCTCAATTGTTTGAGTAACGTCGATCCAACTTCGAGGATGAAGTTTCTTTAAGGGGGAGAGGGTGTAAGGCCCTTGATTTTTCATCTTTGGGTGATTTCTTATGTATGTATAAATGTATGCCATCGATGTATAAATTTTATTGTGCATAGTACTTACTTGTTTACTTGCATGAATCAGTATTATTTTAATATGTGCATTGTAGATTATATATATATATATATGCAGTGTGGCGGGGGGTTTTGTACGCCCCCACCGCACTACAGCAGGGACCTGCATTTCGCGCGCCGCAGGCGCGCGAAACGGCAGGTCCCGTTTTTTTTTTTTAAATATGCACTGTCGGATCTCAATCCGACGGTGTGGGCTGCGGTACGGCGGGGCCGCACCGCCGTACCGCAGTATACTCTACATATATATATATATATATATATATATATATATATATAATGTGTGGCGTACATAAGTTTCTCCAGTTTTTAGTTCAGTTTTGGCAGCCAGTAGACGTCAATATGTATGGACGCCAATCCCAATTAAGCGGCCACATCGATGGACGCCAACTAAGAATTGGCGGCTTGTGATGTTGACGTCAATGTCCCAGATCTGTTGCGATTTTAGATCCGGAAACGCCTCCGCAAATGTCGCCCTTGGTTTAGGAAACCATCCCCCAACGGTAATTTAGCCTACCCAAGTGCGTTTCCTAAACCCCCAACTCTATATGAGAGACGGATTAGGGCTCAGTTAGGTCCTTTTGACTCTTTGGGTCAAAAACCCTATTTTCTGTGCGAAACCCAATTTTGGAACCCCTTTATCCGATGACTGGAGGCTTCATCCGGCATTCTACATCGACTGGAGAGGGCTCTGAACATCCGGGAATGACTTCCCCACACTGGTGTGCAGAGGAGATCAACTCAGAACCCGGATCGAGAGAGTTTTGAGGACTCTTTGGCTCTGGCCGAGGAGGGCTTCTCCAGCTTAAATCGTTGCTTGTGGATTTTCCAAGATGCAAGTAATCCTTTCACATCACCCATACATGTGTTTAGTAAGTCCGAGGAATTTTTACGGATTTTTATTCAAGTCCTGGAACTCCAATTTCACCAAGTTTCTTGTGTTGAATCTGTGTTTTGCACAGACATGAACTTAACAGCGGGATCCCTTGCCGTTAATATCTTAAGTTGGCGGAAACCTTTGTTGCCGTTAACTGATAGACGGCCACCTTTATGCCGTCAAGTTCGCCAGATTGCAACAGTGTGCATGTCTGACCTATATGACCTAATTTTCAGAGTTTTGCGCATGAGGATATATGGTAAAATTAATATGACATGTAAATTCTTTTAAGGGAGTATGTTGTGGAATTTTATAAAATTTTGTGGAATGCAATATTTATTAAATTTTTTTGAAATGTCTGGTCAACAGGTTTTTAATTTTGTAAAATTTTGTTTGTGCAATCTGTGTGGAATCAAAGTGTCACAAAATTTTTGTGCAATGTTTGTGGGTTTCAGTTCATACTATAGAAATTTGGGAAATTTCTGATATCTGTGTAAATTATTACATTTTTTGAATGGTAAAATAGTAAGCATGTTTTATTAGTGTAGAAATTCAGATAAATAGTGTGGAAACAATTAAATTCCTAGAAATTGACATATGTTTAGGACTGTCAGTATCCATGTGTAGAATGAGTTGTGGGTCTGAACAATGAAAATCCATGCTACTTTGACTATGTTTACCTTATATAATACCACTGTTAGAATTTTCATAATTTGTGTGTAATTCATAAAAATGCGAAATTTGGTATGCAAGATGGGTAACCTGTAAGAAGTTTGTGGTTAAATTTTCGTACTGTAATGTTGACAGTAACTACATATGTTGGTTTTATGTGAGCATTGATCAATTAATATATGTTAATATGGTTGTTAATAAAATCTGCTAATTTCAGCATGATTAGACTTGTTTCGAATATGTTTAATACTGAGAATAGTAGTACCATGCTAGTTAATACTGAAGTATGTCAATGTGTGAGCATGAAATGGATGTGTTAAAATTGTGCATTAACTGTGTGTTAAAAGATTAGAGAAAATGTGTAATGTGCCAATGGGTGACACTACTACCTTAGAGGGCTGTGGAACTGTACTATGGTAAAGTCCCCACGGGAAGGCTCATAGTGTGTGATATCCCATGGGCATTGGGATGAAATCCTGGAGGCGGACAACTACCACTGGTTAGGGTGGAGAGTGCTTCTCCTGGTTCTGCGCAGTAACTAAGATTTATCATTGAAATGTCAAGGTGATAGATATATGTGTGATGTGATTAGTGTGTGTCCTTCTAGAGGTGGTTTGGGCTATGTGTCACAACATTTAATGAAATGTGAACTTGTGGTTCTGTGAAAAGTGAATGTGTAAATTGTGTAATTGATCATGTGAGATTATAAATCAATAGAATAGCATTTAAAATGGTAATTCCTTATATGAATGTAATGTATCTATATCAAAAACAACAAGCTATTCATGTGTATAGATGTGTTATCCATGTGAAAATGATCATAGAATCCATGCTAGGAATGTCTTTTGTAAAATGTGTAAACTCCATGTTTAAAAAGGGTTATAGTCTTAGAATACAAATGTGATTAAATGAGACTTAGTTTAGTATATTGAAAAATATGTAGAAAGCATGTGATAGGTTTTAAATCATTGTAAAAATTGTTATGAGTCATTTATCATGTATGGCATGTGTAGAAATCATGTTTAGGTTTTTCTTGAAACTTTTATCAAGTCCATGCTTGTGCGATATCCGTATGACATGAGAACGTGAAAAGTCATGTGATCTATGTATGTTTAGTGTGGTTAGAGTTACTTGTTGAGTTCTTTTGGACTCACTCTTGCTTCGGCATACAGGTGCAGACATTTCTACTTCTTCCGAGGAGATCGTTAGGAGCGACTCGGAGCGGGAGTAGGAGACTTTGGTCTTGAGTTCGACATTGTACTTTCTTTCTTTCATAGTATGTAATAAAAGACTCTGTGAAGTCTCATGTGGACAATATAATAGTTGTAATTTTCTCAGTTATGAAGTAATTGCTTTTCCATTTCTATATAGACTGTGTATAAATGATGATGATGGAATAAGAGTTACTATCCGGTTATTTCATTCCGTTGTCATATGTTATATATATTTGTGTATTTTTCAGCCTATTGTACAATTGTTGGGTAAATGTCCCACTGTAGCGGCGTTCATTATACCGATGTGGCACTACAAGAGAAAGCGGTATTACCGACGGATATTTCCGACGGAATTGTTCCGTCGGTAATATTGACGGATATGCCGATGGAAATATTTCCGTCGGTATATTTTTCGGAAATACTGACCGATAGACTCCGTCGGAAATATCCGTCGGAATGATCGACAGAATAATTTTAGTCGGATACTTACCGACGGATATTCGGACGGAATAATTCCATCGGAAATATCTGTCGGTAAACCCGCACTTTCGTGCTCCCGCCATCCTTGTAAAATGCTCACTCTCTCTCTCTCTCTCTCTCTCTCCCCTTCTCTCTCTCTCTCTCTCTCTCTCTCTCTCTCTCTCTCTCTCTCTCTCTCTCTCTCTCTCTCTCTCTCTCTCTCTCTCTCTCTTGCCCCTCGCCGCCGAGAGTTGCTCCGCCCCGCCGGCCGCCACGACCTACACCACCGCCGCCGTCTAGCTGCACCACGTGTACCACTGCCGCCGCCGTCGAGCTTCGCCGTCGAGCATCGCTGCCATTACGTACCCCCTCCCCTTCTCCTCCCCCTCCTATAGGCTGCCCCCCTCCCCTCCCCCACTGTCCCCCCCCTCCCCCCCTCCGTCCCACCCTCCCCCCTCCCCCACTGTCCGCCCTTTCCCCTCCCCCTCCCGTGTGCAGCCCCCCACCCCTCTAGACGGCCCTCCCCCCTCCCCCCCCCTCCCCCCTCCCCCACAGTGCCCTCCTCCCCCACAGTGCGCTCCCCCACCATCCCGCCCTCTCCCACAGTGTAGCAACCTGAATTTTTGCAAAATATAAAAATTTAAATAAAGAATTAAAACCTAGCTAAATGGATATTTAATGAAAAGAGAATTAAATAAAACCCATTAAATGGAAAAGAGTAATGGGCTTTGCTTAATGGACCATCTAGAATGTATTGGGTCAAAATATGAATTTACAAAGGGAGAATAATAAGAAAATACCCTAAATTCGGAGTTTTATTATCTCATAATTGGAAAGGGGTTATTAAAGCAATAAAAGTGGCAATTAGAGTTGGAATTGGATTCCTAAACCTACCCCATATGGTTTAGCACGAATTTGGATCTCTTCCTAGCCTAAATAGATATTGGAAAGCAAGGAAGGAAGGTTGGAGTTAGGAAATCTCGTAATTAAAAGCAATTAGAGTAGAAATAGGAATATGAACTTGTGTTGACGTGGAGAAGAGGTCAAGGAGGAGAGGATCTCGTGGGAAGGAGTTCTTGGAGCTTCTTCCTCGTTCTTCAAGTTCTAGCCTTAGAAGACAAATCGAGTCAAAGGTAGGCATTCTCACGAGCAAAACTCAATTAAATCCATCTATAGATTATTCCATACATCAGGAACAAAAGCCCTCTTGTTTCACTCTTTTTCATCGAGCCAATATTTTGTTCTTGATTTTTGAAGTCCTGCAAACATGATAATCCCGAGACATCATGTTTAATTCTTGTCTCCTTGTACACTTGATCCCATGCTACGAAATTTTTATTGTAAATATTTGATCTTGTTAGGGATCTTTTGACCCCGAAAGCCCTAATTTCTGTTGAGCATGTTACTCGAATTAAATCCATCTTGCTCCCTGTGTCATGTTCTATGTTACTCATTCTTGTTCGTTCTCAAACCATGTTCAAACCATGCACTCTCTCTAATTCCTAATTACTGGAAGTACTCTCGCATGTCTAGTTCCATTTGTCACTAATTTCGTGATTTTTCATCATGTATATAATTAGTTATGAATTTCCAAATGACCATGTATCAAAATTTGAATGTTTTGGTCCGCAATCCAATGTCTGGTCTGACTCCTGTCAGAGTTAAGCGCAGACCACCAGATCGCGACAGGCCGATATGTCGCCTTCTGGGTCTGGTTGCGACAGTCCACTTGTCGCGTTCAGGATGCGACAGGTAAGCCGTCGCGATCTCTGTGCCCGTCCTGTCGCGATCCTTTTCCGCCTTTGTCGCGTTCTCAGTTGCTGATCCACAGGTCATGTCGCGACCCATGCATGTGCTTGTCGCGATCTGCCCGTACCTGTCGCGACCCTTACATGGGTACGTCGCCTTCACAGGATTTTACATAAAAACCCATAAAAATTATTCTGTCGCCTTTTTACAATTATACCCCAAGTAAAAACTTGTTTTAAAAATGGAGCTACATTGAATGATTTAAAATACATATTCACGACTTATTTCTATCTATGATTTCTCTTACACATGCACACACATGAACCACCCATATATGACTGAAAATCTGGCATAAAGTATCTCATAACGTATCTGGTAATTTATTGCAATGAAGTATATTACTTGCCCTATTTTAAAAGACTTGTATTCGTTTCTTGCGTTGTTTATATACCGATATAAACGCTCCACTGTTCTAGAATTCTTCTAGAACGTCGAGCACCTGTTTTATAAACACACTTTACTTGGCTTGTGGTGAACTCTCCGTCAGATATTCCTTTCGCCGGACTAGTGAACTCTTGCACAAGGCCTCCGTAAGTCTCCTCTGATCATGGATTCCCACATGGTCGACGAGCCGGTTGTACCCTAACCCCATTACACCTTAAGAGATCGATATGATCCTAACGGCTATTAGAAGTTCGCTCTTACCTTGAATCACGTCGGACCTCTAGACTTGTGCATAACATGGCCAGTGGGAAGATCGTGAATTCCACCTGACTGCCAATACGACGTGCGCGTGTTGTGCAACTGTTACTCTCGCCTGTTTACTCGACGTGTTATGTGCAATGTCCATTAGCTCTCATCTGTACTCTACTCGCTCGTCTATTCACGTTCACTCTACTATCTCGTCTATTCATCTAGTGCTCTCATCTACTTCTTGGTACTCTATATTGGCCATTGACTGATTGTCTAAAGATATACAATATAACCAATGCCTGGCAATATATAAAGGGCCCGATCTGGTCCTGGGATGTGCGCCCGAAAGTGCTAGTGCCCATGGGAGTTAAATGATCAGAGTGTTTTGGCATTACACTTAAGTGCTATCTATCTCGACTATCTATATGACAATCAAAACACAAAACGTGCTATACTCTCTCGATGTCTAGAATGACAAACAAGTGCTATACTCGTCGTACTATTATCATACTAGTGCTAGTTGTGCTATGGCAATCCTGCTATTCGTGCTATACTCGATGTTTGTGCTATTTTTGGAAACTATACTCGATCTCGTGCTATTGTGCTATCTCTTGCTATATTTTGACTCTCTTGTACCTACTATCTTTAGATACTCTGCCATTTAAATGCGTTAATTATTTAAAGCCTGCTTGAGCCTGAGATTTAAGTCCTACTGGGCGTTATCGTTCACCCTACGTTATTTGATGTTGTGTTCTCAGGTGAGACCGAGGAAGACACATACACTTAAGAGGAAGGGAATGACCAAGAGTGAAGCCAGGAGTACCCCCGAGTCATTATGTTATCTTAGAGTTGTAGTTTGTTATTTCCTTTTCTTGCTATGTAATTGGGCCCTATAGAATGGCTCTGATATTAGTGGTTGTAACTAGACATTGAAAAGTTATTAATGAGAAAGGTTGTTTTAGTATTATTCAATGTGCAATGGTTTGATGTCTAGTACTCGCTCTATACCCTTTTTCTTGCAACTGCCTTCGCGCTTCAATATTCCGTGTCGGGGCGTGACACACAGTGCCCTCCCCCACTGTCCCCTCCTCCCCCACAGTCCCCTGTCCCCCTCCGTCCCGCCCTCCCCCTCCCCCACTGTCCCCCCTCCGTCCAACCCTCCCCCTCCCCCACAGTGCCTTCCCCCACAGTGCCCTCCTCCCCCACAGTGTGCTCCCCCACCGTCCCGCCCTCCCCCACAGTGCCCTCCCCCACTGTCCCCCCCTCCCCCACAGTGCGCTCCATATTTGTTCGAATTTCCCCAAGAAGAATTATTTATAAAGTAATGTCTCTATAGTTTTTGCGTTTGAAAATACCTCAAATTTTGATTCCTCTCTGCATTGGACACATGTTATTTTGTTACTAGATGGATTAACTTACGAACAAGCTTTAATGAGCAAATTCTGGGGTAAAAAAATCAGCAAGAAACTAGATCGTTTTAAAATAATTTGTTTTCAATAATTTAGTTTCAATTTGTTCTGCAGGAGACCTATGACAGGACGATGACGGATAGCTTTGTAGAGGGCACTCCCCAGCCAGACTTGGATCCCGAGGCTTGGGTCGACGCAGCGGGAGGGCCGAGGAAGGGTCGAGGGTACGACTTTGGGGACAACCTGGATACTACCCCAGTGTTGTCCTCATATGCGAGTTCGGTCGCTCCTCCGGCATACGCGAGTTCATCTGCTGCACCGCCCGTTAGTGGTGTAGAGGAGATTAGAACCCTCAATCGGGAAGAGCTACAGGAAGAGCTACGAATGCACTTCGGCGATATAGTTCAGCAGTTGATCTCAGCCATGCAGGGAGTACGCCCCTCACAGCCAGCCCCTCAGGTCAGTATTACTATTAATTTCATATACTTTGAATGAAATGAAACCACTAAAGAATGTCAAAAGGGAAAAAAGGAAATCTCAATTAATTAACCTTACAGAAGTGTAAAGGGCATTCAAATGACGGATCTAAAAAAAACCAAAGTCTAAAGGGTCAAAACACATAACCCGGGGGTCCAAAATCCCAAATAGGGATCTGATTGGTGTGTCGTTTGCTCCGACACGACCGGGTGGGTTAAATTGACGTGTGCGAACTGACGGAATCCGATTTGGATTCCCGGATTGGGTTGGGTGTTGAAATGATGGATCTAAAAAAAACCCAAGTCTAAAGGGTTAAAACACATAGCCCAGGGGTCCAAAATCTCAAATAGGGATCTGATCGGCGTGCCGTTCACTCCGACACGACCGAGTGGGTTAAATTGACGTGTGCGAATTGACAGAATCCGATTTGGATTCCTGGATTGGGTTGGGCGTTGAAATGATGGATCTAAAAAAAACCCAAGTCTAAAGGGTCAAACCACACAACCCGGGGGTCCAAAATCTCAAATAGGGATCTGATCGGCGTGCCGTTTGCTCCGACACGATCGGGTGGGTTAAATTGAGGTGTGCGAACTGACGGAATCAGATTTGGATTCCGAGATTGGGTTGGGCGTTGAAATGACGGATCTAAAAAAAACCCATGTCTAAAGGGTCAAAAACACACAACCGGGGGTCCAAAATCCCAAATAGGGATTGATCGGCGTGCCGTTCACTCCGACACGACCGGGTGGGTTAAATTGACGTGTGTGAACTGACGGAATCCGATTTGGATTCCCGGATTGGGTTGGGTGTGAAATGATGGATCTAAAAAAAACCCAAGTCTAAAGGGTCAAAACACACAACCCGGGGGTCCAAAATCCCAAATAGGGATCTGATCGGTGTGTCATTCACTCCGACATGACCGGTAGGTTAAATTGACGTGTGTGAACTGACGGAATCCGATTTGGATTCCCGGATTGGGTTGGGCGTTGAAATGACGGATCTAAAAAAACCCGAGTCTAAAGGGTCAAAACATACAACCCGGAGGTCCAAAATCCCAAATAGGGATCTGATCGGCGTGCCGTTCACACCGACATGACCGGGTGGGTTAAATTGACGTGTGCGAACTGACGGAATCCGATTTGGATTCCCGGATTGGGTTGGGCGTTGAAATGATGGATCTAAAAAAACCCGAGTCTAAAGGGTCAAAACATACAACCCGGGGGTCCAAAATCCAAAATAGGGATCTGATCGGTGTGCCGTTCACTCCGATACGACCGGGTGGGTTAAATTGACGTGTGCGAACTGACGGAATCCGATTTGGATTCCCGGATTGGGTTGGGCGTTGAAATGACAGATCTAAAAAAAATCCAAGTCTAAAGGGTCAAAACACACAACCCGGGGGTCCAAAATCCTAAATAGGGATCTGATCAGCGTGCCGTTCACTCCGACACGACCGGGTGGGTTAAATTGACATGTGCGAACTGACGGAATGCGATTGGATTTTCGGATTTTGTTGGGCGTTGAAATGATGGATATAAAAAAAAACCAAGTCTAAAGGGTCAAAACACACAACCCGGGGGTCCAAAATCCAAAATAGGGATCTGATCGGCGTGCCATTCACACCGACACGACCGGGTGGGTTAAATTGACGTGTGCGAATTGACGGAATCCTATTTGGATTCCTGGATTGGGTTGGGCGTTGAAATGACGGATCTTAAAAAACCGAGTCTAAAGGGTCAAAACATACAACGCGGGGGTCCAAAATCGCAAATAGTGATCTGATCGGCATGTCGTTCACTCCGATACGACCGGGTGGGTTAAATTGACATGTGCGAACTGACGGAATCCGATTTGGATTCCCGGATTGGGTTGGGCGTTGAAATGACGGATCTAAAAAAAACCCAAGTCTAATGGGTGAAAACACACAACCCGGGGGTCTAAAATCCAAAATAGGGATCTGATCGGGTGCCATTCACACCGACACGACGGGTGGGTTAAATTGACGTGTGCGAATTGACGGAATCCTATTTGGATTCCTGGATTGGGTTGGGCGTTGAAATGACGGATCTTAAAAAACCGAGTCTAAAGGGTCAAAACATACAACGCGGGGGTCCAAAATCGCAAATAGTGATCTGATCGGCATGTCGTTCACTCCGATACGACCGGGTGGGTTAAATTGACATGTGCGAACTGACGGAATCCGATTTGGATTCCCGGATTGGGTTGGGCGTTGAAATGACGGATCTAAAAAAAACCCAAGTCTAATGGGTGAAAACACACAACCCGGGGGTCTAAAATCCAAAATAGGGATCTGATCGGTGTGCCGTTCACATCGACATGATCAGGTGGGTTAAATTGATGTGTGCGAACTGACGGAATCGATTTGGATTCCCGGATTGTGTTGGGCGTTGAAATGATGGATCTAAAAAAAACCAAGTCTAAAGGGTCAAAACACACAACCCGGGGATCCAAAATCCCAAATAGGGATCTGATCGGCATGCCGTTTGCTCCGACACGATCGGGTGGGTTAAATTGAGGTGTGCGAACTGACGAAATCAGATTTGGATTCCCGGATTGGGTTGGCGTTGAAATGACGGATCTAAAAAAAACCCCATGTCTAAAGGGTCAAAACACACAACCCGGGGGTCCAAAATCCCAAATAGGGATTTAATCGGCGTGCCGTTCACTCCGACACGACCGGGTGGGTTAAATTGACGTGTGTGAACTGACGGAATCCGATTTGGATTCCCATATTGGGTTGGGCGTTGAAATGACGGATCTAAAAAAAACCCAAGTCTAAAGGGTCAAAACACACAACCCGGGGGTCCAAAATCCCAAATAGGGATCTGATCGGTGTGTCGTTCACTCTGACATGACCGGGTGGGTTAAATTGACGTGTGTGAACTGACGGAATCCGATTTGGATTCTCGGATTGGGTTGGGCGTTGAAATGACGGATCTAAAAAAAACCCGAGTCTAAAGGGTCAAAACATACAACCGGAGGTCCAAAATCCCAAATAGGGATATGATCGGCGTGCGTTCACACCGACATGACCGGGTGGGTTAAATTGACGTGTGCGAACTGACGGAATTCGATTTGGATTCCCGGATTGGGTTGGGTGTTGAAATGACGGATCTAAAAAAAACCCAAGTCTAAAGGGTCAAAACATACAAACCGGGGGTCAAAAATCCCAATAGGGATCTGATCGGCGTGTCGTTCACTCCGATACGACCGGGTGGGTTAAATTGACGTGTGCGAACTGACCGAATCCGATTTGGATTCCCGGATTGGGTTCGGCGTTGAAATGACGGATCTAAAAAAAACCCAAGTCTAAAGAGTCAAAACACACAACCCGGGGGTCCAAAATCCCAAATAGGGATCTGATCGGCGTGCCGTTCACTCCGACACGACCGGGTGGGTTAAATTGACGTGTGCGAACTGACGGAATCCGATTTGGATTCCCAGATTTTATTGGGCGTTGAAAAGACAGATCTAAAAAAAACCCAACTCTAAAGGGTCAAAACACACAACCCGGGGGTCAAAAATCCCAAATAGGGATCTGATCGGCGTGCCGTTCACACCGACATGACCGGGTGGGTTAAATTGACGTATGCGAATTGACGGAATCCGATTTGGATTCCCAGATGGGTTGGGCGTTGAAATGACGGATCTAAAAAAAACCCAAGTCTAAAGGGTCAAAACACACAACCCGGGGGTCCAAAATCCCAAATAGGGATCTGATCGGTGTGTCGTTCACTCTGACATGACCGGGTGGGTTAAATTGACGTGTGTGAACTGACGGAATCCGATTTGGATTCTCGGATTGGGTTGGGCGTTGAAATGACGGATCTAAAAAAAACCCGAGTCTAAAGGGTCAAAACATACAACCGGAGGTCCAAAATCCCAAATAGGGATATGATCGGCGTGCCGTTCACACCGACATGACCGGGTGGGTTAAATTGACGTGTGCGAACTGACGGAATTCGATTGGATTCCCGGATTGGGTTGGGTGTTGAAATGACGGATCTAAAAAAACCCAAGTCTAAAGGGTCAAAACATACAACCCGGGGGTCAAAAATCCCAAATAGGGATCTGATCGGCGTGTCGTTCACTCCGATACGACCGGGTGGGTTAAATTGACGTGTGCGAACTGACCGAATCCGATTTGGATTCCCGGATTGGGTTCGGCGTTGAAATGACGGATCTAAAAAAAACCCAAGTCTAAAGAGTCAAAACACACAACCCGGGGGTCCAAAATCCCAAATAGGGATCTGATCGGCGTGCCGTTCACTCCGACACGACCGGGTGGGTTAAATTGACGTGTGCGAACTGACGGAATCCGATTTGGATTCCCAGATTTTATTGGGCGTTGAAAAGACAGATCTAAAAAAACCCAACTCTAAAGGGTCAAAACACACAACCCGGGGGTCAAAAATCCCAAATAGGGATCTGATCGGCGTGTCGTTCACTCCGATACGACCGGGTGGGTTAAATTGACGTGTGCGAACTGACCGAATCCGATTTGGATTCCCGGATTGGGTTCGGCGTTGAAATGACGGATCTAAAAAAAACCCAAGTCTAAAGAGTCAAAACACACAACCCGGGGGTCCAAAATCCCAAATAGGGATCTGATCGGCGTGCCGTTCACTCCGACACGACCGGGTGGGTTAAATTGACGTGTGCGAACTGACGGAATCCGATTTGGATTCCCAGATTTTATTGGGCGTTGAAAAGACAGATCTAAAAAAACCCAACTAAAGGGTCAAAACACACAACCCGGGGGTCAAAAATCCCAAATAGGGATCTGATCGGCGTGCCGTTCACACCGACATGACCGGGTGGGTTAAATTGACGTATGCGAATTGACGGAATCCGATTTGGATTCCCAGATGGGTTGGGCGTTGAAATGATGGATCTAAAAAAAACCCGAGTCTAAAGGGTCAAAACATACAACCCGGGGTTCCAAAATCACAAATAGTGATCTGATCGGCATGCCGTTCACTCCGATACGACCGGGTGGGTTAAATTGACGTGTGCGAACTGACGGAATCCGATTTGGATTCCCGGATTAGGTTGGGCGTTGAAATGACGGATCTAAAAAAAATGCAAGTCTAAAGGGTCAAAACACACAACCCGGGGGTCCAAAATCCCAAATAGGGATCTGATCGGTGTGCCGTTCACATCGACACGACCGGGTGAGTTAAATTGACGTGTGCGAACTGACGGAATCCGATTTGGATTCCCGGATTGGGTTGGGCATTGAAATGACGGATCTAAAAAAACCCAAGTCTAAAGGATCAAAACACACAACCCGGGGGTCCAAAATCCCAAATAAGGATCCGATCGGCGTGCCGTTTGCTCCGACACGACCGGGTGGGTGAAAGTGACGTGTGTGAATTGACGGAATCTGATTTAGATTCTCGGATTGGGTTGGGCGTTGAAACGACGGATCTAAAAAAACCCAAGAAACGACGGATCTAAAAATAGTTTCGAATTAAAGTTGAGAAATAATCACATATTTTAAATTTAATTTTTGAAAATAATGTATGTATATTAATTTTTATTAATGTTTCTCATATTAATTTTTTTTAATATATGATCCACCTCCGGCACCTGACGATCACGAGGCGGGGACAACAGACGATCTAACAGATCTGTCCTAACTTTTTGTATTTGTTATTGTGTATGATTTTATTTTGTTGTATTTTATGATTTTATGTTGATTGTGATTATTTGTGAAATTTATGAATATTATAGCAGGTTAGAAAAATCATTGATATTTTTGTATTAAAAAAAATTAAAGAAATTTCCGACGAAATTTCCGACTTATAGTAGTCCGTCGGAAAATATAGATTACAGACGGAAAACACCCGTCGGCATTTCTGTCTAAAGTGCTGACGGATTATTTTCCGATGAATTGGTGGTCGGAATTTACCGACTGAAATTTCGACAGATTTTTCGACAATTTTCTGTCGGCAAATACTGACCAAATTTTCGACAACTTTTCCGACGTTTTCCGTCGGACATTACTGGCCCAATTTCCGACGGATAATTCTGTCGGCATTTCTGACGGATTTCCGACGAAATTTTGTCCCGCCGGTAATTTCTGACAAGATATTTCCGACGGACCATTTCCGACGAGCTTTCGACGGAAAGCTGTCGGAAGTGTCTTTTTCCGACGGATTGCCGTCGGATTTCCGACGGATGGTGTCCGTCGGAAATCCCGCATTTTCTTGTAGTGTGGGTTGGTGTAACCGTACCGGTATAAGGAGGGTCATTACATTTCAGCTGTCGACAGCTACTACTTCGATTGTGCTTCCAGTAGCTTGTTTGTTCTAGATGTGTCTATCTGTCGATAGAGAACTTCCTGGCTGTCGACAGGTGATCACTTGAAGTCTTTTTCTTGTCCTTTTGCCCTTGAATTGTGATGCTTATCTTGTATGCATTCACACCTACATTAAAAAGCATTATAAGTGAGATACAATGAATACATTGGTGTTCATAAAAGCATTTTCACACTTGATCATTTCATTCATGTCTTTGACATATTTATCATGTTTCCAACATTAAGACAACATCTTTCCACATCATGTCTTTGACATATTTATCATGTTTCCAACATTAAGACAACATCTTTCCAACATTAAGACAACATCAATTATGTCACAAGAGGACCCCAGCTGGGTCGATCGGTAAGAACTCTTGTTTAAAAGCAAGAGGTCCCGAGTTCGATTCCTCGGGGGGGCTTACCTGATCTACATATAATCCTCAGGTGTGTAGGTCCGGGGTTTTCCTGGTCAAGTGGGGTAAGGACAATACGGGTATACGGAAAGTAGGAGCTGCCAAGTCCTGACCTTGGAGTTCACGAACACCAATCCTAGAGTCCACAAAGCCACACGGGGCGGGGTTTCCTCGTTAGCAAAAAAAAATCAATTATGTCACACATCATCAAAAACATTTATGCACATGTCATCATATATATTGTAACCCAACATTCTCCCCATTTTTGATGATGACAAAATTACAATTGATGTTTTCTCCCCCTTTTGACAACATTCAAAAAGACAAATCATGCACACATAGATAAGAATGAAGCAAAGAACTGTGTTTCCATTCATTGATCAGTAAGTACACACAATTACAAAAAGGACATCCATTGCATGACACAACAAAAGCAAAAGAGAAGGAGAAAGAAATGACAGAGTTAACAGACTCATGACTCAAAAGAAGGGGAAAGAAATGAAGCAGAAAACTACTTGACTCCAGAACTAAATTGTGAAAGATTTGAGTGGGAAATGAGTGATCAAAAGGGATTGCGAGGTTGAGAATAGGTTGATACCCACTACAAAGTGTCATAAACACTAGTATTAAGACACATAAAAATTCTACTAATACTCCAGGAATATCAAGTTATAGCATCTAGAATACATCGTTCAAAAACATATGAAAATAAGATAACCCCTTTGAATAAAACCATTGAAGAATATCATATACCTTAGTGGGTGATGTTTAGTTGGTAAATGAAGGCAATGTCTACTTTAACAATTGACAATAGACAACCCTTGCCCTTGATTTCAAGTCATGGAGGCTTCACTCTATTTCTAGCATTGAACAATTTCTTTTATCAAGTTAAAGTGGGAAAAGTGGTAATTAGGATCACTTTCACTTTTTGACGTGAAAATAGACATTTGGAATGCCCGTACCCCCAGTTACTCAGTGTGAGTGACCATCATACCATTGTGCAGAGATAATGAATAGACTTTGCGACGCGAAGACAAACATTTGTGATGCCCATGTCCGCAGTTACTCAGTGATGTTCATCATTGCTCTACCTTTGTCCCATTTATATAATTGTTGTTTGAACTTTTGAGTTTAGAAATAGGTAGCTTTTCTCCTTTTTGTTTTTAAAATTTGAAAAATCAAGGTCAAAGGTTATTTAAGGTCAAAGGCCAATGTAAAAACATTAAGTTCAATAACCTTCTTACTTGTCAATCCATTTTAGAAACATGATCATCCACAAGGGAGTTATTCAAGTGAGTTAGGTAAAACCATTAGATTTGTTCAATGTGTTCTAGATGATACAACCTAGACTCATACACAAAATATTATTTCAAAATCATTGTGATTAAGTCAATGTCTTGGATACTATGTGAGTATGAAAAGTTGTAATGAATATTAAAGCCCAATTCTCTCCTGGCATCAATAATATGAACATTCTAACGAACAGGGGATGAAGAAAGATGAAGAATTCACAGAAAATGAGTAGTTGTCGACAACAAGTTTGTGCCTGTCGACAGGTACTGAGAGCCAGTAAGATCAAGGTTTTGGGAGAGGCTATCTGTCGACAGGTAGAATGGGTCTGTCGACAGATACAAAATTTTGCCAGAAAAGCAGTTCTGGGAAAGCTTGGCTGTCGACAGTTGGGATTCATGTTGTCGACAGGTACTTGAAAACTCAGTTTTAAGGCTTAGAATTGTGAGAGATTTGAACCATATGATTGAGGGATAAAGACACATTGAATATGAAGGGTATCCCTTATGAATTTCACTCACCTAGCCTTAACTTACTCCCCCATAGTGTGTGCATATGATGACTCATCATTCAAGCAAACCAATCAATGAAATACACAAACATACCAAGCATTTGCACACAGAATAAACATCCATTAGCATACGGGCACCAAAATTTAAAGAGATAAATGTGGCACGATTGATGTGAAAGAATGTCCGTCAAACAACTCACTCAAACACTCTTTTTGATTACTCCCCCATAATGTATGCATAGTATTGAAATGAACATTCAGGCAATTCACACATGTTCATGTCAAGCAATTTGCACAAAGAGAGTATAAACATGATCAATTGAAGTTTTTGAGATTATGATTTTTTTTTTGATAATCTTTATATAGTAGAAGACTATTGATACTTGGCGGAGAATATTTCTCACGCATAATGATAGTTTTCAGACAAGCCTAACTTGTCCTTCCACACCATTTGATATACCAAATAGTCACTACATAAAAGATCAATTTCAATGAATTTTAAAGAACATTTTTGTACTTTTTCAAATTTACTCCCTTACATGTGTATGAACTGAGAAGGGTTGGCAAGTAATTCATTATATGCACACAGAATCATGGACATAGTTAAGCAAGCATGATAGTACAAATATGATTCCGATGTTAAGAGGCATTGTCATTTGGGGATAGCATCAAAACACATTTTTCACTGTTCAGATAAAATTAAAAATCCATTCAATTCTAGCAGTTCAAATCTGAAGTGATAAGGAGATTTTACCTGAACAGTCTTCAATCACAGTCTCAAAATTTTTTACCTTTGTTCTCCAATCATTTCTTGCCTTGCACAGCCAATGTCATGAATCCATTTACACTGTATGGCTGCAAGACATCTCAACCTGTTGATCAAGCTGGTTTTGGGACCCACACTTGCTTGGGTCCTGCAATGACATTAATGTTAGGATTTAACAATGATTTCAGAATCCAAAATGATTTTATTTTTGGAATAGATGTATTTCTTTCATTAATGGAACTATGAGTAGTATTAGTTCCATACTCTTCTGTAATCTTATTCAATACATCTATGTTTTCATGAAATATTTTGTTTTTAAGACTTTTAGCATGAAGAACAGAACACTTCTTTTGTCTAGCAATCATGTTCTTATGTACATGGAATTTCTAAGTATTTTCAGCATGAACATGATTTTTATTCTTATGTACATGGGCATGTGTATGAACATGGGGCTTCGGAACATGCACAAGATGATCATTTATATGCCGACAATCCCTAGAGATATGACCATGTTTATGACATGTAAAGCATTGGACAGACTTGGTATATTTATAAAAGTGTTGACCTTTATTCCTATAGAATTTGGCAAGGTGACCAGGTCTATTGCAATTAAAGTAAACGAGTTGAGTATTTACCTGGAGCTTACCATAGTATGAGTGCATTTGTTGGAATCTCTGAGATCCTCTAGAGTACCTTTGATTATCCTTGGGCTGAAAAGGAGGAGGTGGTACCCTTTGGTAGTTCTTGACATGATGTGGAGTTGCAGATTGTCTTGGATTTTCCTGGGCTGATGGAGGAGTTGTGGAGACCTTGTAGAGTCATGTTTTCCTTTTCATTTTCTTTTTTTGGTTTTCAGTTGAAACAAGATTCTTCCTATTTGCAGCATTTTTGTTCAATTTATCATTTTGTTTTTGAACATTTTTCTGAACATGAATCTTAACAAGTTTTTCTTTAGGTGAAACAAAATTCTTGTTCTTAGAAACATTGACAAATGAGGTCTTTGTTTTGTTTTCAAAATCCTTTTGTTCAAGGGGTTAAATCCTAAACCCTCCTTTTGAAAATTGACTTTTATTCCAAGAAGATTATCCAAATCTGTGTTCCTTAAACAAACTTAGACAGAGCAGATTTTAAGCTGTCAATGATTTTGTTCAATTCAGAAATATTCTTTTCAGAATTTTGATTTGTTTAATAACCACTTCAAGTTCATTTGTCAATTTTCTTTTTCAGCTTTCAATGCATCAATTTCTTTTTCAGAAGTTTGAAGTTGGTTTGTCATGACATCCAGATCATTTTTCATTTTGTTTTTTCAATTTCACTTTGAATAATTTGATTTTCCAAGTCAGCAATTTTCTTCTTAGAATTGTTCCATTCATCATTTAATGGTCTGTCATGATACAAGCATTCAATTTTCTTTTTCAGATGAATATTTTCCTCAACCAATTGGTTGCATTTTACTTTTATTTGATGATCATGAGCCATGTTGGAGATTTGTTTGTTCAATTGATCATTATCAAGTTTGAGATTCTCATTATGATCAATCAATTTTTCATTTTCATTTTTCAAATCAAAATTTCCAGATCCAACCTGATCATGATCTTCTTTCAATTTAGAAAGCTTGTTATCATAGTTTCTGACTTCATTATCTAATTTTTCATTCTCCATTTTCAATTTTTCATTTTCTTCTTAGAATGCTTGAGCATTATCAATTCTCATTTCATTCTTATCCAATTTTTCTTTTAGCTTCTTGTTTTGAGATTTTACCGTCTTAAATTGATTGGACAACTGCTCATAGCATTCTATCAATTCATCATAGGATATATCATTCTCTAAATTAGAGTTAGATATTGATATATCAAATGGGTGTGAATTGGATTTACCTGACCTTTGAGAGTTTCTTGACTTCTCTAACATATATGATTCTTCAGATTGTCTGAACGGAAAGAGCCTTTTGAGCTGCCATGAGCCATGTAGCATTTTCTTCTGTTTCCTTTTCAGACTTGGTTGTTTTCATAGAGGAGACTTGCATTTTATCAACCTTGTCATCAAACTCAATTATCATAGGTCTATTTATGATACTTGAGAACTTAGCCATATTTCTGAGTATGCTTTAGATGATTAGACCAATCAACAGAATATTGAGTCAGATCAACAAGTAATCAATCAATTCAGACAGATCGAATGATGTTCCAAAAGATTAATCACAAGCAATCAGATTAGATCAGAATCAGATGAGCGATTAAGCACACAAAAAATAGATCTGCCAACTCACAACGCTAAACAGAAAACCAGCTCTGATACCAATTGAAAGGATTGGATATTCGTTGATGGCAAAGCTAGAAGGGGGGGGGGGGTTGAATAGATTTGCAGTCGAAACTTAAACAATTTAAAAATTACTTCCAATTAATAAATCTACTCAATTCAAAACCCCACTGATCTAATGTGATTAAGTGCACAAAGTGTGTGAAACAATTGAACAATCAGATTATGTGAACTAGTATGTGAATGTTAAGAGTTTAATCGAATCCCTATGCATGAATCTAACGATGAGGCAATATCAAACTATTGCACAAAGATTTTTAGGTGGTTCGAAAATCACACCAGGTGACTCCTACGTCCCCCCTCACACTGTGAGGCACACACTACTCAAGAACTGAGTACAACACACCCGAGCACAGTGGCTCAACCACCACACACACCCACGCTAGATCAAGTCCACAATAGATCAGATCCTCTAGCTTGATCTGATCAACACACCACACACACAGAAAAACTACTTATTAAGCGAGTTTAGCCCTACAATCACACACACGCACGTTGTCTGATGCAAACGCGTAATCAGAACAACAATCCACACATGGATCAAGCACAAGGAATGCTTGAACCACTACCACACACACAAAGATATGAAAAGTAGAACAGAAGAAGAGTTATGAGTTGAGGATCAAATCCAAGATGTGAACTCTTTAGTGAGTTCGTCCAAAAGACTTCAAACTTCACGTCGTTGACGACCACGTGATGAAGACGAAGCTGGAACCGAGGACGAACAGGCTTCAACAACACTTGTGATTCTTGCTGTGAAAATACCTTCATATGATCTATATATATGGGTGTCCAAGTATGGAGAGAGTGCTTGAAAGGATCAGCCCAATATAGAACACATCCTGACCATCGGATCTGACTTTTCTCTTCGTCTGTCGACAGACACTTCATAACTGTCGACAACTACTGCTCAGATCTAGTTTTCAGAACCATGGTGTTGCTGGAAGGCCTTATCTATCGACAGGCGATTTGCTGGCTATGGACAGGCAACCTGTATCTGTCGACAGGTACATTTCATCTGTCGACAGCTACTACTTAGATTGTGCTTCCAGTAGCTTGTTTGTTCTGGATGGGTCTATCTGTCGATAGAGAACTTCCTGGCTGTCGACAGGTGTTCACTTGAATTCTTTTTCTTGTCCTTTTGCTCTTGAATTGTGATGCTTGTCTTGTATGCATTCACACCTACATTAAAAAGCATTATAAGTGAGATACAATGAATACATAGGTGTTCATAAAAGCATTTTCACACTTGATCATTTCATTCATGTCTTTGACATATTTATCATGTTTCCAACATTAAGACAACATCTTTCCAACATCATCTCTTTGGCATATTTATCATGTTTCCAACATTAAGACAACATCAATTATGTCACACATCATCAAAAATATTTATGCACATGTCATCATATACATTGTAACCCAACACACATTATGCTACATTTTGAATAGAGCCATGGTAAGACCTGTAATAAAGAGAATCCCATATGAACTCTTAAAAGGTAAGAAACCAAACATTGGGTATTTCAGAATTTTTGGCTCCAAAGTCTTTATTCACAATAATGTCAAAGTTAATCTAGATAAATTTGAAGCCAAAAGTGATCCAGGAATTTTCCTAGGCTACTTTGAACACTCTAGAGCCTATGGAGTGTTCAATAATAAAAACAAGACAGTGGGAGAGACTCCACATGTTGTCTTCAATGAGTCTCATCTAAAAACTGGCAATCTAAATGCTTGCAAGTATGATGATGAAGAAGGAAACATACTTGAAGAACAAGCTGAGAAACATCTGTCGATAGACCAAACAGAGGCTGTCGACAGACCTGAAGAAGACCAACAAAATGATCAAATTCCTTAAGAACAAAATCCTCAAGAACAAAATCAACAAGGTCAGTCCACAATAACAAATGTCAACTACTCAAAAGATCATCCACTTGAGAATGTCATTGGAAATGTAAATGATAGAGTTCACACTAGGTCACACTTTAGAAAATTGTTGAACATGATCATTTAGCATTTATCTCTCAAGTGGAACCCAAAAACATTGAAGAAGCTCTAAAAGAAAATTCTTGGATAGATGCCATGCATGAAGAACTTGGCCAATTTTAAAGAAATAATGTATGGAGCTTAGTTCCTAGAACCTCTGAAATCTCAGTAATTGGAACAATATGGGTATTTATGAATAAGCTAGATAAAGAGGGAAAAGTTGTAAGAAATAAAGCTAGATTGGTTGCAAAAGGATACAATCAAGAATTTCGGGTAGACTTTGAAGAATCCTTTGCACTAGTAGCTAGGCTTGAGGCAATAAGAATCTTGTTAACATATGCATGTTCTAACAAATTCAAACTATTTTAAATGGATGTCAAAACTGTCTTCTTAAATGGTTACATCAAAGAAGATGTATTTGTATCTCAGCCACCTAGATTTGAAGTTCCTGACAAACCTAACCATGTTTATAAATTGCACAAAGCTCTGTATGGTTTGAAACAGGCACCAAGAGTTTGGTATGACCGATTGAGCAACTTTTTGGTTAGTAAAAACTACTCAAGAGGTAAAGTGGACGAAACTCTCTTTACAAAATGTGTTCACAATTATATAATTGTTGTTCAAGTTTATGTGGATGACATTAATTTTGGTTCCACTAACCCTTCACTGTGTGAAGAGTTTTCAAAACATATACACAGTGAATTTGTGATGAGTTTAATGGGGGAGCTACAATTCTTTCTTGACTTGCAGGGCAAACAATATGAAGATGGTTTCTTCATCAATCAAGAGAAGTATGTCAAGGATCTACTGAAAACATTTCAGTTCGAACAAGCCAAACCAGCATCTACACCAATGAGCATAAGTGTAAAACTGGAAAATGATGAAAAAGGTAAAATAGTAGATGCAAAGCAATACAGAGGTATGATTGGCTCTTTCCTTTACCTTACTGCAAGTAGATCGGATATTCAGTTTAGTATTTGCCTTTATGCTTGATATCAATCTAGTCCAAAGGAAAGCCATTTGATTGCAGCCAAGAGGATCTTTAGATATCCCTCAGGGACATTTGATTTGGGTTTGTGGTATCCAGCTGGTTGCAATTTTGATTTAATTTCATATTCTGATGCTGACTATGCTGGTTGCAAAATTGATAGGAAATGCACTAGTGGATATTGTCAATTCCTATGTGGTTGCATGGTTTCGTGGGCATCCAAGAAGCAACACTCAGTTGCACTCTCCACTGCAGAGGTAGAGTATGTTGTTGCGGGGAGCTGTGCAGCTCAAATGTTGTGGATCAAAAGTCAATTGTGTGATTACAACATTGACATTGGATGAACACCTATCCTATGTGACAACACTAGTGCTATCAATCTTTCAAAGAACCCAATTCAACACTCAAGGACAAAACACATTGAAATAAGACACCATTTTCTGAGAGATAAAGTTGTCAATAAAAACCTTGAACTTAACTTCATTCCAACTGAAAAACAAGTGGCTGATATCTTCACTAAACCATTGTCAGAAGATAGGTTTACATCACTGAGAAGAGAAATGGGCTTATGCAAACTTCAATGAAACTAATGCTAAATTCAAGAATAAATGACCTTTTTGTGTAGTGACTATGTGGTATATCAAATGGTGAAATGTGGAAGAACAAGTCAGGCTTGTTCGGAAACTATCATTATGCGTAAGGAAAAATCCTCCGCCAAGTATCCATAGTCTTCTTATACATAAAGGTCATCAAAAAAAAATTTAAAACTTCAAAAACAAATCAGTCTTGTCACATTTCTCTTTTTAAATGAATGGAATATTGGTGCTTACTTGCTCATGGATGTTTCCTCTTTGTGCACAATCCTTGGCATGAATGTGTCTGAAATTGTTTGAATGCTCTTTTCACGTACCATGCATACATTATGGGGGAGTAAGTCAAAAAGATTATTTTTGAGTGAGTTACCTGAGGGACAATCTTTCATTATCATCTTGTCATCAAATCCCATTCAAATGGTCAAAATGTCCCTTGTTCCAAAGCTTCAAATCTGCCTTTTTCTGTAGCTGTCGACAGACAAGAAGTCAGCTGTCGACAGATCACCTTTTCCAGTACTGACATCTTGCTGTTTCACAGTAGCTGTCGACAAACACCTTTCAGCTGTCGACAGATGACTCCTTTCTGTGATTTCTCCTCCATTGTCCACACCTTCAATGAGTTTGTTCATTATTCTTTTAAAAGGGGAGAATTGGACACTTATACTTAATTACAACCTTTTATACTCACATAGTAGCAAAGACATTGACTTAATCAATTTTGAAATAATATTTTGTGTATGAGTCTAGGTTGTTTCATCTAGAACACATTGAACAAATCTAATGGCCTTAACACAACTCAATTGAATAACTTCTTTGTGGATGGTCATATTTCTGAAATGGTTTGATAAGTAAGAAGATTCTTGGATTTAATGTTCTCCATTGGCTTTTGACCTTAAACATTTCTTGAACTTGATTCTTCAATTAAAAAAAAAGGGAGAAAAGCTACCTATTTCTCAATCACTAAAAAATTTTTTAAAAAAGGGGGCAAAGGTAGAGCAATGATAGGTCACATACTGAGTAACCGAGGACATTGGCATCACAAATGTCTGTCTTCACGTCAAAAAGTCCAACTGTCACCTCTGCAAAATGGTATGATGGTTACTTACACTGAGTAACTAGAGGTAAGGGCATCACAAGTGTCTACCTTCACGTCAAAAGGTGAATGTAAACTTAATTACCACTTACCCCACTGCAATATGAAATTTCATGCAAAACTGAAATAGAGTGAAGCCTCCATGATTTTAATCAAGATCAAATTCTTGTTTCTTGTCAAATGCTCATTTGAATATTAATTTCAAACATCAATTGAACATCTCACCACCAAGAAATAAGTAACTCTTCATCGATTTTATTCAATGGGTTATCTTATATTCATATGTTTTTGTAAGGTGTCTTCTACATGCTACAACTTAAGATTCCCGGAGTATTATCTCACGACCATTGTGTAAAATTGAAATGTCTTAATACTAGTGTGTATGACACTTTGTAATGAGTGTATACCACAGTTCTCATCCTTAAAATTCAATTTGAACACTCATTCTGCACCATTTTCTGTGAAACTACTGTTCTGGAACATTTCTTCACAGCAGCTATCGACAGATGCAATGCGCCTGTCGACAAATGGAATTCTGAACCGTCCAGAACTTCAACCGATTCACTTTTTGTCCAGTTCTTGTGGGCCCTTTTCATTTGAAATGGGTTTGAAAAAGCCCTAAAGGTTGGCCCATGACCCTTCACCCCCTCACCTTCCATCAAAGGTTGTTTCCTTTCCTTTTTAAACTCCATCCCTTCCTTTCTTCCAACACATCCTCTCCTTCCTTCCCTTTGTTGCTGCTCTTTCTTCTTCCTTTCTCCTCCTTCCCTGGTTCATCTGCTCCTCTCCTCCCTCTGCCTCACATTCTCCATGGCTACCTAGAGGAAGGCCGCAGCTTCTCGTCAACTCTACACTTTGCCGGAAGCCAGGACAACTCTAGGGCTCCGGTAGAGCGCAAAAGCAAGCATCAAGCTGATAGCAACCCCGAACTCATCATTTCCCCAAATCTGCAACTCACTAGGGTTCGAGGTATCTTCAAGAAGTTCGTCCAGCCATGATATGTGGATTTTTCTTTGCTGGAGGACATGTTTGAGGGCATGGAGACCCTCTTTGATACCCAGGGATGGACTACCTTTCTGAAGTCCCAGAAGCAGCACTCCCCAACTGCTGTGACTGAATTTTTCAACAATCTGGAAATGACGGCAAATGAGGACCTCTACACCACTGTCAAAGGTACTTCATTCCACATCACTACCAACCTTCTAAGCTGTACCTTACAGATTCCAAACTCAGGGGTTGACATTCTCTTACCCATCTAAACGCCTCTGAGTACTTCACCCTCATCACCCAACAACCATATGATTCCACTAAGGAATTCATCAAAATCAATGCCAATACCTTCCCCCACTCCACATAATGATTCACAACATTTTCACCACCCTCATCACTCCTAAAGATGGAAGTCAAGAACTTGTCACCGATGTCCACAAAAGCCTGTTCCACTACTTCCTCCAGGGCCAGCAAATCAACCTGCCCAACCTCATGCTTGACCTCATCAAGCAATGCTTCCAAAATCCCAAGAGGTCAATGCCCTATGCCTGTCCCATTACCTCCCTCCTGTCCTTTATTGGAATTCAAATAACTGCAGGTGAGACTGTCACCCTCAAGACCAGGAATGCTTATGACATTACCACTGCCAACGGATGGGCTACAAGATGGTTGATGGGGAGTCACCTGGACTCTCAAAGGACAAGAGCCAGAAGCAGAGGAAGCTACTGATGAAGATGAGGAAAGTGAAGAAGACTCACATCCGAAACCAATGGATGTCTAGGGTGGTGATGAAGGTATCGATGCTGAACAAGTTCCACAGCCTACTCCTCAAGACCTCCGGGACTTTATGGCAGATCAAATGACTCAATTGACCCAACACTTTAATGCAAGATTTGATCAGCTCACCGTGCATGTCAACACCCGGATGGATGTACTTGCGGAAAGTCAAGCTCAGATTCAGCAGCAGCTTACCCAACTCTCTACTGATTTTCATGGATTTCGTCATCCCACTCCTCCTGGGAATGACAATGTTTAGAGTGTCTAGGGTGTAGCTCAGCATTTCCTAGTGTGGGCTTATGGGTTATTAGTCATGTCATCTTTGTATTCCCTTTTTGCAGTGTAATGGTTGTCTATGTACTGTGTGCACTTCATGGTTTATTAATGAAATCATAGTTTCTTTCTTCTATGCACTCGTGCATGAATTGTCTTTTTGAATGTTGTCGAAAAGGGGGAGAACATCAATTGTGTTTTTGTCATCATCAAAATGGGGGAGAATGTTGGGTCATGATGATTGACTTGATGCTTAAATGCTTAAATATTTTTGATAATGACATAATTGATGTTGAGAAGACATGAGAAGACATGATAAAATGACATAACACTATGATCACACATTCTTTCATGATATCTTATATGGAGTTTCTTTTATGTAGGAACTTGAGTGAGGATGAAAGTCTAAGTCAAGAAGCAATCTCAAGCACAAAAGGATCTTGAAAAATACAAGCAACAATCAGCTGTCGATAGGCCTGAAGCCATCTGTCGACAGCCAGTGAAGATGGTCAGCAGACAAGCTTCTGGAAGACAAGATAATCAGTAGTTGTCGATAGAAAAGTCTCATCTGTCGACAGACCAGTTCAGCCTGTCGACAACAAGAAGTCACCTATCGACAGCCCAGCCTCTCAGCAGGAAACATGGTTTTGGAAGCCAGGAATGTTGCAGTATCTGTCGATAACTAGAGGGCATCTATCGACAGCCACATGTTAAGTCACAACATGTGACAGACATGTGATCTCTATTAGGGTGTCCTCTTCTCTCACGAATCTCAAGACTTGAACACACCTATATATAGATCTTTTGGACCTATTTTCAAAGAAAGAAGCCTCCACACCAAACCCTAAGCAAAAAACAACAAGAAGAAGGTTTCTCTGCTTCAAGTCTCCAGCCTGATCAAAGAGAGATCCATCTCACAAGAAGAGTTGAAGCAGATTCGTCCTCAAATCTCAAGCTTTGTCATGATCATCCGATCTTCATCGACATGAAGCTTGAAGTTCATCTGGACGAGCAACCTGAAGAGTTCAACTATCAGATTTGTTCTTCAACTCTGAACTCTTTCTTCATTTTATTTTCTTCACATGTGTGTGTTGTTGGGTTGAGCATTCCTTGCGCTCATCTCAAGTGTGTGTGTGGTTGATCTGAGATCGTGTTTGTCTCATACTTCGTGTGTGTGTTAGCGCCTGTGTTGAACTTGCTTGATAAGCAGTTTGGTGTGTGTGTGTGTGGACGGTGGACGTAGGATACACAAGTTGTGTTGTCCAAACCACCTTAAATCTACGTGTCCTATGGTTTGTTTGATCTAACGTTAGATGTATGCTAGGCACGATCACTCGTTCACACACTTATCATATTGCTAATCTCCTAAACGCACTCTACGCATACATCTAAGTTCAAATTTGATCCATATCATTTTAAGCCTTCCCACAGCTAGTCTTAATTTCAAAAAGGAGGTCAATTTGTTTTGTTTGGTAGTAATCTATTCAAACCCCCCTCTAGATTACTGCTTTAGGTAATTCCACACACCTTTCAAATTTCACTATCTTTGTCAAAGATACAACACCCGATTTTCAACCGGTCTTCCCTTCTACAAAAAGGGAATTACACCCCTAGTCTCAGCTAGCCTTCCCTTATACAAAGGGGAAACAACCTGCCAGTGACAGCTGGCCTTCCCTTCAACAAGGGGGAAAGAAATGCCAAAACACTTTGGTCTTCCCTTTTTCAAATGGGATACACACCCGTTCAGCAGGACTTCCCTTCTGCTAGGGGTATACTTACTTGTGGAAAATTAATTGCAGTGAATATAAGGCTCAGGAAGACTTTAGACTTAAGAAATGTACAACAAGCTAGTAATCTGAAGTAAGAACCCTAAATCTGAGAAAAGATTTTTAGGAATACACTCCTCAGATAGATGCACCTGAGTGGTTGACAGATGAGACTTCAACACATCAAGTTCACAAGGATGTTTGAGGGAAGAAGTTTGCATGCACTCTTGTAAATCTTGTAGATATCTTGTGTATGTGTATGTCTCTCACTTGATGGATCTACCATATTTGATTTTCCTCCTTTTATAGGCTTCAATTTATGTTCATTGCTTCAGACCCGTTTGAATGTAGCCATTGGAGAAGTGAACGTTGAATGGTTTCTTTCGAGGACGACATGCATGTCTGGGTGTTCACACGTTCAAAAAATCTTGCAATTAATTTATCTTGTCTTTACCTGAAATACGACAAGTTCCAAGAGATATATTAGACTTAGATTTTTGAAATAATAAACCATTATAATCTATGTTTACAAGAGGCTTAAGTGAGTGCAAGATATTTCAGAATATTTTGAGATTTAAAGAGATATAGATTGCACAGATTGTATATAGAAAATTTATTAACAAAATATCTCCTGAACAGAAGTCACATTAAAAGTCACAAAATAATATATTTAAGAAATATTTTGATTAGAATTGTGGAGATTAAAATATAGGTCATTTTATAAGATATTATTTTTTAATCATGACACTGACAGGATGTGATAACAAATGTTAATGATTTGGTTTGTGTGAAATTTCAATGAAATACGAAGTGCTACTTCGGATAAAGTTGATGTTGAATCATAGTCATTGATCTTAAGTCAATACACAATTGTACATCAATCGATATATTTCTCATCAATCGATATGATAAAAGACCAATTGATAAAATTTTCAAAGCCAATCAATAGAATATGAACCAAACCAAGTTTTAATGATGCATCCAATCGGGCTGACGCGTTAAGATTCATATCCGAGACTGTAACGGCCCAGTCGCCTGGATCCTCGGCTCCCACCAAGAATCCGACTGTCGGCACTGCCGCCCACGAGTCCGAAGACTCGGACGGGCTAACGGACTAGTCTAACAAGATATGTAAAAGAAGTAAGTAACAACAACAAGCACTAAAATGTACTAACAAGTGAAGGAAAATCGTCCAATACAAAGTACGAGTCTAGCATAGTCCCAAAGTAACAAAGTACAACTGCCGAAAGAAAGGGAATAACAGATCCCTTAGGGGCATATCCTGAGGGTGACGAAACAAGTGCGAAGGGAACACTAGTCACGGAAGACGCCGTCTACTATGGCCCCGTCTCCTCAGCCCGTCGTAGAGGGTACTACTATGATGTCTCACCTATAAAGAAGGGCATGAGCTTTACGAAGAATCCCAGTAGGGACTACCAATCTCCCACTAGTTCTAAGAAGAAGAATAGATATATGTGCATAACTGAAATTAGGCAAGTAAATCTATTCTACTAATAGAGTAATTACGGAAGCAGTAAATAACTACATGGCCATCGGTCTAAACCAAACGTCAGGACTGGAAACCCATGTAAAGCATGGCACGGGGACGAACCCAAGGCTGCAAACACAGATATTGAACAACTGCCTGGACAAAGACACTAGCCACGGAAAGCATCTACCACTAGTCAACCGGTCAGGTGCGCCATGTGCCTTACCCTCTACCACCAGTTCACGTCTAGCACCTCCCGTCAGAGTGAGATGCGAAACTAAAGTAACACACAACTACCGTAGTCTGGCCGGAGTATGGTCCAGCGCCTGGCCCCTCTAAATGGTACCGGAACCACGTAGAGTGAGGCAGTAAGAAGGACTAGCTGATATGCGCCGGAAGTTCACCAAAACCACCTCGGCATCCCAGACTTAGCTAAGAGAGCTCTACAAATGACTCTACGCCACTGTCCCCATCATTTTCCCCTATGCTACCAGAGTCCTTAACTCAAGCTCGCTCACTGCCCGGAGAACTCCCTCAATGGGCGTGCGGGGACTGGGGGTCCAGGTAACGGTAACAACCTCTCAACGGAGAAGCCCACAAGTTCCTAGCACCGGGTGAACGACTAGAGTAGTGTTAGGATCAGATATTCGGTGATGGCAAAGCTAGAAGGGGGGGTTGAATAGATTTGCAGCAGAAACTTAAGCAATTTAAAAATTACTTCGGATTAAAAGATCTACTCAATTTAAACCCCTCTGATTTGATGCAATGTGAGTGATTAAAATTTAAGAAACATTTTATCAATTAGCTTAAGCATTAAACATGTTGTTGAT
The DNA here is from genome assembly GCA_014218235.1 of Colocasia esculenta. Lineage (NCBI taxonomy): Eukaryota > Viridiplantae > Streptophyta > Magnoliopsida > Alismatales > Araceae > Colocasia > Colocasia esculenta. The sequence goes on from CM024754.1 coordinate 171,657,746, forward strand.
GTGTGTGAACAAATTAATAAGTAGTGTGTAGACGAAATCCCTATGCATGCATCTAGCGCAACACTGTGCAAACCACAAATCAAACCACAGTGCATAAGGGGCTTTTAGGTGGTTCGGAGATCACATCCAGCGACTCCTACATCCACACCTCACACAGTGAGGACACACTACTCAAGAACTGAGTACAACACACACACGAGCACAGCGGCTCAACCACACACACACATGCTAGATTAAGTCCACAAAAGATCAGATCCTCTAGCCTTGATCTGACCAACACACCACACACTATGATTTATACACAACTCTTGTACAGATCACAAAGCACACACACTTCCACAAACGCCACGTACTAATCTCCAATCAGTACGCACACACACAGATATATGAAAGTAGAATGAAAGAAGAGTTCTGAGTTGAAGATCAAATCCAGATGAAGAACTCTTCGTGGTGGTCGTCCAGAAGAACTTCATGCTTCGTGTTGATGATGATTAGACGATGTAGACGAAGCTTGATTCACGGACAAACTGACTTCAACTCCTCTCACGAGATAGATCTTCTTTGAATAATCTGGAGAGTTGAAGCAGAGCAGCATGAAGAAGCTCTTCTCTTGGGTTTTGCTTAGGGTTTTGATATGGTGGCTTCTTGCTGTGAAAATATCTCTATATGATCTATATATAGTGGTGTCCAAGTATGGAGAGACGTGCTAAAAGGAAACACTATAATATAGAACATATCCAAATCTTGTATCTGACTTTTCTCTTCGTCTGTCGACAGCTACTATACAGATGTCGACAGCTACTGCACACTTCTTTTTTTCCAGAATCATGATCTTGTTGGAAAGGCCTTATCTGTTGACAGGCGATTGCTGGTTGTCGACAGGCAGCATGTATCTGTCGACAGGCAGTCTTCAGCTGTTGACAGCTACTGCTCCATTTGAGCTTCCAGTAGCTTGTTTGTTCTAGATGAGTGTATCTGTCGACAGGGAACTTGCTGGTTGTCGACACATACCAATTGAAGTGTTTTTCTTGATCTTTTGCACTTGTATCTTGATGCTTATCTTGTATGCATTCACACCTACATTAAAAGACATTCTAAGTGAGATACAATCATTTACTCACTTGATCATTTCATTCATGTATTTGTCATATTTATCATGTTTCCAACATTAAGACAACATCAATTATGTCAATCATCATCAAAAACATTTAAGCACATGTCATCATACATATTGTAACCCAACATTCTCCCCCTTTTTGATGATGACAAAATTTGCAATTGATACAATTGAGGTTTCTCCCCCTTTTGACAACATTCAAAAAGATAGTGAGTGCACACATGGGTAAGAATGAAGCAAAGAACTACTTGACCTCAGAACTGAATTGTGAAAGATTTGAGTGGGGAATGAGTGTTCAAATGGGATTGCAAAGTTGAGAATAGGTTGATACCAACTACAAAGTGTCATAAACACTAGTATTAAGACACATAAAAATTCTATAATGGTTAAGAGATAATACTCTGGGAATCTCAAGTTATAGCATTTAGAATACTTCGTTCAAAATATATAAAAATAAGATAACCCCTTTGAATAAAACCATTGTAGAAAAATATATTTCTTAGTGGGTGATGTTCAATTGGTACATGAAAGTAATGTCTACATGAACAATTGACAATAGACAACCCATTGCCCTTGATTTCAAATCATGGAGGCTTCACTCTATTTCTAGCATTGAACAATTTCTGCTATCAAGTTAAAGTGGGAAAAGTGGTAATTAGGATCACTTTCACCTTTTGACATGAAGATAGACATGTGGAATGCCCGTACCCCCAGTTACTTAGTGTGAGTGACCATCATACCATTATGCAGAGATAATGAAAGGACTTTTTGACGCGAAGACAGACATTTGTGATGCCCATGTCCCTGGTTACTCAGTGATGTTCATCATTGCTCTACCTTTATCTCATTTCATATTTATTTTTATTTGAATTTTCATGAATTTGGAAATATATAGTTTTCTCCCTTTTATTTTTGTTATGAAAATCAAGTTCAAAATATTATCTAAGGTTAAAAAACCAATGAAAGACATTAATTTCAAAAACCTTCTTGCTTGTCAACCCATTTTAGAAAAATGATTATCCACAAGGGAGTTATTCAAGTGAGTTAGGTGAAAGCCATTAGATTTGATCAATGTTTTCTAGATGACACAACCTAGACTCAAGAACAAGATATTATATCAAAATCATTGTGATTATGTCAATGTCTTGGATACTATGTGAGTATGAAAGATTGTAATGAATATTAAAGCCCAATTCTCCCATTGCAAGAATAATATGATTTACTCATAGAGAAGGGATGAGAAAAGATGAAGAATTCATAGAAAATGTGTATCTGTCGACAGCAAGTTTGTGCTTGTCGACAGGTATTGAGATCCAGTAAGATGAAGGTTTTGGAAGAGACTATCTGTCGACATCTTGGTTTGTGGCTGTCGACAGGAACTTGAAAACTCAGTCTAAAGGATTGGGATGTAGAAAGATTTGACTCATATAAATGAGGGATTATGACACATTGAGTATGAAAGGTTATCCTTAAGAATTTCACCCACTTAGCCTTAACTTACTCCCCCATAGTGTGTGCATGTGATGAAAAGCACATTCTCCCATTTCAAGCAATTCTAACAATTCAAGCAATGTTATCCATAAGCATGAAAGCACCGAAATTCATTCTTTTAAAGAGATACATGTGGCAAGATTGATGTGAAAGAATGTCCCTCAAACAACTCACTCAAAAAATCTTTTTGACTTACTCCCCCATAATGTATGCATGGTATTGAAATGAACATTCAGGCAATTCACACATATTCATGTCAAGCAAGTTGCACAAAGAGAGTATAATCATGATCAATTGAAGTTTTTGAGATTTTAAATTTTTTTCATGATCTTTATATAGTAGAAGACTATTGATACTTGGCGGAGAATATTTCTCACGCATAATGATAGTTTCTAGACAAGACTGACTTGTCCTTCCACATTTCACCATTTGATATACCCAATAGTCACTATATATAAAATCAATTGTTCCTCAAATTTAACATGACTCCAATTGCTAAGAAGCATTGTCATTTAGGGATAGCATCAAAACACATTTTTCATTGCTCAGATAAAAGTAAAAATCCATTTCAATTCCAGCAGTTCAAATCTGAAGTGATAAGGAGATTTTACATGAATAGTCTTCAATCACAGTAAATTTTTTTTTACCTTTGTTCTCCAATCATTTCTTGCCTTCCACAACCAATGTCATGAATCCATTTACACTGTATGGCTGCAAGACATCTCAACTTGTTGATCAAGCTGGTTTTGGGACCCACACTTGCTTGGGTCCTGCAATGACATTAATGTTGTTAGGCTTCAACAATGATTTCAGAATCTAAAATGATTTTATTTTTGGAATAGATGTATTTCTTTCATTAATGGAACTATGAGGAGCATTAGTCCATATTCTTTTGTAGTCTTGTTCAATACATCTATGTTTTCATGAAATATTTTGTTTTTAGGACTTTTAACATGAAGAACAGAACACTTCTTTTGTCCAGCAATCATGTTCTTATGTACATGGAATTTCTGAGTATTTTCAACATGAACATGATTTTTATTCCTATGTACAGGGGCATGTGTATGAACATGGGGCTTGGGAACATGCACAACATGATCATTTATATGCCAACAGTCCCTAGAGATATGACCATGTTTATGACATGTAAAGTATTAGACAGACTTGACATATTTATGAAGGTGTTGACCTTTATCCCAGCAAAATTTGGCAAGGTGATCAGGTCTATTGCAATTAAAGCAAATGAGTTGAGTATTTACCTAGAGCTTACCATAGTATGAGTGCATTTGTTGGAATTTCTGAGATCCTCTAGAGTACCTTCGATTATGCTTGGGCTGAAAAGGAGAAGGTGGTACCCTTTGGTAGCTCTTGACAAGATGTGGAGTTTCAGATTGTCTTGGATTTTCCTGGGCTGATGGAGGAGCTGTGGAGACCTTATGGAGTCCTGTTTTCTTTTTCATTTTCTTTTTCTGGTTTTCAGTTGAAACATGATTCTTCCCATTTGCAGCCTTCTTGTTCAATTTTTCATTTTGTTCTTGAACATTTTTCTGAACATGAATCTTAACAAATTTTTCTTTAGGCGCAACAGAATTCTTGTTCTTAGAGACATTGACAAATAAGGTCCTTGTTTTGTTTTCAAAATCTTTTTTATTCAAGGGGTTAAATCCTAAACCCTCTTTTTGAAAATTGACTTTTATTGCAAGAAGATTGTCCAAGTTTTGAGTTCCTTGAACAAACTTAGACAAAGCAGATTTTAAGCTTTCAATGGTTTTGTTCAATTCAGAAACCTTCTTTTCAGAATTTTGATTTTGTTTACTAACCACTTCAAGTTCATTTTTCAATTTTTCTTTTTCAGTTTTCAATGCATCAATTTCTTTTTCAGAAGTTTGACATTGGTTTGTCATGACATTCAGACCATTTTTTATTTTATTCTTTTCAATTTCACTTTGAACAACTTGATTTTCCAAGTCAGCAATTTTCTTCTTAGAATTGTTCCATTCATCATTTAATGGTCTGTCATGATACAAAGACTCAATTTTCTTTTTCAGATGAATATTTTCCTTAACCAATTGGTTGCAATTTTCTTTTATTTGATGATCATGAGCCATGTTGGAGATTTGTTTGTTCAATTGATCATTATCAAGTTTGAGATTCTCATTATGATCAATCAATTTTTCATTTTCATTTTTCAAATCAAAGTTTCCAGATCCAACCTGATCATGATCTTCTTTCAATTTAGAAAGCTTGTTTTCATAGTGTCTAACTTCATTCTCCATTTTCAATTTTTCACTTTCTTCATTGAATGCTTGAGCATTATCAATTCTCATTTCATTCTTATCCAATTTTTCTTTTAGCTTCTTGTTTTGAGATTTTACTTTCTTAAATTGATTGGACAAGTGCTCATAGCATTCTATCAGTTCATCATAGGATATATCATCCTCTGAATCAGAGTTAGATATAGATACATCAAATGGGTCTGAATTGGATTTACCTGACCCTTGAGAGTTTCTTGACTTCCCTGACATATATGATTCTTTAGATTTGTCTGAACGGGAAGAACCTTTTGAGCTGCCATGAGCCATGAAGCATTTGTCATTGGCTTTATATCCTATCTTGCTTGTCTTCATAAAGGAGTCCTGCATTTTATCAACATTGTCATCAAACTCAAAAATCATAGGTCTATTTATGATACTTGAGAACTTAGCCATATTTCTGAGTATGTTTCAGATGATTAGATCAATCAACAGAAATCAAATCAGATAAGAATCAGATATAAACCTGCTCTGATACCAATTGTTAGGATCAGATATTCGGTGATGGCAAAGCTAGAAGGGCGGGTTGAATAGATTTGCAGCGAAAACTTAATCAATTTAAAAATTACTTCGGATTAAAAGATCTACTCAATTAAAACCCCTCTGATCTGATGCAATGTGAGTGATTAAAATGTAAGAAACATTTTATCAATTAGCTTAAGCATTAAACATGTTGTTGATGTGTGTGAACAAATGAATAAGTAGTGTGTAGACGAAATCCCTATGCATGCATCTAGCGCAACACTGTGCAAACCACAAATCAAACCACAGTGCATAAGGGACTTTTAGGTGGTTCGGAGATCACATCCAGCGACTCCTACGTCCACCCCTCACATAGTGAGGACACACTACTCAAGAACTGAGTACAACACACACACGAGCACAATGGCTCAACCACACACACACACGCTAGATCAAGTCCACAAAAGATCGGATCCTCTAGCCTTGATCTGACCAACACACCACGCACTATGATCTATACACAACCCTTGTACAGATCACAAACAACACACACTTCCACAAACGCCAGGTACTAATCTCCAATCAGTACACACACACACATATATATGAGAGTTGAAAGAAAGAAGAGTTCTGAGTTGGAGATCAAATCCAGATGAAGAACTCTTCGTGGTGGTCGTCTAGAGGAATTTTAGGCTTCGTGTTGATGATGATCAGATAATGTAGACGAAGCTTGATTCGCGGACAAACCGACTTTAAGTCCTCTCACGAGATTGATCTTCTTTGAATAATCTGGAGAGTTGAAGCAGCGCAGTAGGAAGAAGCTCTTCTCTTGGGTTTTGCTTAGGGTTTTGATATGGTGGCTTCTTGCTGTGAAAATACCTCTATATGATCTATATATAGTGGTGTCCAAGTATAGAGAGACGTGATAAAAGGAAACACCATAATATAGAACATATCCAAATCTCGTACCTAACTTTTCTCTTCGTCTGTCGACAGGCACCTTACAGCTGTCGACAGCTACTGCACACTTCTGGTTTTCCAGAACCATGATCTTGCTGGAAAGGGCTTATCTGTCGACAGGCGATTGCTAGTTGTCGATAGGCAGCATGTATCTGTCGACAGGCAGTCTTCAGCTGTTGACAACTACTGCTCCATTTGAGCTTCCAGTAGCTTGTTTGTTCTGGATGAGTGTATATGTCGACAGGGAACTTCCTGGCTGTCGACACATGACCACTTGAAGTGTTTTTCTTGATCTTTTGCACTTGTATCTTGATGCTTCTCTTGAATGCATTCACACCTACATTAAAAGACATTCTAAGTGAGATACAATCATTTGCTCACTTGATCATTTCATTCATGTCTTTGTCATATTTATCATGTTTCCAACATTAAGACAACATCAATTATGTCACTCATCATAAAAAACATTTAAGCACATGTCATCATACACATTGTAACCCAACAAGTAGGACCGTGCTAGGAACAACACAGTTGCCAGAAAATAGAGTTGCACTGGAACGAAACTCCGAATAGGTCGCCAGTCATTCTTTGTCTGAGAAGGCGACAGGGTCACTGTCGCGTTCTCACAGAAAGCGACACAAGGGCTGTCGCCACTTGAAGGCGACACATGGTCTGTCGCGACCTGCGTCTGAAGGTGACAAGGAAACTATCGCGAGTTGGGTCACGAAAAGGGCATTGTCGCGACCACAGTCAGAGGTCTGGGTGACCACCCGAGACCTCCCACAACCCACAGGAAAACTAGGCATGATGGCGATGTTCACACCAGAAGGCGACCGGTCAATATGTCGCGATCTGGGTCGCGGCAAGGAGCCGAGACCTCCAAAACATGCCTTAAAACACAAGTCCGGTGAGGACAAAGGGAGGGGAGCATGTAGAACGATGTAAAAACATGATTTAAGCTAAAACCACCCTCATCCGCACCTATGCATGTCAAGGATATGCATCTATAGTCCAAAGACCTCACATGCATGCATGATGGAGCACTCAAACCCAACCCCCAATTCAAACAAAAATAAGCCAAACATGCAAAACACAATCCTAGCATGCTTCTACTAGATTGGAGGAAGGGGTTTGAGAGTCCTAGCATGGTAGAACTAAGGGGAAGACAAGGGTCCCTACCTCAAAATGAAGAGCCAACCCGTTGGAGTCTTCTCGTGTGCATGGTCACCTCCTCCTCGCTCCAAGCACCACGGTCACACCATCCAAGAGCAACAAACGTCCTCCTACAAGCCGGAGAAGAGTCACCACCACGAATGAGAGGAAGCCACACCGGAGAAGAACACCACACCGAGGAGAGATTGCCACCAACTCCACCAAGAGCACTCTCACAAGCTCCTCACGGTGAAGCTCACACAGAGAGGTCGGAGGAAGGAGAAAATTGCAAGAAGAGGGGAAGAAGAAGATACAGCTGAAGGCCTTGCACATATAGGCCTTGGATCTAAGAACGCAACAGCCAGCCCATCGCGTTCACTTACTGAACGCGACGGCTAACCTGTCGCGACCTCAAGGTCATGGTCAGACCTGATCAACAGGAATGCGACACCTGACATATCGCCTCATCTGTCATCGCTTGACACGTGTCCCAACTGTCCCAATAGCAAGACGTCAAAATTGCATGCTACGGTCAAAAGGGTGAACACGATGACATGCCTGTCTTGTTCCTAACCAAAACACGACATCCATCCCGTCGCCTTCAGAAGGTGACGGCCCGATACGTCTCTACCTTCATCAGAAGGTGGCTGACCAAAGAAAGGAGGATGTTACAATCTAATCAATAAAAAAAAATAATTTCATCCTCAAAATTAAGGGAGAACCCAGGGACGAAGGCAAGCAAACATACAAGTCACTCAAACAAGTAAGGATAATGCTCCCGCATCTTGTCCTCACGCTACCACGTGGCCTCGCCATCGACGCGATTCTCCCAAACAACCTTGACGAGTGGGATCTGTCTCCTATGCAACTGCTGCACTATGTGGTCCACAACATTGACCGAGTACTCCGGCACTGACAGATCTAGAGCAACTGCCACTTCCTTTCTTCTTGAGCTTCTTTTCAACATTCTTGTAATGATGGCAAGAATTGCTCACCATTTCTCTCCTAATAAACTCTGTCAAATTAATAGATGATCCTTCCATGATGTGATACATAAAGTTTGAATCATCACTGGTTATCTTACAAAGCTTGTTGCTCTTGGGAGTAGGATCTTACAAACCAAAAAGTGAAGCATCCTTTTAGTACTGTCTAACTGCGTTACCAGACTAAACCCTTACAAATGCTAAACCCTTCGTTTAAAATTGATGAACAATTTATCTCCACTTATATATTTTGATGATAAACAAAACCATGGAAAAAACTTGACTAACATATTTGTCTGAAGTTGGTCAACAGGTATCAAATGAAATAAATTTTGTAAGTTGGATAGACTCATTTAAATTAGAAGTCTATTGCATATAAATTACCTAAGTCTACATCGATTATTATTGTTAGTTCACATCGACTACTGCTTCAATATTACATCGATTATAGTTCACTTAAACATCGACTACAGTTCAACATCAGTTACGATCACATCGATTTCACTTAAACATCGATTACAGTTCAACATTGATTTCATTTAAACATCGATTACATTTCAACATCGATTACATTTCAACATTGATTTCATTTAAACATCGATTACTTTTCAACATCAATTTCACTTAAATATCGATTATGTTTCAACATCGATTTTACTTAAAGATCGATTACATTTCAACATCGATTATGTTTCAACATCGATTATGTTTCAACATCGATTATGCTCATATCGACTTCATCTAAAACATTGACTCTCTTTAAATATCGATTATGTTTGAACATCGATTTTATTTGAACATCGACTCTCTTTAAACATCAATTATGTTTAAACATCGACTCTCTTTGAACATCGATTATGTATGAACATCGACTCTCTTTAAACATTGATTATGTTTGAACATCGACTCTCTTTGAACATTGA